>ML777277.1:1027507-1048849 GCA_009831015.1 Picea engelmannii | reverse complement strand
AAGAAAAGGGTGGGGTGTTTCAGAATCCCTTTGGAGGAAACTTACTTTGACCTCCACGTTTCAAGAAGAAGCTATGTGAGTGATAAGTGACTTTTGTGTGTGAATGAGTGAAAGTGTGCCAATTTTTAATGAATTAGGTGTCAGCTTGATGCATGTGGACTTCGCTTGGTTCTTACAAGTGTTGATTACCTAATTAACTAAATGTATTTGGTACAACCTTGCGTAATCCAAAAGTCCCTAGGAAGCTAGCATGTGGACATGTGGGTCCGTTACTATTCCTTTAACTCCCTATTGTGATGTAATCTAAGAAATTTTTTGAAACTATCCTAGATTGTGATCATGTGGGCATGTATGGGCCCGTTACAAAACCTTTAAACTTCCCTAGTGATTTGATCTAAGAAAGTAAATTTCAACACTATCCTATCTTTGTAGCATGTGGGCATGTATGGGCCCGTTACAATATTAAGATGTGTTTGAAAAAATAAACTAAGAGGAGTCCCAAGAAGGGTTGTTGTCCTCTCCTAAAGGTTTTAATCTTCTTAAGGGAGATGAATTTGTTTCACAATCTTTTTCTAATTCTCAAGGTCGCTTGGAGGAGCGAGAGAAGAGCATACTAAACGATTGTTATCCAACTTATAGTCCCAATGCAAGTTAAATGTGATTAAAAATGATTCCAACTTATATTTTGAGTCAAAATAAGCCATCCATGTGGCAAAAATGAAAGCAAAAGAGGAAATAATGATTTTAACCCCCTAAGTGCCTATCTGTTTTGAATAACCCCTTTATATGAAGAGGGGACTAATTGTGGTGCAGCTTTAAAACATGCTTGAAATCATTTTTAAGAAGGCTAAAGGCCTTCCCCACATCTCAAAAACTTTACAATGTGAATTTCTTGCACAGATGCACGGGTCTTAGTGGAGACAGAGGCGCACAGAGTGCATGCACGTGGATCGAAAAGAGATAATGAGCGCACATGCACAGAACAGGGTTTGAGTGCATGTGTGCACAATGCGCGTCTATGGGCCGAAAAACCTGTGCACAGGTGACACACGGTCGTGAATGAAAATTCCAGGTGGAATTCTCTCAATTCACCTTGGAATTAGATGATTGGAAGGTCGGCTTAGACCAGTTAATGCACCTGCAAGTTAAATAAACCAAAAGAAGAGATAGAAAAACCCAAATGGGGTAGGAAATTGATACCTTTCCCTAGTGGAGTCACCAATCTTTTGTGCCTCTTTCGTCACCTTAGTGAGCAAAATAGAGGTGCTTGCAAGCTTAGTTGGGTTTTCTAAGCATGACAGCTGTAAGGAAAAGAGTTAGAAAAAGAAACATAAAACAATAACTAAGAATTAAACTAAGAAATATAACAACAACTAAATTGATAAACATAGGGACATAAGGACAAAAGAAACAATGAGACCCATGTCACCAATGATAAGGCTGATATTAGTGAAAGAAAACACCAAGAAGCAAGGGGACTATGAGTCCCTTCTGCCTCCAAGGGAGGGCTCTTGGACCCCCACAAATAAGTTCTTCTTACAACTCTTGAAAATGAAAATGAAAATGGTGAAAGAATTCTTTGCTAATCCACTCAAGGGGTGAGATGGATTGCCCAATGCAATGATGCAAGTATACTCTTGGCAAGGATAGAAGATTCCTCAAGAGAATAATGACATCATAACTTTGCTATGAATTCCTTGAAAAATGAAGTGTATCCATGGCCTTTTTATAACATTACTTTGAGTTATTGTCCAACTAGTTTGTAGTGTGTAAAGAGGCTAATTAGGGCATTTCTAGGTCTTTGACCAGCCACCCAGTCAAATCTAGTCCAGATTTGAGTGTCAAATCAACTTGGAAGTTGAACCAAAAGTGGGTGGGAGGCCGACCACTCTCATAAATGCATCGTTTCTTAGGTGCGTGGCTTTTTGCGAAAACAGTCGTGCATCATGCGCATTTGCGCGATTTCTGCATTCATGTTTTGTGCATGTGCGCGCACGCCCAGTGTCTTCATAGCGCCCTTTAATTTTTACACTATTTGTATATTTTTAACCCTTTGTGAATGCTTTTGTGTTAATTTAGGTCCATGGATGACCTCATAATAGTTTGACGATGTTGAATTCTTGTAACCATTTGTGGACGAATTTTCAGTGATAACAGAGGTGATAAAGTGAGGACTTCTCACAATGTACATCAAGTTGATGCAGTGGAGGAAATGGGCATAAATGTGCCAAGGATCTATGCATCCATGGATAAAAAACAAGATGAGTTTCAATCTCCCATGATTGAAGTGGAGGGTAAGATAAAAAAAAAAAACCCATTGATATTTTAATTGATTCAGGAGCTCGTCATAGTTATCTAGATCCTAAGATGGTGGAAATATTTCATTTTCCAAGAATAAATATTGGGAATCCTTGGATGGTGAAACTATATACAAAAGATAAGAGAGAAAATAATGAGATGGTCAAGCCATGTATAATGGAAATGAAGGGGTTGAGCACAAGGTAAGATTTGAACAGAATACCTTTGGGCTCATATGATTACCTAATTGGTATGGATTGGTCGAACAAGAATCATGTTGTCTTATAACAATATAATAAATCATTTACTTGCTTGGATGAAGAAGGGAGTTTGAGGATATTTCAAGGTATTCCAAGAGCAGTAACTATCAAAGAAATTTCATCCTTGCAGCTAAAGAAGAGTTTCAAAAAAGGGTTCCAATTATTTGTAGCTCATATTGAGTATAAAACTAAGAATAAAGTTCTGAATATTGAATATTATGCAATCCTAAAAGAGTTTGAATATGTATATAAAAATAAATCAGGTTTTCCACCAAAGAGAGATATAGATTTCACCATTAATTTGGTCCCTAGAGCATCCTTAGTGTCCAATAATCCTTATAGGATGAGTACACCAGAGATGAGGGAGCTGCAAATGAAACTCAAACAACTTTTGAAGAAGGGGTATATATACCCAACTATGTCACCTTGGGGTGAACAGTGTTATTTGTGAAGAAGAAGGATGGAACGTTGAAGCTTTTCATTGATATCAACCAACTGAATAAGGTGACAATGAAGAAAAAGTATCATTTTCCAAGGATACTTGATATTTTTTATCAGCTGAAATATTCTAAGGTATTCTCCAAGATAGACCTCAAATTAGGTTATCACTAGGTGAGAATTAAAGATGAGGACATCAAAAAAATAACATTCGGAAGAAGGTATGTCCATCATGAGTTCACAGTGGTGTCATTTGGGTTGTCAAATGCACTAGTTTTTTTCATGTGTTTAATGAATGGTATTTTCAAATATTACTTAGATAAGTTTGTCATTGTATTTTTGGATGACATGCTTATTTAGTCTAAGTATGAAGAAGAGCATGAGCAACACTTGAGGATGGTGTTACAAGTATTGATGTAGCATCAGTTGTATGGAAATTTGATCAAATTCTAATTTTACCATAGGCATATACATTATTTGGTCCATATCATTTCAGAATAAGGGATAGTTGTGGATCCGAAAAGGATAAAATCCATTGAAGAATGGAAAGTATCAAGGAATTTCTATGAAGTGAGATCATTCATGGTATTTGTAGGGCATTATAGAAGATTCATTGAAGGATTTTCAAAGATTGTACACCCAATCACATATTTACAAAAGAAGGGTGTAATATTTGAATGGATGCATGCAAAGAAGGTCTTGGAGGATTCCTTAGTCAAAATGGGCATGTGATATGTTATGAATCGAGGAAATTAAAATAACATGAAAGGAACTATGCTACCCATGACTTAGAATTGGTATCTATAATACATGCCTTAAAGATGTGGAGACTTTATCTCATGGGAAAAAGATTTGAGTTGAGGACATACCATAGTGGTTTGAAATATTTGTTTGAACAACCAACTTTGAATTCTAGACAAATCAAGTGGTTGGAATTCCTGAGTGAGTATGACTTTGATATTAAGCATATCAAAGGTAAAGTGAAAAAGGTGGTTGATGCACTCAAGATAAGAGTGCATGAGATGCATGATACAACCATTAGCATGTACATATCTGGTTTAAAGGACATAGTTTTAGAGGTTGCAAAATCATATCAATAGTATAAGGAGATAAAGGAAAAAATACATTGAGGTAATTTGTAGTAGCAAATAAAGGATTATGAGTTGAGAAAGGATGGAATCCTCATGTACAAGAGAAGCGTTTGTATTCCTAATTTTCAATAGTAAAAAATTATGGTATTAAAAGAAATGCATAATGTGCCTTATGCTAGACACCTAAGTTACCAAAAGACAATTGCAACTATCAAGAACCAATATTATTGGTCAAGTATGAATAAGGAAGTGGTTGATTATATAGTTAGATGTTTGGAGTGTAAAAAAGTCAAGGTTGAGCACAGACACCCAACTGGTTTGATACAACCATTTCCCATTCCTTAGTGGAAATGTTAAGTGGTAACAATGAATTTCATCACTAATCTTCCTAGAAAAACCAAGAAACATGATTCTATCATGGTGGTGGTGGATAAACTTACTAAGGATACTCATTTTCTTACAATGAAGATCATTCACAAGGTAGGAAACATTGTTGATGTTTATATGAGAGAAATTGATAGGCTACATGGTGTGCCTAAGACAATTGTGTCTAGCAAAGATATGAAGTTTACATCAAAATTTTGGAAGGTATTATTCAAAGGATTTGGTACAAATATGAACTTTAGAAAAACCTATAATCTAGATTCAGATGGAAAAACAAAGAGGGTCAATAAAGTGATTGAAGATATCCTAAGGATGTATGTGATGGATAAACCATCAAAATGGGAAGACAACCTTCAGTTGGTAGAGTTTACTTACAATAATTACAATCAAGCATTTTTAAAGATGAGCCCAGGGTTCAACCTAGAGCTCAGGGATGTGGTTATCCAATACAGAAACCCACTTGTCATATAACTATTGTATTGGAGTAAATCTCCAGATAGAATGATCTGATTATGTCAATAGAATCCCGAAAAAAGAGGATATGTATGGCATAGAAAATAAATCCTCTTGGTTTTAGACTTGTTGTAACCCAAAATGATCATTCCCATTGGTTTGCGCAAAAACAGAATTATTCCAAAGATCTATGAGTAGATAAAAAAAATACGTACTTGCATTGAAAACTATGTATGAACACATATGAAGAGCTCCTCAAATTATGAAGGAATTGCACATGTAGAGATTAGCAGAAAGATCGATTTGATTCAGGTCAAAATATATATAGGATTTCCCAACTTGTTGTTAATAGAAGGTATGGGTTTTCAAGGAATTGAAAAATTAAGAAACGATGTACTAAATATGCTCGATTATGTGGACCGAAAACTTCACATTGCTATAGAAAAAGTTTTGAAACCCTATAGAAAACCTAATATTATTGCATAGTATATTACCCTACAACTAGAGAAGAGAGTTCCATTCAGAAAAACAATGAAGAAAGCTATTGAACTGGCTAAACGGGAAGAGGTAGAAGGTATTCAGATCCAAATTGAAAGACATCTCGATGGAAAGGAAATTGCCCGGGTCGAATGGGACAGGGGAGGTAGGGTTCCCCTATAGACAATTCAGGATATGATTGATTATTGTTATTATCCGGTTCAAACCATATATGGAGTTTTAGGGATCAAAATATGGATCTTAGAAGAGTAGGAATAATGGGTCCTTTTCCTAATATGCCCGATCATGGGTCATCAATTCTATCAGATCGAATAGAAATTAGATTTACCATTTCGGAACCATGCTATGCTTAGTGTGCGACTAAGCATGATCTCGATCTAGATTCTAGTCTTTTAGAAAGTCTTATGGTGGAATTTCCATGGTTACGAATATTTCGGGGTACGCTTGATAAGGATCAGAGCACATTCGTTCCTCATCCCAAAACAAAAAATCATCTATATATGATACGATTTCTTCAAAAATATGAATTAAAGTTTCTACAAGAAACTCTCGACGCAAAACAAAAATAAACTTTCGACTCAAAATAAAAAGAAACTCTCAACCCAAAACAAATGGATAGGGATATGGATGAAAAAATCATAAATAACATAGTTTGGGCTCCTAGGATCTGGCGTCTTAGTTTTCTTCGCAGTAATCGATTCGATCGTACATAATGATGTATAAAAATACCCAATTCATTTAGATCTTTGTATCAGTTCATATCATTTAAAAAAAGGCAGATGATAAGATCTAAAATTTCTATAAAATATCTTAATCCGATGCAATATAAATCCTCTAAGAAAACCATGTTCTTTCTAGGAAGACAATTTCTTTGGGATCCCTTCTTATTTCAAGAATAGTGCCTTGTGTTTTCACGCAGAGAATTTTTCACAAATGAAGAACTGCAGAAAAGGATTTATATTACTTATGTTTCAATGTGAAGAACATCAAAATATGTTTTTTTCCCTAAAAAAAGTTACTACCATTCTTTTCGTAGATATAATTCAAAATTCATTAACAATTCGATTTTGTTCATGAATTCGTGGAAACAATTAGGAAAGGAACATTTTGAGGATTTCAAATGCATTCATGCACTGAGTATCCGATCGAAACGTATGGAGCTACATTATCCTATACTTTCATATCAAGGTTGGTTAATCAGAAATAAGATAGAAACATTTTACCACTTCGAATCGTTAGTTCATCACCAAAAATGTCTTGGAACCAATAGTTTATTATCTAATGAATATTTTCTTTATAATACTCTATCCGAGAGTTATAAATATTTATTCAATCTTTTCCTATCTAGCAGAATATTATTGGATCAAATGACAAGGACATTGTCGGAGAATCAATGTCTTTTTCCGAATGAAATTGAACACTCAATTCATACAACAGGATTAAGATTTGACATTAGCCAGGATAATCTGTAATAATCGATGAAAGAGAAATGGAATATGGAATTAAGTAAAACAAAATTGACCGGGAAGTAGGCTCGTGGAAACCAATGAGAGGTTCTACATATGCTCCAATTTCAGATCCTATAATGAATCCTTTCTTAGTATTGTCCAAGAATAGTAAGTATGTTGGAGAAAAAAAAAGACTTGATAGATATTTAATTTGAAGATAGGTTCTTCACTCCAAGATCTCGACCATGTAAGAGTAAGAATAGTAAAGAAAAGCCAATTCTCTTTAACGTAATTATATATTCTCTACTAGACTATGCTTACTCCTTATTTCCTCGATTTTGGTTCTTGTTCCCAGTGATGGGGTTGCTACTTAGAGATTGGTAACAACCCTGTAAGGAATTGGATTGTGGCAGTTTCGGGGAAAATCCCCTTGGTAAAAATTTTGTAAGGAAGTTGTTGGGAAGATAGTGCAACACACCAATGAGCTAGGACAATCCATTCGATAAAACAGTGGTTCAGAAAACATTTCTTAGAGAAATGGGGGAACAATTGGTGAATATTAATCATAACTTAAAGGCTTTCCATGAAGAGAAGAAAATTTATGTAGATAAGGGAAAAAATCACAAATATTTTAAAGTGGTTGACCATGTGTTATTGAAAGTTAAGTCCAAGAGGAGTTACTTGAAGTTTGGGAAATGTTCGAAGCTAGCAACATGTTATTGTGGGCCATTTTAAATCTTAGAGAGGATTGGTCTTGTTACATACATTCTTTCACTACCTGCATCTAAGTGCATTAATAATATATTCCATGTATCTTTGCTTAAAAGGTATGTACTTGATGATAATCATGTAATTGATTGGAATGTGATTCAAGTGGAGCAAGAGGGAGACTTCTGAGTATAGTCGGTGTGCATATTGGATCACAAGGTCAAGAAACTCCAAAATTGAGTGGTAGGGATAGTAAAGTTCAAATGGACCTGATACGGTCCTGAGGATGCAACATGGGAGCGTGATGATTCCATGCAAAAAGATTACCCACATCTTTTTTAATACTTTTGAAGATTTTGATTATACATGTTTATATAATGTGTTTACGACAGTGCATAAATGTGGGGGAGGGTAATGTAATACCCCTATGCCCAACCCTATTTTTAATTTACATATAGGTTGGTGAGCCAGGATATTTTTGGCCATAGTGCCTTGTACATATGTTTTGAGGCTAGAGTTCATGTGTGGTTATTAGGATGGAGATCCTCAATGTTAAAAGTAAAATGAGCCTAACTTTGTAAAATGTAATCACACACAATGATATTAATAAAATGCATCATTATTGTAGACCAACCAGATAAAAAATATGGGGAGCTAAACTCCACTAGAAAGGGAAAGGGCGATGGGATTCTAGGAAGAGGGTCTAAGACAAGGGGGGCTTGGGCCCAAGGAAATGTTATAATAATATTTCCTCAAGTCAAATTTCATGGGACGTGATTTTATATTAAGTTCTTAAGAGTGAGGAATGTATCACCAAGTGGAGCACATGTAGTTATTAACTTCACAAGTGTTAATTTAATGGCATGCAAATATATTATGTAGAACTTAGTGTAATTATTATTTTTTCCATTCATTCTTGCCATCATTCTCTCATGTTCACTCTATCATCTACCTTCCATAGATGTACTTTGGAGATTTTTTTAGCAGTAACCTAATATAAATGAGTTGAATACGTAGGTTGTTAGGCCCATGTGTTGTTGAAGAGGCAGGTTTTCAGGCCCATGAGTTGTTGAAGAAGTATATTTTTAGGCTCGTAAGCATTTTTCTCTAGGTGAGATAATTATTGGGAATTGATTTCCCAAGGTTCCAAGCTACAACTACATGGATAAAATACCTTCTATCTAGCCTATTACCGAAGCCTTGGAAGACAAGTGGGGTAGCTAAAGGACTGTTGAGTAGAGAAGGGGCACACTTCTTATGGTGGGACATGCATGTGGGGAATGAGGTATTGTAGTCTATTTTCTTGAGTTGGTACCGAGTCTATGTAGTTTTCTCTATTTACAAACCTTAGCCTTCCTTAGGAATCATTTTCCCTGGTGGATTCTTAGCCCAAAGTTGGCGGTGACCTATTTTTCTATGTTTTCAAGGAAAGCAACCTATGTCTAAATTCTATGGACATGATGCAGAGAGGGACAGAGAGGCTTGCACAGTAGAGAGGCTATGATAGGAGAAAGGAAAGATGACCATGGTGTATCTTTGTACGTGGAGTGCTCAATCCTGAAGAAATTACTAAATGAATATTAAAGAATCCAGTCATTGTGGATGTATCCCAGAGTTGGGTGTACCATGTTAACTCCTGTGTTGAATGTATTTTATATGATTGTTCATGGATTTTGTTTAGATGTTTATTATATTCGATTTGTCTTATGTATAATAGTTTTACAATAATAATGATTTTTATAGTAATGGGTTATGTGGTAATATGGAATATAATGGTAGTATGAATTTGAAATTACTAAGAAGCTAATAAAGAACAAAGATAGAGAAATGTTCACATAACCAATAAGAAAGATTGAGAAAAATGGTCACCTCCCATTCCCTCACTACGGAAAAAACCTGGTTCTTGTAGTCCCAATAGATACCTTGAGTGAGACTTCATCTTTACATGCAGGTGATGCTGAAAGGGGATGATGTATGGTGGGTTTTGTTGGTCAAACATAACTTGAATCTAGGGTATTACAACCATGTGCAGTTCCAACAAATGGTTCCATTGTCGGAACCCATAATTTGTGACTGAGGGAATGTTTTGGAGGTTGACTAAGAAAGAGATCTCATAATGTTTGGAAAGGAAGGAAAAAGACTTTTCTCAACAAGAGAACAAAAACCCTCAGATTAGTGACAAACAATGGATGCAAAGGTATGTGTATACAGAACTGCATGATTTTTCTATGGCAAATTTCCAATTATTTTGACTGAGTGGCTAGAATGATTAGTGGATAATACTAGAAGGTAACGAACTATAGCGTTGAGGAATTAGAATCCTATGTTCGTAATATAGATGAATTATGTAAGTAACCAAACTACTCGCACAAATCATTTATGGTTGGATAGTATAAAAGGAGGATACATTACAAATTTTGCAATAGATTGTACCCAATCATACAATGTACCAGGAAGGGAATTTTTCAAAGGTTCACACGGAAGGTTCATGAAATCATTGATTACATGGATAAAGATGTTGTTTTCTGACAAGTGTATGATACAAATGAAATCTGACTTCTAAGGGGCTTCACACAGATAAGGGAATAGGGGGATGAAAAGAGGATAGTCTGAGAACAAGAGATAACCATTCATTTCTACTCATATTGAGTCATGTGTTGAATCCAAAACCCCATGTGAATCATCACAATCAGATATAACATTTGAATACTTATCAAAAGAACTTATAGTTAGATAGGCAGGATAGAGTAGTAGCATTCAAAGTAGTGGAAGCAGTGCACCAAGTCAGATTCAACTAGCATCACCAATAAGAGGGACTACAAAAAACAAGATGTAAAGGGTAGACAATACCCTTAGACTTCCTAAGTTTTAGGGAGTTGGGTCAGAGGACCCAGAAAAACATATGTTTGTCTACGAGACAATTTGGGCTACAAAGAATGTCCAGGATGAGGCTGTGAAGATTGCATAGTTAGCCAAAACATTTTGAGGCCATGCATTAGTATGGTACATGAATCTATATAGTACCACACCTACATGACATGCTAGCACTTTGTAAGAGATAAGGCAAGTGTTGTTGAAAGAGTTCAATAAGCCAAAGTCGGAGTCGCAATACATAACATAACTAAAGGAGATTAAATAGGTGCAAATAGAGTCAATATGGGACTTTGATCAAAGTTTCAAGGATATAATGGGTAGAATGACTTTCCATATCCCTGATCAACAAAATAAAGAATGGTTTACTACAGAACTTCTACCACACATTCACAGGTTTTTGATTCAATAGAAGGTTACGTCGCAGCCCAAGGCACTGGAAATTGAAATGAAATTAGAATCATCCTAGGTAGGAGAAAGTGGAGGAATGATGCAAGTTCATACACAGTTGGTTTCTTTAAGGATTCAAATCATAGAACTTACAAAATGGAAGGAGAAACATGAACAATTTTGGTGTAACGAGTGTAGGAATAAAGGCCATCACAAAGATGAATTCTTGGCATTCACGCAACATTTGGTGACTGGAGTATTTAATCCATTACCAAGATGGGGGTATTGCAAGATCTGTAAGAAATGGGGACATCATCCAACTGAGTGTTTGTTACTATATAAGTATCATACTACACTAAGGAACTTGTTTTGGAATGTTTTCAAGTCCATTCAACATGAAGCGAATGATTGCATCACGTTCGACTTGTTGAGGGAGGACACTTTAGATATGTACATGATTCAGGAGGATAATGTCACAACAGAAGGGGGTGTTCCATAATAAAATAATAAAAGAGTCTTTAATACATGGAGGAAACTTTGGTAGAGGACGAGGCAGAGGAAATTTTGTTACAAGAGGAAGAGGAACGATTATATGTTAGAATTGTAATAAACTAGGAAACTTATCCCATGACTGCCCAAATCTATGTACAATGTGAAGATATTGTAGAGAACTGGACCATGCAATAGAATATTGTCCTCAAATAGTTTTGAAATGGAAAGCCAGAGGAAACTAGAACCATAATCCAAACCAAAATGTATAGAAAATATCAACCAAAAAATTCAATGAAGGACCAAGAATAGTAGTTGTTTTGCGTGGAGGAGATAGAAAAAGAGCTGATGTGATGAGTAAAGGAAAGTAGATTGAGCAATGGGTAAGGAATTAAATTGGGTGTATGCCAATATTTGATCCTCAACAAGAAAACAAAATATATAAGATGGCAAGAAAAGAAGTACTTGGAAAGGATTGGGGAGCGCTAACATCATATGTGCCTCATGTAGGGGATTGTGGTGGGCCAAAGAAAGCAACTAGAAAGGTAAGAATGATGACATAATTCCTGAGGTGTTGTCTAGATCTAATGAAATATTAAAATGCGTTGAGTACACTCTATGACATGATTTATCACTACACATGAGGAAGGGAAAATATCATTGCATAAAGGGTGGTGAATTAGGTATAGCATAGGAGGAGGACCAATGAAGAATTCAGATTCAGTGCACAAATTAGGGAGTATGATGTGGATAACGTCATCATGGACTTGGGGTCAGATGTGAATGTTTTACCAAAGTAGACATGGGATATGATGAGAAAATTCAATCTAGTATGGTCTCTTGTTCAGTTAAGGCTCATGAATCAACACAAAATAGTAATGATTGGTCATTTGATAGGAGTACCTGTGAACATAGAGGGGATGCATAGTGTGGCAGAATTTGAAGTTATTGAGATCATGGATGACATTCAACCATATCCAAAATATATGGGATTGGAATGGGAATTTGATAACCAATCAATCATGAACTTGAAGAGGAGGGAGATGATATTTGAAGTTGGAGATTTGAAAGCTACTGCACCCTTGGACCCATCAAAAGGGAACATATACATAGATTCATCTAGAATAAATGGCATTGACAACTTGTATAGAATGATTGCACAGATGGATGATTATGTAAACCCTACTATATATGGTATGCTAAGTTGGTGAAATAGCAGTTCATGTGCATCAAATTCTAAAGAAGGTCTAGAGAATTGACAACATAGAATGCATGAAGTCTCAACTAGACAATGTGCATGCATAACCCGATCTTTGTGTTGGATTGGAACATAATTATGTGATCCACCCATGTATGATGGATTGAATGAAATGAGTTTGTTTGTAAATGAATTTGAATTGCAGGTACCCGAACAAAAAAGGTTGTTGGGACTAGATGTTGTCCTAAAAGTGACTCCAGCTAGATGGTGGGATGCACACAAGGTAAGAATGAAAGACTATCCATAATGAAAAAGACTAATTCAAGTAAGGTTTGGTACTGAGGGATAAAATATTGCACAAAAGTATACAAGAAAGAGTGATCCCACAGGTCATGTTGAGCAGTGTAGAAATTTGTGGAGTTCAATACCGGAAACAAAATGGACACACATAATTATACATACCCTGGATACAATTCCGAAGAACTGGTACTTGGAATTGCAAATGCACAGAGAGACAATGAGATGGAAAGAGTTGGATCAATGGTTCAAAGTCATATTTACATTTTAACATGAATCTCCATCAATAGATGCAACATTACATGTTATTTGAGCTAAGATCTTTTCAAAAGAAGGGCCGATGGAGGTGGTACCAATCTAAAGTGTGCACAGAGATACTATGATTGTCCATGCATTACTGGAGTGCTACAATGTGGCTAAGGAAGAGCATGATGAAGAATATCCAAGAATCATACAAGTACCTAAAACAAAAGGAGAACGAGTAGTAGAAGGGTTGAAGCTTGAATCTGCTACATACACCCATCTAATAAAGACGTGGAAGGTAAACATTGGGATGAAAGAGAATATGATTTTTGCATATATAGGGGATTACTATAGTGATGAAACAATCGATAATATTGTAGAATTGTTGAACAAATATCAAGATGGACCAATAAGACAGGACGACAACCTTTCTAACAGGGCGCATAGAAAGTTCAAGTCAGCCACAGCAAGATAGAGGAGAAGTAGAAGTAATACTATGTCTAGTTTAGGTTAGTGTCAGTCGGTCCTTTTGTAATAAAGCTTCTGTCGATATAAGTAATAATGGAAATGCCTAATTTTTATGTAAGAGTCAGTATGTCAATAAATCTTGTGGGAAAGTTCTCTTGCATATCTTATTGCACAGAGAATTTCAGAAGGAAAAGCAACATCTTCCATTTTTGAAGATTTGCATTTTTTGTTTAAGAATACACTCAAAGATCTAATATGATGAATAAGTTTTTTCTGAATTTCCTTTCTTATTCCTTTTCCCTCTGTGTAATTCGTTTTTTCATTTATAAGATTAGTGGAGAGTTAATTTCATTTTTTATTTTGCTGAGAAAGAGTGTTCACCAAAGGAACTGGTGCGCACCTCCTTTTCTAATGTGTGTGTTATGAAATTTTGCCTTTAGGGTTGATGGAAGCATGATAAAATACGTAGGGATCACATTTGAATAGAGAAGGTCGAGTTCTAAGAGGTGATACATCTCTCTCCCTTCCTGAGTGTAGTCTCCATCCAACACATCTTCCTAATTGTTGATAATTCGCCCCTCACACTCAGATGCATTGTTGCGCCCTCTCCATCTATTATTTCTCCTTTCCACTCTTCTTGTAAGGTTCCCTCCATATTTAACAATTTTCCTATTTGATAAGAAAAACGCCCTCACCCAGATCACAAGACCTATTCCCAACGACATTTTCAAAAATGAAGGGGATCGGAGGGGACTTAGGTGAGATGAAGATTCTGTTGAAACTGGGAGCTAAGTCGGTATGACAGAGACCTTACAGGGTAAATCTAAAGTACATGGAAAAGGTGAAAGTCAAAATAAAAAAGATGTTGGATGCAAGAATCGTTGAACTAGTTAAGAATCTAAGTGGATCATTCCGATGGTATTATAGGACAAGAAGCCATGAGGACTAAGGATCTATGTGGATCTAAGGAAGCTGAATGACATTTGTTTACATGAGCCATTCTCAATACCATTCATAGATTAGGTATTGGAGAACATAGGAGGCCAAGAAATTTGTTCTTTCACAGATAGATTCTCGAGATACCGTTAGATAAAAATTGCACAGGAGGACCAAAAAAATACCACTTTAATGATAGAGTGGAGGAGTTATTAGTATACAATAATTCCCTTCGGATTGAATAATTCCTCTGTGGTGCTTTCCATAGTTGTGGTTGCGGTGTTCAAGGACTTTATTCATACGTTCCTTGAAGTGTACTTGGATGATTGGAATTTTTTCATCCTAATGAAGGATCACATAGAAGTACTTGTTGATTAAGGTTGTTTGTCATTGATGTCAACTCTTGAAGAAAGTTTGGTAGTGAATTCCAGTAGCACAAAGGTTTGGGTAATGGAGACAAGGTTGTTTCATGTATAATTATATGAGTTTTAATATATTTGAAGGTAATACTTTTATATATGGATAGTACATGTCATTCCATTTTTGGTGGTATGTGGAACGTCACAAAAATCCTCACGGTTTGAGAGTTATGGCCTTACAAAGTTGGAGGACCCTCATATGTTGGCTTGAATTCCCAAAAGGTCAAAGAAGTCAAAGATCTTGCAAAGAAGAAATTATTATTTAAATGATAAAGTAAAGTGACAAAGTCAAGAAGGATTATTTAAATAATAAAGTGAAGTGACAAAATCAAAGAAGATTATTTAAATGATAAAGTGAGGTGAAAATTTCAAGGAGGAATATTTAAATGATAAATTAATGAAGAAATTTCTAATTATGGAAAGTGGTTAACCCTAAAAATGAGGAAAATAGGTTAAGTGACCTATAAATGGGTTAAGTGACCTAGAAATAGGTTAAGTGACCTAGAAATGGGTTAAGTGACCTAGAAGATGCTTCTAAGGAAGATATTTGGAGAGTATAAATAAGAGGCAAGGTTCTCTCATTTTATATCACACTTGAGAATATTGAATATCTATAGGTGATTGAGGTAACCAAAGGATATCTAAAACGAATTTTAGAGGGAAGGTGAAGAAAAGAAGGTCAGAATTCAAGGGAGGATAAATTGTTTTGATGATGCTTTCTAAGGTATGTTATTTATAGTTCATCTCACTATTTTCGCAATAATTTTTTCTCTAGAATGACTCAGACCGTGAAATTGATAGACCATTGAGGAAACATATCCAAGTATCTTTGGTAAAACATTCAGATTGTGGGTCTTTGTATTTTTGTAGTTACACTCCGTGGAAAATAGGTTTTGTGGCTAGTCCTGAAACTAGTCTAAAACTGGTGTTTCGGGTAAAAACGTCATAACTTATTCATAATAGATCCAAATTCAGTAAGAAAAAATGTGTTGGTTAGAGTATAGTTTGTAGTATGTTTTGTAAAATTTTCATATCCATTCAACAAATATTATGTGTGGGGCACGCTCTACAAGGTCGCTTTCTAGAATAAGCTAGAATTCAACAAGGTATGCCATTTTTTCTATAACTCATTTTCTGATAGGTTCCAAGTAGTGACAACTAGAGGAATTGCATAAAAAAAACTAAATAACATTGTGTAAAACTTTCATATCTTTATTCATTACAATTACATAGTTATGATTATTTCAAGTTAGGGTTGTTGACTAATCCCCAAGTAGTCATGTGAGACTAAATAAAAAATTGATGAAAATGAGAGTATCTTGTTGTGAAAGTTAAGGAAGGTTTACAGATCTATTATCATATAAACTAGGTCTATTGTAGAGTTATAAATCATATTTGGATGATTATATTTATGAGTGATTTTGGTTAAGGTACATGGTTGAGACAAGTAGTTGATGAGTTGGCACATACGTAAGGTGTATAGTTGATGATGTTGGTATATATTGATGATTCATAGTTGATGAGTATTTGACACATGATTGGTACATACTTGGTACATGGTTGGATGCACTTTTTTACGGTACAGGTTGATTACAGGTTGTTTGGTATAGGTTGGTGCATGGTTGATGCACTTGTTTGTGGTACAGGTTGATTACAGGTTGAGGTATAGGTTGATTACAGGTTGAGGTACAGGTTGATGCATGGTCTAGGTTTATTGGTACAAGTTTACAACGGTATATCTCATAGTGATAGTGTGATAGTGGTTCCATCATTCTACTTTTACTTTAGGGCAGTTGGACAGGGCAAGGACATGTGATTGTAGCCACCTTTCAGTTGTAGCCAAAGAACATAGGGGGTTGTAGCCTCCTTCTGGTTGTAGCCAAAGAATAGGGGAGTTGGAGCTTCCTTCAGGTTGTAGCCTGAGAAACAAGGGTGGCAGAGCATCCTTTCAATTGCAACTGGAAAACAAAGGAATTTGGTGCTTCCAATGAATGTAATTCTTCAAGACATATAAGAAAAAACATTATGTGGTTTTCTCCCACTTTGGATTTCCACGTAAAACACTGTTGTACTGTGTATGTGTATGATTGTTCATTTATACATTGCTTATTTACTCTACAGTTATTGGATGATAATGTTACATTGATATAACACTTGGATTATATGGTTAAAAAGTATTAAAGTGCTCTATTACTGATTCACCCACCCACCCACCCTCTTAGTAATCCAACATATTTTATCAGAGCAGGTTCCTTCATAAATCAGTTTAACCACTGAAAGGTAGATCATGGAGAGAAAAAACTTGTATAAAAATGTAATACCATAGTTCAATGGAGAAAAGTATGCATTTTGGAGGATAAGGATGAAAACATATATACAGAAACATGGATTTGAAATTTGGCAATCAATTGTATATGGATACACAACACCAACAATTCCACCAACAAATGACAAAGCAGTGAAACTCAGTCAGAATAATTCCAAAGCCAAAAATGCACTTTTGAATGGTCTTAGTGAAATAATATTCACCAAAGTTGCACATTGTTAATCTGCTAAAGATATTTGGGACAAACTTCAAAATATTTATGAAGGAGATTCAAAATTCAAAGTAGCAAAGATTCAAACTTACAGAGGTCAGTTCGAACAACTTAAGATGAATTAAGATGAGAATATTGGAACTTACTTTTTACGAGTTGACGAAACAATAAATGAAATCATAGGATTGGGAGAAGAAATCAAAGAATCTATAATTGTTCAAAAGGTATTAATATCTCTTCCTACGAGATTTGACCCTAAGATATCAACACTAGAATAAAGATAAGATCTAAACTCAATAAGAATGGACGAATTTCATGAAATCTTCACAACATATGAAATGAGAACTGAATAGGAAAATCCAAATATAAAAGAAGCAGCCTTCAAAGCATCGAAAAATTCAAAGCAAAAGGGAAGGCAAAAACAAGAACATAGCAGCATAAGTGACGTCTCAAAATATGATGAAGAAGTGGCCAACTTTGTCAAAAGACTGAACAAGGGAACCAACGGTAGGTATAGAGGTAAGATTCCTTTAATTTCTTTTAATTGTGTTGGTATTGGTCAGTTTGCTAACAAATGTCGTTATAAGAAAAAGAGAAATGATGAAGATTACTCAAAAGGTAAACAAACATATAAAGGCAAAAGAACCACAAATAAAGTTTTCAATAAAATATTATGCACCAAAGAAGGCATCTCATCATCAGATGAATATGAAGTCAGTGATAGTGAGACAGAAAGAGTTCTATTCATGGAAGTAGAAGACTCTGATAAAGAAGACTCTGAAGAATAATATGAAGAAGTCGAAGAAGAAATAGAAGAGGAAAAAGTTGACTACAGAGAGGAATTAATGTGTGCCATAGAAGTTATCAGAAGAGAAAAGAAAAAAAACAAGAAACTACAAGCAGAACTAGACAAGAAAAAAGACACTGAGGAACTAGAAAAAATGATCACAAATTTGAAGGTTCAAATAGAATAATATAAAAGAATTGAAGAAGCACTCAAAGAAAAAATAAAAGAAAAAGAGAAGATCATTGGAAATTTGGAAGTAGAGATTGTTACATTAAGAAAGGACAAAAATATGCAGAACAACTCAGAATTTTTGGATTACATTATCAGCAGTCAAAAATGTCCTCATGAAAATTCCAGACTTGGATATAATCAGACAGAAAAATGATCAAGCTCCAAAACCACAGAGCAAGAAACATATCCAAAAAGATATGCAAAAACAATCAAGGGGGATAGGAAGATCTACAAGGAGTATTACAGGGACACTCCTCCATTGAAAAGATTCAAATTTTAGAATCAACAACCGATAGATAGGCCTCAAGAAGAAGAAGAATTTATAAGAGTAACTCCTTTCAGAAGATCGTCAACTCCCAGGTATCAAACTATATTTTTTTGTTTATGTTATGCAAGTCATAATTTTTGACATAAATCTTTGAATTGTAGAGCTAATAAAAGGAACAAAAACACCTTTGAAAGTCATACACAAAGGGGTTATCCAAGAAGGCCTAGTGAAACACAGAGAGTAAGTTACAACATGTTTGAATTTTTGAGCACTGAAGTGGAATGTTACAAATGTAACAATTTTGGACACATGGCCAAATATTGTAGAATGACAATCCCTCCTAGAGAACCACAACAAAATAACAACAGTCACAGATAGGAACCTCATAAAAGGAAATGGATAAGAAAGCAAGAGCAGTATAGAAATGAAGAATGCACACTCTCTCTACAATATAAGCAGAAGAAACATGGTTGGTATGTTGACAGTGGATGTTCAAAACACATGACAGGTGATAGAGACAAGTTTCTTACATTACAAAAAGAAAGAGATGGATCATTCTCCTTCGGAAATCATGATTTAGCTAAAATCGTTGAAAAAGGCACATCCAGAATTGGGAAAAAGAATACCAAGGCAGAAAATGTTCTATTAATAGAACATATCAAACAAAATCTTCTAAGTGTGAGTCATATGTGTGACCAAGGTCATAAAGTTACTTTTGATTCACAAAAGTGTGAGATAAGAAAAGAGGGTTCAGGAAAATTGATTGCTACAACTGCGAGAAATTCAAACAACATATATGTATTAAGTGAAATTGGAAATGAAAAGTGTTTTCTACGAAAGAAAGATGAACGTTGTCTATGGCACAAAAGAATGGGTTGCATACATTTTAAAATTTAGCAGAAGAGAAGCATTCAGAGAAATGCCCCGGATCATGAAACCAACCAACACTTTATGCAAGCATTGTCAACAAGGAAAGCAAGCAAAGACCAGGTTCAAATCAAAGGAATATTCAATGAAAAGACCACTCGAAATTGTGCATACTGATCTAGTTGGACCAACTACAACAAAGGGTTTAAAAGGTGAGAAATATTTTATGTTATTAGTTGATGATTATACAAGAATGATTGTAGTTTGCTTTCTCAAGAATAAGTTAGAAGCTTTTGAAAACTTCAAGATCTACAAGGAAATGGTTGAAAATGAAATGGATTCAAAAATCAAATTCTTGAAGTCTAATAATGGAGGAGATTTCATTTCAAAGGAATTTATGGACTACTACAACATTCATGGAATAAAAAGGCAATTCTTCATTGCTAGGACACCTCAACAGAATGGAGTTGTTGAAATAAAGAACAGGACATTACATGAAATGGTTCAAACAATGCTAATGGATTTCAAATTGACAGATATATTTTGGACATAGGCAGTGCATACAATAGCTCACATTCAAAACAGAGTAATTCTCAGAAACAACACTAACAAAACTCCCTACGAGCTATGGAAAGGAATACCAGAAAATGTGAAGCACTTCAGAGTTTTTGGAAGAAAATGCTACATCAAAAGAGAAGATGACAAAATGGGAAAGTTTGAATATTGTGTGGACAAAGGAGTTCTTGTTGGTTACTCAAGTACAAGGAAATCATACAAGTGTTACAATCTGAGATTGAAAAAAGTTTTAGAAAGAATCAACCTAACAATTGATGAAACAGGAATACCAGAATCAAAGGAAGAAGAAAATGAATCAATGGAGAAACTTTTTGAAGTATAAGAAGAAGATGAAAAGGAAGTAGAAGAGGAAGATGAACAGAATGTGACAGAAGCAGAAGAGAAAGTTTAGCAAGTGCCTCCAAAGACACCTAGCATATGAGTACAGAAAAGAATCCTTCATATCAGATTATCGAAAACAAAGACACAGGAGTTGAGACTAGAATAAGAATCCATTCACCAGAACAAACACACATATCACTCACATATACGATTGAACCAACCTATTTTGAAGAGGCCGACAAGGATGAATTTTGGAACAAGGCAATGGATGAAGATTTGGATCAAATAGAGAAAATGTTGGTTGTGGAGCCTGATTATCTTCCTGATGCAGAGGTCCTTTGCTTTCAGCCGTGTCTATACCCCATGAAGTATTTACACCCCAGAAGTATGTACACTCTTCCACGCGGGGGAGTGCAGAGGGGGGTACCCCCTCTGTGGGGTCTGGGGGCAAGCGGGCCCCCAGCGGGGGTTCGGGGGCAGCGTCCCCCAATGGGGGTTCAGGGGCGAAGCCCCCGAAGCAAAAATTGCCTTATAAAAGTATATTGTAATTTCATTGTAAATCTGGACCGTTCATTATAAGGTCGCAGATCTAACGGTAGAGATTATGTTAGGGTTTTTTTCCTAGAAAGAAACCCTCTTTTATGAGGGAAATGTATTGCAGCTATGTATGAGGGTGAATATTGTATTCTGAGAGAGGAGACTATGAGAGAAAGAAGAGGAAGCTACAGCGGGTTTTGCTGTAGGTTGTATCCCTTCATTTGCTAGATAATAATAAAGGAAGGACCTGGAAATTTCTCTGGTGGACGTAGCCCACACTGGGTGAACCACGTAAATCTGTGTCTCTCTTGTATTGTGTGTCTTCTGTG
>ML777277.1:1004821-1023989 GCA_009831015.1 Picea engelmannii | reverse complement strand
CTTTGCTTTCAGCCGTGTCTATACCCCATGAAGTATTTACACCCCAGAAGTATGTACACTCTTCCACGCGGGGGAGTGCAGAGGGGGGGTACCCCCTCTGCGGGGTCCGGGGGGTCCATCCCCCTAGCTGGGGGGTCTGGGGGAAAGCGGGCCCCTAGCGGGTGTTCGGGGGCAACATCCCCCGATGGGGGTTCAGGGGCGAAGCCCCCGAAGCAAAAATTGCCTTATAAAAGTATATTGTAATTTCATTGTAAATCTGGATCGTTCATTATAAGGTCGCAGATCTAACGGTAGATATTATGTTAGGGTTTTTTTCCTAGAAGGCAACCCTCTTTTATGAGGGAAATGTATTGCGGCTATGTATGAGGGTGAATATTGTATTCTGAGAGAGGAGACTGTGAGAGAAAGAAGAGGAAGTTACAATAGGTTTTGCTGTAGGTTGTATCCCTTCATTTGCTGGATAATAATAAAGGAAGGACCTGGCAATTTCTCTGGTGGACGTAGCCCACACTGGGTGAACCACGTAAATCTGTGTCTTAATTGTATTGTGTGTCTTCTGTGTTTTTGTTTCTGCATTTGTTTTATTTTATTGCTCCACGGTCTTGTTTTTCTAACAGAAAAATGACACTCAAGAATTGGTTCCAAGACCAAAGGATAAGAATGTGATCGGCACAAAATGGGTATATAGGAATAAAGTGAACAAGGATAGATAGGTTACAAGGAACAAAGATAGATTGGTATGTAAAGGATATGCACAGGTTGAAGGAATCAACTTTGAAGAGACACTTTCCCTAGTTGCCAGAATGGAAGCAATCTGGTTTCTTTTAAGTTATGCATGCTCCAAAAATATTAAAGTGTATCAGATGGACATAAAATCATCTTTTTTGAATGGGGAACTTGAAGAAGAATTCTACATTGAACAACCAGAAGGATTTCAGTTGTCAGAGAATGCAGACTATGTGTAAAAATTAAAGAAGGCCTTGTATGGTCTAAAAAAGGCTCCTAGAGCATGGTACTCTAGACTTGATAAATATATACAACATGCAGGGTTCAAAAAAGGAAGTGTAGACAACAACCTTTACATTAAGATAAGTCAAGGTAATATTTTTATTAATTGAAGTTTATGTTGATGATATTATTTTTGGTAGTGATGATGATAGGTTAAGCAAGAAATTTGCAAAGGATATGCAGAATGAATTTGAAATGTCATTACTTGGAGAACTATCCTTCTTTATGGGACTTCAGATAGGTCAAAGCAACCAAGGAATTTTTAGTTCTCAAACCAAGTATGTTAGATAAATGCTAAATAGGTTCAGAATGGAAGATTACAAACTAGTTATCACTCCCATGCAACCCAATTGCAAGTTAAGAAAAGATGGTGATTCAAAGTCTACAGATTAGAGGTAATATAGGTCAATGATTGGCAGTCTACTATATGTGAGTTGGCATAAGAGAATACCCAGGGTTCAATGCTTCAACAATGCACCAAGAAAACGCTAAATACTGGCCCTTTTGGAAACACTTGCGAAGAAGATGAAGTCTCACCCGAGGTAGAGGTAGGGGGGTTGTAGGACTCAAGTGTCTACAACCTAGCTAGGACACAGATATGTTATTACAACACTTTAACAAAGAACTTAGCCAATAATATGCATTAGATATTGAGTCTCGTTCATATCGCAGATTAAACCCTAGATCTAGATCAACACAATAATAACCAAGATCTAATACTCTCTTTCACTTAGTACATAACATAAACTCAGATATAGCATTCATTCACATTATTAAGCACTAATATACTACATCAGATGAATTCATCAAACAAAACTAAGAAAATAACCATATAAATAACATCAATCACATCGCACAAAGAACATAACACAGGATATACGTGGTTCACCCCAATGTGGGGCTACGTCCACCAACTATTCTTCTTCTTTATTAGCCTTCTTCAATCTTCTTACATGCATAGAGCCAAAGATCCACTCCAAAAAGGATAGGATATCTGCGCACACCTCGCCAGATCCTCCTTCCCCGATTTGGATCAAATCATAAAGCCTTACATAGTCTGTCTGCATCAAGAACTTAAAAAATGCTTGCACTTCTCTCTACAAGCCTTAACACATCTTTTTTCACATAGCTTTCATTAGCACTAAGCCATTGGCCTACAACTGACTCCTTATTACATCGCCTAGATACTTATTTATACATTGCAAAAAGGGCCTAAACATGGGTAATATCCATGGGCCAACATCCCATACACGTTATATAAACCCAAAAATCCCGCAAAAAGGGCGAGATCACACGATCTCCGCTTCGCTTGGGCACTCCGTCTTCGATCAACCTGTCAAAGTCCCAAAAATGGTCAAACATGACAAAGGTTCTCCCAAGACTTGTTTGAGGGCCAACAGGCCCCCAATACTCACCAGTGACTTGTCCTGAGTCACTCTGATCTGGGAAACACTACTTCGAAGGCCTCAATCTTGGCTTGAGCTACCTTGACTTGTTGCTTCGCCAGAACCTCCTGCTCGGCGAACTCCTGTATGACTTTCTCGATGGCAGGCCCTTCTAGGTTCTTTTCCACTATTGCAACCACATGTTCCAAATATGATCCTTGTCCCTCGATCCCTTCGAAGAGTGTGCATTCTTCATCCTACACCGGCTAGAGTCATTGTGTCACCTTCATCACTCTGCTTTGGATGGAAGTAACCTACTACTGAACTACGCACTGCTCGTGTGCCCTCTTAATCTTCTCCATTGTTGTAAGTAGATTCAACTACACTTGCATAGTCGATGCCTGTTGCTTTGCATCCTGAAGTTGTGCCTCCAATTTCCTCAGTTTTGGGTCTTCTGCAAGGCACTCATAGGTCTATGCACTTTGGTTACTGAGTTTCTTACATTCTGAATCCAACGCCCTGATTATTTCTACTATGCTCTTGGAAGTTTCTTCTCTCTAATCCCGCACTTCCTACGAAGTGCTCGACACTTCTTGGAGTTCTAACTCTGCTACTCTTTCTTGAAGCTATTGAATGGATTCAGCAAGATTCCCCACTTGTCTCTCGGTTGTCTCTTCCTCTATCTAAGCCAATCCTAGCACATAGTGAAGTGATTTAGTTTCTGCCTCTTTGACCACAGTCTTCTCTGCAAGCAACTGGTATTTTTCTCTCTGTATCCTCTCTTTTTGCTCCTCGAACTTCACTCTAATATCATATTTTTCTTGCTCTGCAACCCAAAGGTGCTCTAGAGATTCCTCCTTTGCTTGCTTCAAGGCTTCTATAGCCTATTCTTTTTCCTCCTGTACTGGACGAAGGCGAGCCTCTATAGCATCTACTATTCTTCATAGTTGGGTGGGCTCATCCCCCAATTATACAACTTCTTATGTTGACGACACAATAGACACTGTGCGGCTCGAATAAATAAATTGTTTTACCCCCAGATCCACCTCGATTCTATTTTACATTGTCTCCTGCTTTGCTTCATTTTGCTGCAAGATATCCTCTAAAGTATCTGCTAGAGCTACAATGATGAGGGAAATATCATCCATTGTTATCACATTCTACGACTGTGTCTTATTGGCTCGTGACTTCTTCCGTGCATAGAGTTTCTTGATAGAAACCTTCCTCTTCTTTGATGTCTTGGATTCTGTTAGGGGATCCTTTGGTGGTGTTACTTCATTGTTTTCTTGCTTGTCTTCTTCCCTCTCCTCCTCTTGTTTTACTTCGTCACTTCCTCCTCCTGTAAGTGAGTCAGATGCAGTTTCCTCCGATGTGTTTTCCTTGTCCTCACTATCGATGGCCTGCACTTCCTCTTTTTTATTCTTCTTCTTCCTGCTTCCTTATTTGTCATACTCCGTCTAGGTGACCAAAGGGATTCCGATGATTTCAAGGTCGGAGAGCTCAGCAACCTCCACTGGTACAAGGAATTTTTTGGGCATTCCTTGGTTATCTCCTCCATATATTCCTCAGTCAAATTATAGTATGACTGCATCTCCTCCTTGATTTCATCCCCACGCGCAGTGATGTATATAAAGTGTCGGTCTATGCGGAACTTCGCGTGTGGCCTGACCCGATGGAGTGTATTCGGTGTCATCCGGGGAAAGGATTCAATGGCCCTCTAGAGCTGTAAGTAATAGGTGGAACACCGCATTTGACTACCATTTCTTTGCCATGTCACTCGAATACCACAAGGTGGTGAACCTCACATCCAGTGGTTCTGATGGCTCAACTTCAGGGAATGTCATTCCCTCTAGAATATCCCAAGTGACAAAGGCAAAGAGGATCAACAACGAGATAAAGTGGAACTCATAGCCTTGGTCTTGCGCTTCGTGGTAGTCTTTTTCAAATTCATTGATGAGGTAGCTGACCCAATTCATTAGCATCCCTTCAACACACTTCCTTGTGAGGTTGACTACGAACCCTGTGACTCGAGTTGGTCTATTCTTCCTGACAAGCTTACCAATGATCAACTCACAATCTAGGCACACTGGGCCATATTGGATGGAGGCTACCTTGTAGCCTCACTTCCCCTTCTCCACATTTCCATACACCTCCTTGATTCGTTGTTCCAGGGACCGATCTTATGTCTTTCCTAGGTAGAATTTATGAGGGTCAAGTCCTTGCATGCTTAGTCTAATAATTAGGTAGATCAGTGTTGGATCCATAGTGATGCTCCTATCCAACCACATATACCCACCATGGAAGAACGAAAAGAGGATTTTGATGCACGTGTTAACCTCTTGATGTCTGTCAAAGTGTGGGATCTTCATGAAATTTTATATTTTTGACCTCGTGATCTCTTTGATCCACGACTGGGGAACTATATTTGGCTTCTTCCCAGTTGTTTTCATCAAGTAGCGATGTGGTGCAAGCATCACGTAATTCTTCCTATCTCCCAGGTTAAAGTCGCTTATCTTAAGAGCTAGGATCAGTCCCAACTGTGGTCCTACTGCATGTATCCCTTTTGGGAGGTACACAGTGATGAGGGTATACTCAAAATATCTCAGGATGCTTTCACGACTAACTGCGCCATACAAGGGAAGGATGTAGTCAGGCAAGAGCAACGGAATCTTCTTTACACTCGCCAGATCGTCGCGGTGCTTTCTTCTCTTCTCTGTCACAATTCGGGATGGCCTAGATCGACGTCCAGTCGAGGGGTGTAGAAACCCTGAATTAATTAAGCCTAGTAAAATTCATAATTAAATATAAATTAATTAACAAATCCTAATAAAATTTGTACAATTAAACATAAATTTCTTTCAATGCATAAGTGATTCATTAATCATCATATAAGCATATAATATTCAACAGAAAATTAAATTTATCCATAGCATGAAATAAATTGCATAATCATCACATAACTCAACAAATTCATAAATAAAAATACCTCTGCTTGATGCTAAATTCCGGCTTATCTGGTTTTCCTCCTTACTACTTGGCCAAACCCTGCCCAAAATTGACTAACCACCCAGCCAGCTAGGAGCAGCCTGTCCGGCTCCCTAGCTCCAAGATACCATAAGGAATCCTAGCCCCCAAGCCCAAAACCCCCAGCAACCTGGTGCCCCCTACAATGGTTCACCAAAAATCCAAGACCAATAACCTCAAAACCAGAACATATCCAATAGAAATACAGACCTCCTCCCAATAATGCTCCTCCCCCCAATTCTCATCCCCCTCTCCCACCGAACTCTTCCTAGTCATATCTCCCCCCATTCACCGACTCCCTATCCTCCATTAATTACTTTATCCTCCCCATTCCTTTATTACCTTATCTAATTCATTTATTACCTTATCTTTCCACTTAATGCTAATTCCCCCACCCCCCCACATACGTAAAGTCTTATAATAAATTAAAATTATTAAGCCATTTAATTTATTACCAAAATCATTGAATGTGTTAAGTAATCAATTAATTAATTAATTAATCAATCAACAGTTATAAACAATTAATTGATAAATAAATAAATAATTAATATTATTAATAACTAATCATTGTTTAACTAAAACATATTATGATAGTTAATTATCTAATTAATAAACCCTATGAAACTATTTAACCAGGGTTGTTACATACACCCACCCTTCCAGAAACTTCGTCCCGAAGTTAAAGTATTCTATGATACAAGGGAAAAGAAACATGGTCCACACATTCATAACAAATAACCGTCATTATTTGTAAGTAGTCCAAGAAACTCATTCATACTAGTGTACATGTACAAGAAATGCATGTGTAGCTAGTACATACAAGTCTCATGTATGTACTAATAATCAATAACTATCACCCTTATAGTAATTTATGTATGCATCGAATCCAATCAACAAGACTATTCTTTTATAAAAGACAATAAACCAATCAAATGTTTGCAAAATCCTTTAATTACAATTATCTAGTTCAACAATTTTATTTAGACAACTGTGGTTTAGTTACGTAATTATTAAAATTCATATTTACACATTTTCTTTTCAGAAGGGAAAAACAATAAATTCCACCATAAGACAAGTCTCCATACTCTCTCAACTATTTCTACTCATCCTTCCTCCCTAACTTACTTCCATCTTCATTCTTATCCTTCCTCTGTTGGACTATCTTGGAGAGTCAACTATATTGACCTAACTCCAAATAGAACCCGTAAGAGAAAGTGTCACTATCTTGACCAAGCTTCCCCAGCAAGCAACTAACAGTCATCATCACATGTCTAGGGGAGTGTGAGCTAACACCATCCTCCCATGACTTCAGGTTTCGGAGGATACACGGTGGGAAATGCCTCCACCCCTCCTAATCATAACTAGGGTCCACACCCTACAATGGAATATACAGTGGCACCGTTTTGTTGGGAGTTTTGTCATCGTTTATTTGGTTTTGGGCAGTCTCATCACCTGAAATCCTGTAGTGGTCCACATATCATAGCAATGCATCCAAACCAATGTAATTTCACACACAAATATCCATACCATAATGTTTCTCAGCTAGTGGTCATGACATCCACTTTTGTCATCCTTATCCCTTGGTTATTTCATAGCCCATAACCTGCAGATTAGTCTGTAACACAAACTCATACATTTCTATGCATTATCATCATGTAATTTCATATAATCATCATTTCAATTCGGTATCCTTGTACCAACAACTTAACATAAAAGTTTTCAATTTAGAAATAGATCTCATAATATCCCATAATTCAATTTCGACACCCATTCATAAAATTATCATTTACCAAATAGATTGCATCATATCCTCCATCATTCTAATAGAATTTAAACCTTCATAGGATTCACATTCACTCAATATGTCGCATCATATCCATCATCATCAATAACACTTAAACACTCATAAAATTTACATTCTCACAATATATCACATCATATCCATCATTATTCAAATACATATAACATTCATAAAGGTTCATACGTCTTAAAAGTTTAATTGTATCATTTAATAGTTTCACTGTGAATAGAAAATAAAATATGTAGGCCTTAGGTAATCCTAGTTGTCTAAGTCAAAATGTGGTGTTACATAGACCCAACCTTTGAGAAACATATTCTCGAGCTGGTCAAAAAAGTGAGGGATAGTCTCGTCGTAATGTATTGGCGTCTTCCCAAGGAGCAGATCCTGGACTATACTTGTCCCATTGGACCTTAACATGGTCTACTAGACTGTTCCTGAGTTGTCGGACTCTACGGTCCAATATTCATAACGGTTCTACCGTGAGAGTTCCCATGTTCGATACCTGCAATTCCTTCCAATTTAGTTTATGTGATTCATCAACAACATAATGATGTAAAACAGATACATAAAAAACATTATGAGTTTTATGCAAGTGGGGTGGCAGTACGAGACGATAAGAAACAAGTCCAATTTTCTCTTGGATTCTGAATGGTCCTACAAATCGAGGTGACAATTTTGTCCCCTTCCCAAACCGTATGGTACTCTTATTAGGCCTGATATGAATGAAAACCCAGTCTCCCACTTCATAACTTCGGTCGGTCCTGTGTGCATCCGCATAACTTTTTTGCCTATCCTGTGCTTCCTTTAGTCTCTATCTAATCTGAATCACCTGTTCCTCCATCTCTTGAATCAATTATGGCCCAACTATTACTTGTTCTTCTAGTCTATCCCAACTCAACGATGTTTTGCATGGTCTTCCATACAAAGCTTCATAGGGTGGAATTCCGATGGAGATATGAAAACTGTTATTGTAGGCAAACTCTACCAAAGGTAGTTACTTCTCCCACTGGTTTTGATTATCTATGACATACATCTTGAGCATGTCTTCCATGAATTGATTTAATCTCTTGGTTTTCCCATCTATTTCAGGATGATAACTTGTGCTTAAGTTCAACTGAGTCCCCAATGTTGACTGCAAACTTGTCCAAAACCTAGAAGTGAATCTGGAGTCCCTATCTGAAATGATATTCTTAGGTATCCCATGCAAACGGATAATCTCACTTACAAATGCACGTGCCACATCAGTGACATCTTAAGTGTCTCTAACTGGAATAAAGTGAGCACTCTTGGTTAACTTATCCACTATCACAAGAATGGCATTGTGTCTATGAGATGTGAGTGGCAACCCCACAACAAAATCCATAGAGATGACTTCCCACTTGGACATAGGAACATCATGCGGTTGTAAGAGGCATGTCAAATGATAGTGGTCGGCTTTCACTTGTTGACACTCTAGGCATTTGGTGACGAAATGGACTACATCCCACTTCATGCCTACCCAGAAGAAGAGCCTCCTCATGTTTGCTTACATCTTCTTCACACCCGGATGTGCACAATAAAGTTCTCTATGGAATTCCTTCAGTATGATGCTTCGAATATCCCCATTTTCAGGGTTGTACATCCTTCCTCGATATCTTAACAGTCTGTCTACTTCTAGACTATATCCTTCATAATTTGGATCTAATTGCCTCCCACTCTGGAGGTTTGAAGTAACCTTTAAATACCAACTATCTCCTTGGAGTTGCGTCAACACATGTTCCCTCAGATTGACCTTTAAGGGTACCAAGGAGAAGACATGTGGTCTCCTACTCAAGGCATCTGCGACCACATTTTCCTTCCCCTTGATGTATGAAATACCAAAATCGTACTCACTCATAAACTCACTCCATCTCCTTTTCCTGGAATTCAGATCCCTTTGAGTGAAGAGATGTTTTAAACTTTGATGGTCTGTTTTGAGCTCGAAGTTTCTCCCCACAAGATAGTGCCTCCAAATTTTCAAAGCTAGCATTACAGCTGCCAACTCTAAATCATGAGTCACATATAGCTATTCATGTTTCTTCAACTTCCTTGATGCATAAGCTATCGCTCCTCTGTCCTGCATTATCATGGCCCCCAACCCTTTCTTCGAGGCATCCATGCAAACTATGAAGTCCTTTTCCATATCCGACACTCATAAAATTGGCACACTAGTTAGTAACCTATTAAGATCGATGAATACACTATCACATTCTTTCGTCCATTCATACCTGACCCCCCTTGCACTGCAAAGTGGTGATGGGTTTCACTATTTTTTAGAATCCTTCCACAAATCTCCGATAATAACCTGCTAGCCCCATGAAGCTTCTCACCTCATGGGCATTTTTCGGCACTGAACAATCCATAATGGCCTTTACCTTTTCTGGGTCCACAGAGATTCCTTCACTGGAAATGATATGACCTAAATAGTGTATCTCTCTCTAGAAGAAGGAACACTTCGAAAACTTCCCATACAATTTGTTCTCTCTAAGGTAGGACAACACCACTCATAAGTGTTCCTCATGTTCTCTTTCATTCTTGGAATAGATGAGGATTTCATCTAGAAAGGCTTGTACAAAACAGTCTAAGTACTTCAGGAATACGTTGTTCATGAGGCTCATGAATATTGTTAGCGCATTGGTCAATCCGAAAGGTACTATGACAAACTCGTAATTCCCAAACCGAGTTCGAAAGGTGGTTTTTGGGATATCACCTTCCTTAATCCTTAACTGGTGATACCCTGATTGCAAATTGATCTTTGAGAATACCGTTGCTCCTTTCATCTGATCAAAGAGGTCATCTATTCGCGGCATTGGGTACCTATTTTTCACTGTAGCACAGTTCAAGTCCCTGTAGTCTATACATAATCATAAGGAACCATCCTTCTTCTTTGCAAAAATTACTGGTGCACCCCAATGTGAGACACTGGGCCTTATTAGCCCTAAGTCCAGTAACTCTTTCAACTGCATTTGCAACTCACAAAGTTCTGGCACTGTCATCCGATATGGAGTTTTGGAAATTGGTTCTACACTAGGTTTTAGCTCAATAGTAAAATCAAGCTCCCTCTCAGAAGGTAACCCTGGTAACTCGTTCAGAAAAATATCCTTAAATTCTGACAATACCGGGTACTGATCTAATGAGGGTCCCTTCCTTTCATTCACTGCTTCCAGTACATATATTCGACACCCTTACCTCAAGTATCACTTAACCTTCATAGTTGAGATAAAGCGTAATGACACCTTTCTCCGTACACCCTGGATCTCTACTGGCCTTCCTTCGTCATCGACACAAAGCACCCTTTTTGAAAAACAATCTACCAAAGCTCGATGAGATTCTAACCAATCCATTCCAATGATTAGATCGTACACCCCGAGAGAAGTAACGTATACCTTCAACCTGGTAGTACACACTCCCAGGTCTACTATACAATTATCAATGCTAGGTCCTACCACTTTTTTTCCCCCGAAGCCATCTCGACTTGTTTAAAGTCATCGTGCTCGTAGGCTTCCAATCCACTCTTTTCTAATGCAGATGGTGAAATGAAACTATCTTTCGCACTAGAATCAAATAAAATCTTAACATTGATATGATTTAGCATACTTGATGACTCCACCACTGTGGATTGATGTTCATCGAGGCGATTATTAACCATTGCATAAATCTAGTGGCTTATACCTGCTCTTCCCATCGGGGGCTTTCCTTCTCTATGCACAAATCCTGATTGTAACTCCAGGCAGTCAAGCTGGTAATGGGGTCCTTCACATCCCCAACAAGTAACATGAGATCGAACTTGTGCACTATTCTGTGACTGTCTCTAAAATGAGTTCCTCCCCCTGGAAACCCTACCCCTACTAGTTGTTCTTTGAGATGGTTGTGGACCTACCTGCGTCATTGGTGATGAATGAGATGCTTCACTCACTGCCATTGAAATCCTTGCGGCTACTCTCCTTGGTGCGACTCTGTTACCATATGGAGGTGGCCTTGAGCCCCCTCCCCTAGGAAATGTCCTAGGGGCCTTCCCTTCGAATCCAGGATGATGTGGAAAGGTTGGTATCATACCTTCAGTTAAGTTCATGTGTTCCTCTGCATAGCGCGCATTTTCCACAGCTTCCACTACTGAAGACGGTTTCCACATCCGCATCATAGCCCTTATCTTAGGGTTCAATCCATAGACGAAGCAGTCTTCCTATCGTTGGTCATTATCCATATACAAAACATATTTGACCAATTCCATAATCCTGATCTCATATTCTTCTACGATCCTGTTTCCCTATACTAGAGCATGAAACGCTCCTACCTGCTATTCCTCGGAGTAAGCTAGCAAATATTTCCTTCGGAACCTCTCCTCGAAAAGTTCCCAAGATACTGTATCTGGGGTAAGGTGCAGTTGCCTCTCTAGGTTGCCCCACCAGTTCAAGGTGTTGTCTCTTAACTGAAAAATCATTATCTTCACCTTTGAGGTGGATGCATAGTCCCTTAAGGAAAAACACCTTGTCATGCCTTCCAACCATGCTTATGCGCGTTCATTGGCGCGACCCCTGGAAAACTATGGAAGTTTGATCTTCTATAGTTCTCTAGTGATGTATTTGGCTGGAGGTCCTCCCCCTGAATCCCTCTATGCTTCAGAATTACCTATTCCAGATGGTGGGGGCTCCACTTCGATCCCTGTTGGTTGTCGCCCCTTTAAAGTCTCATTTATGGCCTCCAAAGAGCGCAGTATGAGAGCTAGTTCCGACGATGGTGGCGACGACACTGGTGGTGTTGGCAGTGCCTGCAACGATGCTCCTCTTCCTCGATTCCCTCGAGTCCTAACCATCCTGTATGATTTAACCTGCATCAACCAAAGTTGTCAGGGTGAGTTCAAGGACATTTCACATTTGCGCAACTTAACTAGAAAACAGGGTTAGACGTAAGTTTTTCTTTACTTTTCTGTAAACAGATGTTACTCTCTTTAGGGGAGATGGCTAGGCTGGGGCTAAAGCGTCTAAGCTTGATTTCTTCACCTAAGAAAATTATTGACTCCCTCGCCTCGTAGCTACGCTAGCTTTGTGCCATACTCGCCAATTTCTCTAACTTACCTACCTAGTGCGCATGAAGCCTCCTCCCATTTATCTTGGTCTAAGTCCTTATACTTTGCGTTTACAACTAATTAAGGTGACCTCCAACCTAATGTTGATTAATTATTAAAAACTAATAATCTAGACTAAACTTTAACCTAAGTTTCAATCACCTTAATCAACACTTTCAATTTAATCCAGAAAATTAAAATTATTATTAGTATTAATTAATTAATCACTAATTTAATTAATCCTTCCAATTAATTTAATTATTTTTTCTCCAAGGCACATACATGGCACGTTGGTGTTTGGTTTTTTCTTAAGGCTTAGGCGGTGGGTGTTCGTGGGTTCTAAACCCATAGACTCCAAAACATTTCGAAATTTTTTTTATATATATATTTATACATAAATTAAATGTTTATATAAACAATAATCATAAAATTAAAATAAAATAAAATAAAACAATAAATAAATAAAATTAAAATGATAAATCAAAATAATTTATATAATCACGTTCGGGCATCGTGGGTCCTCGCATGAGGCCCACGTTCCCCTTCCCCCTGGTGCTCATCCCTTAACCCTAATCTCTTCCTTTTTATCTCTTCAAACCCTACTCTTCTCCTCTTTACATTTCATTTTTTTTTTAAGCATTCAGGGTGAAGGATGAGGTCGAGGGCCATAGCCATCTCCCTACTAGGTCGACCCTGGTAACTCGTGTTCCAGGAATGGAGGGTTCATCTAGCACAATCGCGCATTGCCTCGTTCCTCGATGACTTATCTTGGCACTTGGTCACTAGCTTTGGCACTGATCTTGTATTATGTGTGTTGTTTTTTCGGTTGGTTTTGACTTGTGTGGCACGTCTATATTGTGTGGCTATCTGTGATTCATAGTGTATGATGTTTTAGCCTCTTATGGGATCCTTCCTCGGTGCTACATGTGTTTTATCTCTAGCTGCATGTGGTATTCTCTGCTCATTTTTTTTTAGTGTTTGTTATTGTTATTTAAAAAAAAATTGTACAGACTACAGGCTACCCTTGGGCCGTGGCATTTGGTCTTGGGCGTTGAGATTTGTGTTGCAATGCTAATGCCTCTTGTGAGCTGCTACATGGTTTGGCACTTGGTCTCAGCCTAGGTTTTGGTCTATGAATATTGAGTTGCATTGAGCACAGTGGCGCCCCTTCGTGGTCTCGTCCTCCATGGTTGGGCGCGTGCGCTAAGCTTGGTATTTGCTAACAAGTAGGGTTGTCACAAGTGGGGTCAATTGTTTTTCATTTTTTAGGGTTGATTTTGGAGTTCTTTCGGCTGGTTTCGGTCCTATGTCGGCTAAGAAAGGCTTCTTCTGTGGAAAGTTGTGATTTTCTATGGAATAAAGTTTGCAACTTGCTAGATTTGCTCGCGGCCCAAAGGAATTGAAGCTTTTTGCGCAGCTGAAATATTGGAAAGAAGAATCTTGGGTGTGCTTGATTTGGTGGCAGATGCCTCTTTGAGTAAATAAATTACCTCGTATGCGGCTATGTAGAAACCCTGTGACCTCACATATGCTTAAGATATAGACCCTCTAAATTGGCTTGGTATGCTTTTATGGGTTCTAATTTATTTGGATTTATCATAAACTAAGGTCGAATTTGTCATGAATTATTTTTATATTATTGATAATGAGTTGCAATGGACTTATGTTTCTTTCAGTATGCATTTGGAGAATTTATTTACATGTGCATTGTGAATTTTTCCATACCCCAAACGCTGCCTAAACCAGCTCTCTCTCTGGGCAACAATGCCTTTTATAGTTAGGAATTACTGGAAATCCCATGATTTTCCCTCAACTGTTTAGATATGCTTATGGAATTGAAAATTATAGTTCACCTCCTAATTGGTTTTTGCCGAAGATAGATTTATTTCAGTGTGTATGGTTGGTTTTAAAATTCTACTTGGTCCAATGCCCTTCTTTAGAAATTTCAATTCGGCCAGTTCAGTTATGTTGAAAATTGTTCATTTTAGCAAGTTTTTTTTTTCCTTTAAATGTGTAATTGATTAGATTTTCTGAAATTGTTTGCTTCCTCCGCACTTCCAAATAAGAAGGGATTTTCTGCAAAAATATCCTTCATTTGAAATGGACCATCAAATTGGTTAGATTCTAACATCAACAGATAAAATTTCAGTCATCTCTAGTTCAACTTTCGTACAGTATTTTTGAAGGCAAGTGGAAATGTATATTTCATATTCCATTTAAGAATGATTCCTAACACTCAAAACCCATTCATTGCAGTTTGACTTGTTTATTTATAAACCTGTTCATACATTCCCAGGCAGAATATATATATATATAAATGTATTCATTTACATAGGTTGGTTTATTTGAAACAAGTGTTAAAATTTATTTAACACTTCAATTAGTATATTATTATGCCTAGTACATTTTTAATGTGTATATTATTTATATATAGATATGTGTTAAAAAAATATTTGTGCTTGCTTCCAGGTTAGGCAGAGGTGGAGCTGGAACTTGGATTTTCATCTAATTAAAGGGTTTCAGGGTTGTTTAAATTTCTGGGTGGGTACAGTTCCATTCCTAAGTTGGGTAGGTGGGTAGGTAGGCCCTTAAGGCTCCAATGCTTCAAACTGAAGCTCTGATACCATGTGTAGAAACCCTGAATTAATTAATCCTAGTAAAATTCATAATTAAACATAAATTAATTAACAAAGCCTAATAAAATTTGTACAATTAAACATAAATTTCTTTCAATGCATAAGTGATTCATTAATCATCGTATAAGCATATAATATTTAGCAAAAAATTAAATTTATCCATAGCATGAAATAAATTACATAATCATCACATAACTCAGCAAATTCAGAAATAAAAATACCTCTGCCTGATGCTAAATTCTCTCTTATCTGGTTGTCCTCCCTGTTGCTTGACCAAACCCTGCCCAAAACCGAATAACCACCTAGCCAGCTAGGAGCAGCCTGTCCGACTCCCTAGCTCCATGATACCGTAAGGAATCCTGGGCTCCAAGCCCCAAACCCCCAGCAACCTGGTGCCCCCTACAATGGTTCACCAAAACTCCAAGTCCAAAAACCTCAAAACCAGAAGATATCCAACAGAAATACAGACCTCCTCCCAATAATTCCCCTCCCCCCAATTCTCATCCCCCTCTCCCATTGGACTCTTCCCAGTCATATCTCCCCCCATTCACCGACTCCCTATCCTCCATTGATTACCTTATCCTCCCCATTATTACCTTATCCCATTCCTTTATTACCTTATCTTTCCACTTAATGCTTCTTCCCCCCCCCCCACATACGTAAAGTCTTATAATAAATTAAAGTTATTAAGCCATTTAATTTATTACCCAAATCATTGAATGTGTTAAGTAATCAATTAATTAATTAATTAATCAATCAACAGTTATAAACAATTAATTAATAAATAAATAATCAATTAATATTATTAATAACTAATCATTGTTTAACTAAAACATATTATGACAGTTAATTATCTAATTAATTATACTTAATAAACCCTATGCAACTAATTAACCAGGTTTGTTACAAGGGGGATGCTTGCAATCCTCGCGTCGATGAGGCCTGTACTATTGTGGACATGACCTTCTCAGCCTAAGGTCGATCAATATTTATTCTATGAACTTCTCTATTGCGCTACGTTTGCCCAACATACACACTCGTGGTCAAGTAACTCCGGTAGGAGAACAAATACTCAAGTTTATCAATTGAATGGCAAGGTCTCAAAGGAACAATGCAATAACAATCAGTTCTCTTGTTAGCCTGGATGATCACAATTTGCAAAAGTGTCCCCGATGAGGTATTCGACGAATTAAATAAAAAATGTTGTAACAGGTTCCTCCAATGGATCGAAAAGCCTGAATCAATACGATTCCATCCATTGTGGTGCGGTCCCAACAGTCCAACGACGATATTTTTCGGCAATAAATTCATTTCTAACCATCGTTATAATGGCCAAGATGCCTCCAATGGTCATATAGCTTCATCTTGGCGAAATTCCAGTCTGCGATGTTCTACTATTCTGGTGAGGCTCAAGTTGTGTAAGCCTTATTTATGCGAAGTCCTCCCTAGAACTTCCTGCAATTTTTCTAACTTTGCCTTCTTCTTACTAAGCTTTATGGCCTTCTTTCTTGTCATCTAAGTCTCTAGGTTCCTCTTTCCATTCTTATTCTTGTTTTCTCCTAGTAAAGGGACTTTGCACTGTTGAGGGTCTTTCAAAGGGTTCAAGTGTAGTACCTCTTCTCTTACTTCTTCTAGGGTAGGTGCTCTTCTCTCCTACATGGACAGGTTTTGTAAGCCTTCTTGTGTTCTTTCAACTTCGAAAGCTAGGTCTCTGGCACTCAGTTGCTTTGACTTGTCCTCTTGTTCTTCTCTTAGTCATTCTATTTTCTTGGCTATGAAGTCCCTTAATTTTTTCCTTTTTTGTTCTATGGCTTCCTCTTCTTATTTCCTTCATATATGATCTTTATCAATCCAGGTCCTTCCCAACAAAAGTGTAAAGGGAGTGTTGTTCTCAACAAACTTAATGACCTCAAATTCTTCTTCAGTCGATGATCCATGGGCTATCATAGGTAGATGAGTAAGTCTTCCACGTAAGGTTATCATGTTTCCTTTAAACAATCCTATCCCTCCCAATGAAGGAATCATAGCAGGCTTTCCCAAAATTTCCCAAGTGCTCTCTGTCATAATATTCACCTATGTTTCTTCATCCAAAACACAATCGATGTCGAAGTCTCCTATTCTTGTTTCTATGCACAACTTCTCTTTTAAGATCTCTGCTAAACTGGTGTCTCTGTGATCATTCAGGGTTTCTTTCGTTTGCAATAATATAGCCTTTGATTCTTTCTGGTGCTTGGGTACATCCTTAGCCTCTTGACCTTCTTCAGAGTTTTCTTGTTTCATGTTCATCTTCTCAACTTTAGCAATCATTCTAGGGAAATCCAAAACCTCATGACCAACAACTTCACAACAAATAAAAATAGGACCTATACTAGGGAATTCCTTAGCAAGATGTCCTAGTCTTTTGCAACTATAACAAATAGTCAATCCTCTCTTTCTCTTAAATTATCCCCCACCTTTCCTATACTATGCACTAGGATCACAGTAATGGACCTGCAATAAATTATTTCTAGGGTCCTGCATCCACTTGTTAGTCCAAAAATTCTTTCTATGCATAGTAATAACATATATTTCACTATATTTATCAAATTTATTCAGATCAAATATTTTGTCTTCTAGTTGTGCCCTAGTTTTCAGGCTAGGACTGAATCTAGCAAACATAGCTAGATATATACTTTTGAAGAAAACATTTCCACTTATATTACCTTTATTAGAGCACAAAGATTTAAGATCTTACCTCTTTTCTTCAGATCGAACTTCTCTTCTTACCACATAGCTTCAGAAGTCAAGTAGAATACTGCGCACTACAACAAAATATCTATGCAAAGAGATTTCTCTTTTCTTCAGTTCCCAGCAATCACAATTTCATGTCCTGGCAACATAACTATTTGTTGGCACAAGGGCAGACCCAGGGTTCAACGCTTCAACAATGCACCAACAAAACCCTAACTACCGACCTTTTTGACAACACCTGCAAAGCAGATGAAGTCTCACCTGAGGTAGAGGCGGAGGCACTTGTAGGACTCAAGTGTCTACAACCTAGTTGGGACACAGAGCATGATTACAACACTTTAACAAAGAACTTAGCCAATAATATGCATTAGATATTGAATCTCATTCACATCGTAGATTAAACCCTACATCTAGATCAATGCAGTAATAACCAAGATCTAATACTCTCATTCACTTAGCACATAACATAAACTCAGATCTAGCATTCATTCACATTATTAAGCACTAAACTACTTGATCAGATGCATTCATCAAACAATACTAAGAAAATAACCATATAAATAGCATCAATCACATCTTAGAAAGCACATAACATGGGATATATGTGGTTCAACCCAGTGTGGGGCTACATCCACCAACTCTTCTTCTTCTTTATTAGCCTTCTTCAATCTTCTTACATGCATAGAGCCATAGATCCACTCCGCAAAGGATAGGAGATTTGTGCACACCTCGCCAGATCCTCCTTCCCTAAGTTGGATCAAAGCACAAATCCTTACATAGTTTGTCTGCACCAAGAACTTACAAAATGTTTTCACTCATATCTACAAGCTGTTAGAAAAATAGGACCATGGAGCAATAAAATAAAACAAATGTGGAAACAAAACACAGAAGATACACAATACAAGAGAGACATAGATTTACGTGGCTCACCCAGTGTGGGCTACGTCCACCAGAGAAATTTCTAGGTCCTTTCTTTATTATTATCCAGCAAAATGAAAGGATACAACCTACAGAAAAACTCGATGTAACTTCCTCTTCTTTCTCTCACAGTCTCCTCTCTCAGAATACAATACTCGCCAACATACATAGCCGCAATACATTTCCCTCATAAAAGAGGGTTGCCTTCTAGGGAAAAAAACCCTAACATAATCTCCATTGTTAGATCAACGACCTTATAATGAATGGTCCAGATTTACAATGAAATTACAATATACTTTTACAAGGCAATTTTTTCTTCAGGGGATTCGCCCCTTAACCCCCATCGGGGGACGCTGCACCCGAACCCCCGCTGTGGGCTTGCTTGCCCCTAGACCCCCCAGTCGGGGGGATAGCCCCCCCGGACCCCGCAGAGGAGGTATCCCCCCTCTGCACTCCCCCGCGTGGAAGAGTGTACATACTTCTGGGGTGTAAATACTTCATGGGGTATAAACATGACTGAAAGTAAAAGACCTCTAAATCAGGAAGATAATCAGGCTCCACAACCAACAATCTCCCACTTGGA
>ML777277.1:953927-1004721 GCA_009831015.1 Picea engelmannii | reverse complement strand
CTGCCCTATTGAAATTAGATTTTTCCTTAAATTTGGAATATGTCTTACCTCTTTCAACAACCATTGGTTTCCATTGCGTTGCTTTATTTTTACCTTTCCCATTCCAACAATTTTGCATGGTGCATCATCACCCAAATGAACCTTTCCAAAATCACCTTGAATATAATCTATAAAATGTTTCATATGGGGTGTGGCATGAAATGAAGCCCCTGAATCTACTACCCAGGACTCAGAAATATTATCTACAGAAAGAATCAAAGCATCTTGTAACACATCACCTATTAAATTTGCTTCCTGATTTCTCTCTTGTTGTCCATCTCTTTGTTTCTTTGGAGCTCTGTAGTCTTTCTTCAGATGTCCTTTCTTCCTAGAATTCTAGCACTCTATCTTTCCAAGTCTGGATTTGGATCTACCCTTCCTAGAATTCCCATGGTTCCCTGAGCCCTTTCCTCCATCCTTTTGTCTTCCCCTGTTCTCCATGTTCAATGCATTACCTGATGTCTCACCTTTTCTTTTCGGTCGCATTTCCTCACTAAGGATAACACCGACAACATCATAAAATTTTAAAGTATTTGAACCAGAGACAGAGTTACTTACAGCCATGATGATGACAGACGAGCCGCGAGACCACCACCTCGCGCTCCTGCTCACAGGATCGTTCAATTTTCAAGTGAGCCGAAGCGGATCATTCGATTCCCTGTTGGAATCTCTGTTAAAAAATCGATCCACAGGTCCTTAATTCACCCACACGGCTTTTCCGCACTTAACCGTGATCTTCCCCGACTCAGTTTCGGGTTTCGGGGTTTTCTAATGCCCGATGTCAAGAGTTCTTGTCCTCTCGAACTCCCGACCTTCGATTTGTCGATGCACTCCTTTACACACCTTAGCCCCTCCTGGATAGGCCCTAGTCCATGTGACCACCTCTTATATGACCGCAGCCTTATATTCCTTTAGGAATTTGGACTTCCCAATGCCAAATTGCATGGACGTTTTGTCCATAGGATCTTCGATTCTCTGATTCCCCATACGCTTTAACTTCCGCTAGCCTCTGGGATAGACTCGTGGTCCACGCGACCTTCCCCTATATGACCGCAGTCATACACCTTGTTGGGGTTTCAGACATCGCAATGCCAAAGTGAATAAACCTTATGCCCACGGGATTCCCGATATCCCAATGCGCGATCTCCTGATGTGGCTCTCCTATCGGGTCTCCTCTTTCGAAGGCCTCACTCGCTGGCATGCGTCCCCTCAAGATGGACGGTTCAAATCATTCTCAGGACCTTTGCCATGGAAATCCCCGATCTCCTATCATCGTGACTCCTAATATCGCGAACGCCGATATCCCGACACCTTCGAGACTCACCTCTATGAACTAATGCCCGGATCTCTGAAATGGATGATCACACGACACGCGTCCTCCCTTAGACGGATGGTTGTGATTCTTTCATTGTTTCAAGACTTGAAATGTCCCAGCATTCTTGACCTCAGGACCTTCGATATCCCGACGCCGATATCCCAATGCCAAAATTCCCTTCAAGACTTTTGCACTGGCGTAAGAAGGGTTAAACCTCGTGCACCTCCTGTCCGATCCAACGGCTGACGGGATTTCTGAATGAGATCCAACGACTCATGATCTCCCCCTTCTGTGCACTTCTCCTACTCCTTCCTGGACGTAGAAACCAATGGTCCAGATCTCTTTTCTTCGCCGATCCGATGGTTGTTGTGCTCTCCTGATCTTGCGCACTCCTTCTTCCTAGAATTGGGAGAATTTCAAAAGCCAAAGGCCTCAACCTTTTCTCCCTTTCTCTGCGAGCTCCACGAATTCAAGTACTCGCCTTGCACTCTTCGATAGTGATGTTCCTCTTGAGATCGTTCCCTTCGAACCCTTGAATGTTTCTTCAGCTCCTACACCTCTGTAGGGTATTCACATGCACACACCAAAGGTGCTATCCGTCCTGAGCTTTCCTGTAGCTTCGACCTCCAAGGAAACTTAATTATTTTCCTTTCTCCCTCATATGGAGAATGTTTGGATGCCCTCTTGGCTATCCCTCTGCTCAAGCAACCTCTTACTGAGTCTTCAGGGTATTCAACAACCCTGTGAATATCCCCCAATGGACTCTTCCTTCACAGTACAGAACTCAAAGAGTTCTCTTCTTCTTGTGCCTGTCTACACACTTGCTCGACGCCCACCTGGCAGAATATCCTTCCACAGAACGTTCAACAGTTATGTCCTCCTGTGCACCTATGAACCCGCTCAATGCCCACCTAGCAGAGCTCTCAGAATCCTCAGTGATTCTGGTTCTTCTTCTTGAACTCACAGCAAATTTCTTCTCAATGCACCACCTGTGCATATGCTCAATGCCCACTTGGCAGAGCTCCACAGAATCCATAGCAGAATTTTGTCTGCAACTGTGTCTCTCATACACAGCCTTGCCTCCAAGGTATTCAGCAACCTTGAGGTCTTTTCTGAGTTGTTGATTCCATTTCTTGTGCCACAACATGTCCTTTTCTGAACCCGTAGTGTTCATAAATGCATCCTCTATGTATGGCTATCAGAACCCGCAGTGTTCTGTCACACCCTCCTGGTGTGAAGCCTCAAAGACCTTCACTGAAATCAAGAACTCCTGCAATTGCATGATAACAACATACATTCATAGCATACAATGGAACACTCACAGACATTCATTCAACACACAGTAATTCAGGAAAAACTGCTCTTTTTGTATTAAATGGGAAATGCATGTATTTACAAGGTGTTCCTAAGCATAGCCTGTAACAAGGTCTCGTCTCTTCTCTTCTCCACCTCTACACACTCTTCTTCTTCCTCACTCCTTCTTACTCAAAATGAGATCCGAAATCTCTTTTACCTGAGGGGGCTCTTCGAGCGCTTCCCTCCAATCTACCTACCCTATTCAATTGCATTGAATGGGATTTCTAGTCCGCATTTAGATCTAGGTCTCAGCCATACAAACATTAAAGGCCGATATTATCTATATCCTATGCAAAGGCACAGCTCTACAACTCACCAGCTTAAACATTAAATTACAATCAATTCAGATTTAAATGAGGATTGCGCCTCTCTCTTCAGTTTTGAATGCACACGCTCGACGTGGCTGGCTGGATGACTAGCTGACATGGAGAGATGCTCCTGAATCATAGTCCTCAACTGCAAAATTCATGATCTCCTGCTCATGAGCTTCCCATCTCAGCTGTTGAAATCCTCTTGGATCCCAAATCATTCTCTGGAGTTGTTCATTTGCTCCGTCTCCTTGCGGTTGTTGCTTCTTCTGCGTTGTTGCTGTTGTTTCTGCTTCTTTTCTGCTCAGCTGCTCCTTGCTGGTAGTTTCTGCTAACCTCAACATCAGCCTTCTGATGTCTTCTATCACTTCGTCTAGCTGCTCCAGTGGCTGGCCCTGTTTATGCAGTCTCCCCAGCTGCAAAAATTTTCTGCTCATGGACAGATCACTGTGATCAACCATGCCTTCTTCTTCATCAACTTCCAACTTCACCTGTTGGATGTGCACACTCTGCACTTTCACCTTCTCTTCTAGGGCTTCAATTTGTTCATATAGATCAACAAAGAAAATGTTTCCTTCCTCTTCTTCTTCCTCTACAAACTCCCCTGTTGTAGTCTTTTTAGTCTCCTGGCTGAAAATACTGAGCCATTCCTCAGAATGCTCATCATCCTCTTTTTCTTCTTCTTCTATTAGCTTTAGTGCTACAACTTCGTCAGCTTCTTGGCTGAAAGTGTTGAGACATTCCTCCGAATGCTCATTTTGTTTTTCGTCTACTTGGGTAGCTTCCAAAGTCTGCTCCAATATTTCTCCCCTGACAGTCACAGCTGACTGTTCTTCCGTTGTTCCTGCACCCTCTGCAACACATACTTCTGCCTCCTCTCGGGAAGATGGTAGGAATATTCCAATTCCCCCAATCATCATAAGGCTCCTCAGATTGTCCTTTCGGATGGTGCAAGTTTTTAACTTGTCATCATCTTCATTCACATGGCTTGGAAAACCACATGAATATTCCTCCTCTGTCAGTTGCACCTACTGATCCAAACTCATCTCTGAGTTTATGAGACCCTCAGATAGTCTCATCTGCTCTATCAGCTCCTCGGGCTGATAAAAACTCACCTGCTCATCCCTGCCCACCTGGCAATATGGGATTCTTTCACTGCTCTCCTGGTAGATTATGAGATCAACTGATCCCATCTTCATCAGCAACCCTTGCTGAATTGAACTCACCTCCGAGTCCATGAGACTTTCAGATAGTCTCGAACTCTCATCTCTGCCCACCTAGCAATTTGAGATGCTTCCGCTGCCCTCCTGGTAGTCTTCGAGATCCCACAGTGACCTCATATCATTGCCCAGCTGGCAATGTGAAATTCCCTGGTTGTCCTCATGACAGTCTCTAAGATCTTCAGTTGATCTCATCTTGTTGCCCACCTGGCAAACTGGAATTTCCTCTCTGCCCTCCTGGCAGTTCTTGAGATCTTCAGTTGATCCCAATTCATTCTCTTCATCATCGAAACCTCTCCCAGTCTCTGGTTCATACATTTGAACCATTTCTTCAGGTCCATTGAGTTTTTCAACATACCTCAACCATCCTTTTAACAGCCTACGATGTCTTCTGACCATCAGCTCCTTGACTGGCCATTTTACCTTCGTCTCCTTCATGGGCCATTCATATACCCATCTCAGCTTGGCTTTCTACTGCATCTGCAGTTCAAGATTTTCTATGTCTGCCCTTATTTCATAGAGCTCCTTATCCATTTCTGCAAGATTTTATGCCTTTCTCTTCCTCCCAGCATGCCTATGGTCTTCAGTAACCATGGTGTTTTCTCTGTCTGCTCTCCTAGCAAACCTGCTACTATCACTCTGCACTAAGAGTGTTTCCAAATTCATCCTACAGTCCTCCTGACTACTTACTTGATTGCTGCCTACTTGCAAACAATCACCACCGAGTCTCCAGTGCTCTATCTTCCTTTACCTTCTCGCTTCACCTGAAATATACAGATGAAATCAAGCTCTGATACCACTTGACATGTATCATAGTGCTCTTTACCTCTTATGCCTCCCTCGTCTGAAATATACAAACAAGAATCAAGCTCTGATACCACTTGATGACAGACGAGCCGTGAGACCACCACCTCGCGCTCCTGCTCACAGGATCATTCAATTTCCAAGTGAGTCGAAGTGGCTCATTCGATTCCCTGCTGGGATATCTATTAAAAACCCGATCCACAGGTCCTTAATTCACCCACACGGCTTTTCCACACTTAACCGTGATCTTCCCCGACTTAGTTTTGGGTTTCGGGGTTTTCTAATGCCTGATGTCAAGAGTTCCTATCCTCTCAAACTCCCGACCTCCAATTTTCCGATGTGCTGCTTTATTCACCTTAGCCCCTCCTGGCTAGGCCCTAGTCCATGTGACCACCTCTTATAAGACTGCAGCCTTATATTCCTTCAGGAATTGGGACTTCCCAATGCCAAATTGCATGGACGTTTTGTCCATGGGATCTCTGATTCTCCGATTCTCGATACGCTTTAACTTCCGCTAGCCTTCGGGCTAGACTCGTGGTCCATGCAACCTTCCCCTATATGACCACAGTCATACACCTTGTTGGGGTTTCAGACATCGCAATGCCAAAGTGCATAAACCTTGTTCCCACGGGATTCCCAATATCTCGATGTGTGATCTCCTAATGTGGCTCTCCTATCGGGTCTCCTCTTCCGAAGGCCTCGCTCGTTGGCATGCGTCCCCTGAAGATGGACGGTTCAGATCGTTCCCAATACCTTTTCCATGGAAATCCCTGATCTCATGTCGTCGTGACTCCTGATATCACGAACTTCGATATCCCGACGCCTTCGAGATTCACCTCTACGAACCAATGCCCAGATCTTTGAAATGGATGATCACACGACACGCGTCCTCCCTCAAACAGATAGTTGTGATTCTTTCTCTATTTCGGGACTTGAAATGTCCCAGCTTTCTCGACCTTAGGACCTCCGATATCCCGACGTTGATATCCCAATTCCCAAATTCCCTTTGGGACTTTCGCACTAGCATGAGAAGGGTTAAACCCCATGCACCTCCTGTCTGATCCAACAGCTGACAGGATTTCTAAATGAGATCCAATGACTCACGATCTCCCCCTTCTGTGCACTTCTCCTACTCCTTCCTAGACGTAGAAACTAACGGTCCAGTTCTCTTTTCTCCGTCGATCTGACGGCTGCTGTGCTCTCTTGAGCTTGCGCACTCCTTCTTCCCAGACTTGGGAGAATTTCAAAATCCAAAGGCCTCAACCTTTTCTCCCTTTCTCTGTGAGCTCCATGAATTTGAGTACTCGCCTTGCACTCTTCGATAGTGTTGTTCCTCTTGATCTCGTTCCCTTCAAACCCTTGAAGGATTCTTCAGCTCCTTCACCTCTATAGGGTATTCACATGCACACACCAAAGGTGCTATCCATCCTGAGCTTTCCTGTAGCTTCGACCTCCAAGGAAACTCAATTCTTTTCATTTCTCCCTCATATGGAGAATGTTTGGATGCCCTCCTGGCTATTCCTCTGCTCAAGCAACCTCTTGTTGAGTCTGCAGGGTATTCAGCAACTTTGTGAAGATCCCCCAGTGGACTCTTCCTTCACAGTACATAACTCAAAGAGTTCTCTTCTTCCTGTGCCTGTCTGCACACTTTCTCGACGCCCACCTGGCAGAATATCCTTCCACGGAATGTTCAGCAGTTCTATCCTCTTGTTCACCTATGCACCCACTCAATGCCCACCTGGAAGAGCTCTCAGAATCCTCAATGATTATAGTTCTTCTTCTTGAACTCACAGCAGAGTTCTTATCAATGCACCACTTGTGCATATGCTCAATTCCCACTTGGTAGAGCTCCACAGAATCCACAGCAGAATTTTGTCTGCAACTGTGTCTCTCATACACAACCTTTCCTCCAAGGTATTCAGCAACCTTGAGGTCTTTCCTGAGTTGTTGATTCTAGTTCTTGTGCCGCAACACATCCTTGTCTGAACCCGCAGTGTTCAGAAATGCATCCTCTGTGCACGGCTATCATAACCCGCAGCGTTCTGTCACACCCTCTTGGTGTGAAGCCTCAAAGACCTTCAACTGAAATCAAGAACTCCTGCAATTGCATGATAACAGCATACATTCAAATCATACAATGGAACACTCACAGACATTCATTCAACACACAGTAATGCAGGAAAAACTACTATTTTTGTATTAAATGGAAAATGCTTGTATTTACAAGGTGTTCTTGAGCACAACCTGTAACAAGGTCTCGGATCTTCTCTTCTCCACCTCTACATGCTCTTCTTCTTCCTCACTCCTTCTTACTCAAAATGAGATCTGAAATCTCTTTTACCTGAGGGGGTTCTTCGAGCACTTCCCTCCAATCTACCTACCCTATTCAATTGCATTGAATGGGTTGTCTAGTCTGCATCTGGATATAGGTCTAATACATACAAACATTAAAGTCCAATCTTATCTATAGCCTGCACAAAGGCATGGCTCTACAGCTCACCAACTCAAACATTAAATTACAATCAATTCAGATTTAAATGAGGACTGTGCCTCTCTCTTTAGTTTTGAATACACGTGCTCGACGTGGCTGGCTGGATGGTTGGCTAGTGTGGAGAGATGATCCTGCATCACATGACCAATCCATTCCATCTTTTTGGCAATGAGCACAATATTAGAAGAGCCCTAACCTCATCATCAAAGTCCACTTTTACAGAACTTAGTTGATTAGTAACCGTATTAAATTCATTTAAATGATCTGCAACAGACCCACCTTTCGACATCTTCATATTAAATAATCTCTTCATTAGAAATACCTTTTTGGACATCGAGGGTTTTTCATACAATTGGCCAACGCATCCATCAAACCCTTCTTTGTCTTTTCTTTCAAGATATTGAAAGCCACCGATGTTGTCAGGCTCAGTCGTATCATTCCTAGAGCCTTTCTGTCAAGAATCTCCCATTCTTCATCCTTCATGGCCATCGGCTTCTTTGCTACTCCACTCAATGGTAGGAATAGATCCTTCTGATATAAATAATCTTCCATCTGCATCTTCCATAACTGGTAGTTTTGGCCATTAAATTTCTCGGCCCTAAACTTTTCATCTTCCGACATTACTCCCACTCGAACCAGGAACCCTCTTTTCCTGCGAGTTACCTTACGCTCTGATACCAGTTGTTAGAAAAACGGGACTATGGAGCAATAAAATAAAACAAATGCAGAAACAAAACACAGAAGATACACAATACAAGAGAGACACAGATTTATGTGGTTCACCCAGTGTGGGCTACGTCCACCAGAGAAATTGTCAGGTCCTTTCTTTATTATTATCCAGCAAAATGAAGGGATACAACCTACAGCAAAACCCGTTGTAACTTCCTCTTCTTTTTCTCACAGTCTCCTCTCTCGAAATACAATACTCGCCAACATACATAGCCACAATACATTTCCCTGATAAAAGAGGGTTGCCTTCTAGGGAAAAAAACCCTAACATAATCTCCATCGTTAGATTTGAAACCTTATAATGAATGGTCCAGATTTACAATGAAATTACAATATACTTTTACAAGGCAATTTTTTCTTCAGGGGCTTCGCCCCTGAACCCCCATCAGGGGATGCTGCCCTCGAACCCTCGCTGGGGTTCTGCTTGCCCCCAGACCCCCCAACTGGGAGGATAGCCCCCGGGACCCTGCAGAGAGGGTACCCCCCCTCTGCACTCCCCCGCGTAGAAGAGTGTACATACTTCTGGGGTGTAAATACTTCATGGGGTATAACCATGACTGAAAGTAAAAGACCTCTAAATCAGGAATAATCAGGCTCCACAACCAACACAAGCCTTAACACATCTTTTTGCACATAATTTTCATTAGTAGTAAGCCATTTTCCTACAGCTGACTCCCTCTTACATCACCTAGATACTTATTTATACATTAAAAAGGGGCCTAAACATGGGTAAGATCCATGGGACAACATCCCATACCCATTACATAAACCCAAAAATCCTGCAAAAAGGGAGAGATCTCACGATCTCCGCTTTGCCTAGGTGCTTCGTCTTCGATCATCCTATCGAAGTCCCAAAAATGGTCAAGCGTGACCAAGGTTCTCCCAAGACTTGTTCGAGGGCCAACAATGTGACAAAATCTAGAACAAATGTAATGCAATAATTTGGACAAGTGGAACAATTTCATGCAACACCAAAGGAATCACATGTATTAGCAGTAAATATAATTTTCAGATATCTCAAAGGAACAAAAGAGTTTGGATTATGGTATCGAAAAGGAAAGGGTATATCTCTTATTTCCTGCACAAATGCAGATTGGGCAGGTTGTATTGATGACCGATGAAGCACCATTGGAGTAGCATTCTACTTGGGTGAGTGTTTAGTATCATTGATAAGCAAGAAACAATCATCAATATCTCTATCTACAGCCGAGACAAATTATATTTCAACAACATCATGTTGTACACAGGTTCTTTGGATGAAACAAAGTTTGACAGATATATAGGTTGAGTATGATGATCCTATTACAATCTATTTTGATAATAGAAGTGCTATTAGTATCTCAAACAACCCAGTGATGCACTCCAAGATGAAGAACATTCCAATCAAGTATCACATTCTACGGGAACAAGTTTCAAAAAAGAACATCAGAGTTGAGTATGTGGGAACAAAATAACAAGTGTCAAACATCTTTACAAAACCACTTCTACGAGAAGCCTTTGAGAATCTTCACTAGAGACTCGGAGTTATTTCTACTCCAAAATGAATACTTTTGAATGCTTATCTTATATGTCTTAGATGTACACGAGGAAGCACCATAAAGAGGATAGTTCAAACAGGGGGAGAAACCCCGGATGGAAAGATACCTTTGTCATTGATGACAAAGGGGGAGATATTCATCAGATGCAGAGGACAGAGGCATGATTCCAGGGGGAGAAATGGTCACAGATATGCAGAGGATAGAGGCATGGTTCCAGGGGGAGCATGAGTGATATGACTTCAGTATTGCAAGAAATGATTTCAGTATTCAATCAGAGTGTTTCCATCAATTCCAAAGGGGGATATTGTTGATTAAGGTTGGTTGTCATTGATGTAAACCCTTGAAGAAAGTCTGGTAGAGAATTTCGGTAGCACAAAGGTTTTGGTAATGGAACCAAGTTTGTTTCATGTATAATGCTATGAGTTTTAATATATTTGAAGGTAATACTATTCTATATGGATAATACATGTCATGCCATTTCTTATGGTATGTGGAATATCACCTAACTCTTCACGGTTTGAGAGTTATGGCCTTACGAAGTTGGAGGAACCTCATATGTTGGCTTGAATCCCCAAAAGGTCAAAGAAGTCAAAGAGATTGCAAAGAATTAATTATTATTTAAATGATAAAGCAAAGTGACAAAGTCAAGAATAATTATTTAAATAATAAAGTGAAGTGACAAAATCAAAGAAGATTATTTAAATGATAAAGTGAGGTGAAAAAGTCAAGGAGGGATATTTAAATGATAAAGTAATGGATAACTTTCTAATTATGGAAAGTGGTTAACCCTAAAAATGAGGAAAATAGGTTAAGTGACCTAGAAATGGGTTAAGTGACCTAGAAATGGGTTAAGTGACATAGAAATGGGTTAAGTGACCTACAAGATGCTTCTAAGGAAGATATTTGGAGAGTATAAATAAGAGGCAAGGCTCTCTCATTTTATATTACACTTGAGCATATTGAATATCTATAGGTTAGTGAGGTAATCAAAGGATATCTAAGATGAATTTCAGACAGAAGGTTAAGAAAAGAAGGTCGGAATTCAAGGGAGGATAAATTCTTTTGATGATGCTTTCTAAGGTATAATATTTACAAGACATCTCACCATTTTCGCAATAACTTCTTTCTAGAATTATTCAGACCATGAAATTGATATTCCATTGAGGAAACATATCCAATTATATATGGTAAAAAATTCATCTTGTGGGTCGTTGTATTTTTGGAGTTACACTTCGTGGAAAAAAGGGTTTGTGGCTAGTCCTAAAACTAGTCTAAAACTGGTGTTTCGGGTAAAAAAGTCATAAATTCTTCATAAAAGATATACATTCAGTAATAACAAATGTGTTGGTTAGAGTAAAGTCTGTGGTATGTTGTGTAACATTTTTATATCCATTCAACAAATATTACATGTGGGGCATGCTCTACAAGGTCACTCTCTAGAATAAGCTAGAATTCAACAAGGTATGCCATTTTTGCTATAACTCCTTTTTTGAGAGGTTCCAAGTAGTGACACCCAGAGGAATTGCATAAAAAAAAATAAAGAACATTGTGTACTACTTTCAGATATTTATTTATTACAGTTACATAGTTATGATTATTTCAAGTTAGGGTTGTTGACTAATCCCCAACTAGTCATGTGAGACTAAAGAAAAGTTTCATTAAAATGCTAGTCTCTTGTTGTGAAAGTTAAAGAAGGTTTGAAGGTATGAGATCATATATAGTAGGTATATTACAAAGTTACAAATCATATTTGGATGATGAAATTGATGAGGGATTTTGTTTAAGGTACATGTTGGGTACATGGTTGAGACAAGTAGTTGATGATTTGGCACATGCATGAGGTGTATAGTTGATGATGTTGGTACATATTGATGAGTCATAGTTGATGAGTAGTTGACACATGATTGGTACATAATTGGTACATGGTTCGATGCACTTGTTTACGGTACAGGTTGATTAAAGGTTGTTTCGTATAGGTTAGTGAATGGTTTATGCAATTGTTTATGGTACAGGTTGATTACAGGTTGAGGCACAGGTCAATGCATGGTTGATGCATGGTTCAGGTTTATTGGTATTAGTTTATAGAAGTATATCTCACAGTGATAGTGTGGAAATGGTTCCATTATTCTACTTCTACTTCGGGGTAGTTGGACGGGACAAGGAATGGTGGTTGTAGCCACCTTCTAGTTGTAGTCGGAGAACATAGGGAGTTGTATCCTCCATCTGGTTGTATCCATAGAACATGAAAGTTGGAGCTTCCTTTAGGTTGTAGCCTGAGAAACAAGGGGGTTGGAGCCTCCTTCCAGTTGCAGCTGGAAAACAAAGGAATTTGGTGCTTCCAATGAATGTAATTCTTCAAGACATATAAGAAAAACAATTATGTTGTTTTCTCCTGCTTTGGGTTTCCACGTAAAACACGGGTGTATTGTGTATGTGTATGATTGTTCATTTGTTCATTTCTTATTTACTTTGCAGTTATTGGATGATAATTCTACATTGATGTAACACTTCGATTATATGGTTAAAAAGGATCAAATTTCTCTATTACTGATTCACCCCCCCTCTCAGTAATCCATCAGTACTCAGGATAATGTTGAATAAGTTTTTACAGTGTCATATTTCCCTAAACTTGAATGAGTGTATTTTTTGCGCATCGTTTGGAATTTTGTTGGGTCATGTAGTTTTCAAACATGGATTACTAGTAGATCCAACCAAGATTTCATTAATTATGGATTTAGAACCACCTACATGAGTTAGACATTTGAGGGAAACTCTGGGTCATACATGATATCAAAAGAAATTTATCAAAGGATATGTGCATATCACAACACTGATGGAAAAATTGTTGAAGAAGGAAGAAAATTTTTAATGGAACAAGGAATGCCAGAAGGTTTTGGACACATTAAAAAAAAACTATTGACCACATTGATTTTGATGTTTCCAAATTGGAACAAAGAGTTCCATGTGCATATATATACATCTTCCATAGTGTTAGGTACAATACTCTCCCAACCAGGGGAGGGATACATAGATCACCCAATTTCTTTTGCAAGAAGGAAGTTGTCCATAACAGAGAAGAATTATACTACCACGAAACAAGAAGGATTGGAAATGGTCTATGCACTATAAAAGTTTAGACATTAATTATTGGGGTCTCACTTTAAGATGTATATATACCATTCTGCATTAAAACAATTAGTGAAAAATCTAGTGTTGGGGGGGAGAATATGCATATGGCTACTATTATTTCAGGAATATGATTTTTAGGTTGTAATGAAACCATGGAAGTTGAATGGAAGACCATATCACTTATCTCGCATATTGTTAGGAGAATATGTGGGAAATTTAGATGATAGCTTCCCAGATGGACAACTATTTGCACTTAATATGGTGGATGATTACTTCTTTGAAATCATACAGTTTCTAAGTACACATATGGATCCACCAGACATGACGGTTATGCAAAAGAAAAAACTAGTAGTGAAAGCAGTAGATTATCAGTTGATTGCAAGGAATTTATACAATTTGGGTTCAGATGGAATATTGAGATGCTATGTGCTGGAACACAAAATACTGATGATACTTGAAGAAGCACATGATGGGATTTTAGGAAAATATTATGCAGGGAGATAAACTACACAAAATATTTTGCGTGTAGGGATTTAATGGCCCACACTTCAAAAAGATGTTAAGGAATACTTCCAGTCATACGATGTATTTCAAAGAGTGGGAAAGCCATCTAGGAGGGATGAAATGTATTTAAATCCACAATTTACATTGAAAGCATTTGATAAATGGGCCATAGACTTTGTGGGGCTAATCAACCCACAAGAAATAAGATCAGGGGCAAGGTACATCATCACTGTGACAAAGTATTTGAAAAGATAAGCATAAGGATACCCAATTATAGACTGCTACGCAATTTTTGTTTGAGAATATACTCACACAATTTGGATTTACGTGCATCTACTCAATGATCAAGGAACACACTTCCTCCGGACAATGGGACAGTGGAAGCTTTCAAGGTAGGGATAGATGATTGGGAATTAAGAGTTCCTGTAGTGTTAGAGATCTACAGGACAAGAAGAAAAAAATTAACAAGCTAGACACCTTTAAGGTTGGTCTATGGAAAAGAGACAACAATGCCAATGGGGTTTATTCTACCTATCCTGCGCATTGTAGCAATCACTGATCTTTCAAACTCTAGCACAGTAGAGGGGAGACTATCACAATAAGTACAACTTGAATAATATCGGTTTTTTGCAGGTTTCCATCAACAAATTCAGAAGGCAAGAGAGAAGGAATGAAATGATAGACACATTAAACATAAAAAGTTTCAATTGGGATATTTGGTATTAATATACAAAAACAAGTTCATGTAGCATCCGAGAAAGTTTAGAATGCACTAGTTAGGACCCTATTTGATTCAGCATGTAACTGAGACATGGGTTGCACAGTTGGAAACCCTGAATGGAGAATTCCTTGGAGGAATGGTGAATGGAAGTCGGATCAAACTCTATAGAGATGGCCGACAACCTATGCAGTAATTTGGGCTATGCCAGAACACATGTATAATAGTAAATATAGTATAGTAGGAAGATAAAACATAGAAAATCATATAAAAAGTAGAAAAGGGAAGAAAAACATATAACAAGTAGAGATAGAAAAATAAAACGACTATAAAGTACTAAGGAATAAGAACTTTCTTAGAAGAAATGACTATCATGCATCAGGATGGAGCTACACCAATTCATAAAATAAAGCACATAAGAAAAAGAATGCAAAGAAAACAAATGCAAAAGAAAGATCAATTATGCAGTTTGGCACTAACAAGACCATTGGAAGAATTAAAGCACGAAAAATGACAACGATGATATGGTAATGATAGGTCGTAAAAATGTTGTATAATATTAAATGGTAAAAGTCACTGGAAATCATGACATATTGGTAGTATGAGGGAAAAATAACACGACAGATTTGGTAATAAAGTTGCATTTATTTAACCACTAACCAACCTCGTTGGAAGATTGGACAAGTTAGTTAAGGCGTGAGGATAAATGCACAGTTGGAAAGGATGCACAAAAATAATCAAAGTTCACTAAGAATAAATATTGTGACTAATATTTGCATGTAAGAGAGAGAAAACCAGAGAAAATCAGAATGAATCAGAGTGAATCAAAGGTAAACCACAACTACCATAGAGAAACCATAAATCTATTAAATGAACCTATCACACAAAACAATGGCCCCATCAAAAGTTGTAGTTCCATCAACAATGACACGAAGGAAATCAAAATGACTAGAAGATGCAGCATAGGTTGAGGAAGTACTCGGAGCTTCAACTTCGATTTCACATGAAATCTTCCACATATATTATATTCCACCAAGGAAAGATGATGTGCCTCATGTCAAAGTACTAGCCGATGGAAAATACCCACTGACAATAACACCAGACCCACCTAGTGTTATAACTAAAGGAAACATGCTCGAGAAAGTGGCCACCCTCAAGTTGTGGATCATGACATAACAGATGAAAAAACGTTTCCCATGTTGTCCAGGGAAAAATATTTGTGCACTAGGAGTGTATCAAGAATAGGATCAATATTTATAGAAACACATATGTGGGAAACAAGGCTCAGAATTCAATAATATTGAACGTATTGGAGGTTCCACACTTCAAACACAGTTTGGAAAAAATTCCTACATGAAGTTATTGCTTAGTTTCATCCATGGAGGGACATTGAGGCTTGACCCACAAGTGTTGATTGACACTACATTGATTGTGCGGATCAAAAGGATACCAAAATAAGGAAAGGATCCATCCGTTTTGTTCAAAAATATAGGAGAGAGAGAACTCTTAGAATCAATGAAGGGGAAATTCCACACCTTAAGGGGGAAAAGGAGTTTGGATTTCACAAACATCAATGACAATGGTGTTCAATTTGCAATGCAGGTGTTGGATTGCAAATTGTTGTGCAAGTGATGAAAGGATGAAGTACCTACTGCAATGATCATAGTCGTAAATAAGTGGTAAGAGGGGGTCTAGATGGAGTGGTCCACCTTCTTGGTGAACCGATTTTTTCAAGATTATATCAAGATCCATAATAAGGGTACAAAATTTCACTATGCATTGATTATGATTTTGATCGTGCTGGTAGGATGGAAAGAACCAAAATATTATAAATGCATGGAGACATCTGAAAAAGGTAATATGGATAGGCAGTATTCCAACTTATGGAATACAAAAAACAAGAGGAGGAGACATGACAATAGTTTCACATTCTTTGTATACTTTGATAATATCAAGTATCCAATCGAACATACACTACGCATCTCATATGAACCAATGTAAACCTATAAGGATATCATGATTTTCAAAGAAATAATGCACCACGTGTACGTGTAAGAAAATAAGGACCCTACACACTAGTGGATTCCAACCAACTATAGGTTGAAAACAAAGGATACATGTTTTATTGTGAATTATAGGGAATATGGGTGGAAAATCCCAACAGATAAAATGAGGCACCCAAAAGATGAAGAAGAATAAGATAAGAGTGATGAAGAACTCAATGAGGGGTAGGGAAATGATCAAAACAATTGCATAGGAGATACACCTAGGCCATCAACAATAGAGGAACAACAGACAGTTCCCATGGAAGGCATCAAACACAAATATAAAGGGAAGGAGCCAGTAGGAGGATCACATAAGAAGACTAAAGAACATAAAGTACCCCTAGTATACAACTTAACCAATGACGATATGGACCAAATTGGCAACTAGGTATGATATGTCGTAGAGGAATTCATTGAGGAAGTGACAAGGAAACAAGTAGAGTAGCAGCAGAAGGTGCAGGAGTAGTTGATAACACTACAAAAATGGTTGGAGGTATCTAGCATAACAAAAGAGCATAGGTTAGAGGGGGGAATGTCCACAATTCTAGTGGAATAAGCAGAGACTGTGCATCCAGCCTTAACAAATCTAGCACCTAGACACAAAACACTACAAATTGAGGAAGATGTAATTGAGTTCCCAATCCAAGAATTACAAGAACAGGTGAAAGAAAATTTGACCAAAGTATAGGATTAAAAGGCTCAATGGAAACAACAATATGAAATTATTCTTCAAAAAAAAGAGCGTAGTGGAAGGGAAAATGGAAGGAGTAAGGAAGGAAAAGAATGAGGTAAAGGAAAGGGCTAGGAAAGTGTTAAAGGAAAAGGATGAAGCTGAGAGCATGGAGAAAAAGACACAATAGGTCGTACATAAGTTGTACAAGAAAGTTCTAGAAGTGCCAATAGTAGTTGAGGATACTATGGAAGAACATGTATTAAATATTGACGAAGTCATCAATGACTTCCGAGCAAATATTGAGGGCCTACAATTGGAAATTACACCAAGAATGCCACTAGAAGTATGAGAAAGTAGAGAGATAATGGTGATGAAAACAATAACCAACATTAAGAATATACAAGAAGATTGTGAAAAACGCTAAGAGGAGAGCGCACAAATATAGATAGACTTAGTGGAAGAACTAGAGATGAAGGTTGTGGATAACAAATTAAGAGAAGTACAGGAAAAGGCCCATCAAGTTTCAAACAGAATTAACACACGTCCATCTACTAAATGTATGGCCAAAATTTTCGCATAAAGTTAGTCATACATGGAAGTGGAACAAATGGGGGATCAACAAAATATCCTTCATCAATGCTCAAGACCATTGCAGGAAGAAGCAGTAATGGTGATCGGTGAACTTGCCACTACATAGGGGAAGGTGAAAGAAGTGGCCCATGAAGTAGAATAAAAAATGACAGCATTTGCTGTGCATGTTTTTGAAGATATTGTGGAAACATTGATGATCTAGGAGGATCTCGGTGGCTACCCACCATTTCCAACTGGCTCAAAATATTTTTTTGACAACTTACTATTTTTAGCATTTTTTTGTTCTGGGGCCATTTTGAGGGCCTAAGCAATGGTTTTTCATGATCGGGAACCTCCATTACGAAAAAAATTCTCTAATTGAGCTCCCTAAAATAATCTCCTTGTTAAAACCTTTCCAATGAGATATCATTCTCCCTAAACGAAGATCATATGCAAAATTTACGACCCTAGGAAGTTGATGTTCTAACTTACCCCAATAGGGGGGCACATGAATTTTGGAGCTTCATCTCCTAGGGTTATGTTATTGGATGTCTATGGTTTTGGAATTCTTGTTTATTGTAAAAAAGGAATTCATAGCCTCATTTTACTCATCTTATTTTGAATGAGCGTAGAAATCACATATCTTTTGAGAGATAAGTTGCCACCATTCTAGCAAGCTTGTTTTCAGAGTACATTTTACATTTTTCAACGTATTTCTTATTTAATAGAAGTCAATTTTTACTATATATCTATTATTGTTCACTCTGTCTCTATTTTAATATTATAAATATGTGGTTTCATTTCATTCCAATCATAAATACGGATCAAGAGAAAACAATAATAAAGTAAGTTGTGACAACCAAGGAATCCTCCCAGAAGTTTAGCCAAGAGAGGAGAGGTTCACAATAGTCCTAAGTGGCTCGGGACGAGCCACAGGTGAGTGTTGGGGGTTGTTGGACAGAAATTTTTGGATACAATTTTGATAAAAATAGTAAGTATAGAAGAAGTGCACAATAAGAGAGAAGAACAAAGTAAGCGAGAAGAATAAAGAAGAGATAATAATGAAGAAGAGAATAAAGAAAGAGAAGAAAGTGGGAGAAAAGGAAGGATGATATCCCGATGTGCTAAATATAGAAAGAAGCAAAAAAGAAGGAACAAAAACAATCACACTGCAAAAGTAGCATGCAGATGGAAAAACAGGTGAAAGTAACCCAAACAACTAGTTATCTCGAGTAGTCATGCATTGTAATAGGGTTTTTGGATGAACAACGTAGGTTTTCAAGACCTATAATTTATGTATAAATAGGTAGTGAGTTGGGAGAATAGCAGTTCCTCATTTTTGGGTTCCCTGTTAGTTATTGTTATGGTTTTGTTCTATGTTGTTGAAGAAAAGAACCTATATATGAATGTTAAGGAGATTATGTAGAGAGAGAAAGAGACTTGCACTGCAAAGTGGCTAGGATAGGAGAAAGAAAATATGACCATGATGTATCTTTGTATGAGCAGTGCACAAGATTGAATCAATTACCAAACACATAATAAAGAAGACAATTGTTTTGGACATAGCCCGGAGTTGGGTGAACCACGTTAACTCCTGTGTTGAATGCCTTTTATATGATTGTTCATGGATTTTTTTTCGATTCTTATTAGATTAGAATTGTCTTATGTATAATCATTACACAATAATCACAATTGTTGTAGTAATGGGTTATGTGGTAATCTAGAATATAATGGTAGTATGAATCTGAAATCACTAAGTAGCTAATAAAGAATAAATATAGAGAAAAACACATAGAACCAATAAGTAATAACAAATAGAATGGTCACCTCCCATTCCCTCACTACTGCAAAAACATGGTTCTTGCAGTCCCAACAGATACCTCAGGTGAGAATTTATCTGTACATGAAGGTGATGATGAAAGGGGCCGGTGTCTAGTGGGTTTTGTTGGTCAAAGATAACTCAAACCTAGGGTCTTACAACCGCGTAAAGCGCCAACATCCCATTTTGTATTATTATGGGTCTCTTATTTATATATAATAAAAGGAGCTTGTTACTTTATTACATTGTCAAATGTTGTAAAATGTTGTGTTGTTGATTAATTAATATTTGAATGATTTACATTGTTGCAAATAACTAATTAGTTAATATGTGAATGATTTACATTATTTCAAATAACAGGGGTGTAATCTATTGGATGAAACAATAATGTTTTCATTGCATCAAAATGCAATAACAAAAATATAAAAAACAATATGTTTAAAAACATATTTGCAAGAAAAACAATTAATTAAAATATATACATAACGATGCATTTGTATGAACTCACAAAATGGTGTCTGAAATAATATAGTCATCAGTTCTTTTTAAGGGGTTATGTGCACCGAAACATATTAATAATACTAAAGCACCGATACATATTAATTATATTGAAGCACCCATGCATAAAATGTGTGATAATATATATCATTTTCAAATTTTATGGTGGGAATGTGATAAATACACATCGGTTATTTAAATATAAACAACATTGGTGCTTTAAAAAACTTAATCTCACCAATGTGTTTAATAAGATAAACACACCCCGGAATTATATTTAATATACAAATCTAAACATACGAATTATACAAGCACCAAGATGAACATAAAATACAAGTGCCCCAGAGTTGCATAGAAAAAATGGGAATCTGTGGCATAACAACCACAACCATCGTGGCGGGTTTGTTTCATATTTAATCACTGAGGTAGTAATATAATGGTGAGCCAACAAATTTTCATCTTATGTATGCATTGAGGTATTTCATGTAATGGTTCCCAATGCAGTTTTATTTTATGTCTTCATCGAGAATTAACATACCATGGGTTTTTAAACCATGTTCAAATACCATGTGCACTTTTAATTTGCTTTCACTTTTTAAGTCACTTTTACTTTTTAATCCACTTTCACATAAATTCATGTTTGATCCATGTTTAATTTTTAATCCACTTTCACATAACTTAATATTCAATCCAATTTCATGTAACTTCGTATTTAATCCACTTTCATGCAACTTCATATTTAATCCACTTTCACGTAACTTCATTTCTAATTTACTTCCACTTTGTATTTCTTAAAGTCACCTTTCCTTTGTATATTTATATTTGAATACTTACCTTTGACATCAATGACCATAATTTATTCAACAATCTCCCCCTTTGTCATTGATGGCAACCCTATACTCAAACACATGTAATCCTCCAAAAATAGAAAGAATTTTCCCTTGTCTACAACTCTCCCTATATCTTTAATTATTCTCCCCCTGTCTAGAACTCTCCCTTAGTCTGTAATTATCCCCCTTTGACATCAATGGAAAAGGAATTATCCCCTTGATTTGTTCTTATTTACTGACAATATGAGAGGGATATTACTCCTAGTTTTTGTTTGATATGCAAATATTTCTTTCGGAAGGGGTTTGGAAAAATATCTGCAAATGTTTCCTTGGTGGAAATGTATTACAACTTGACACTTTGTTCAGATAGTTTTTCTCTTAGGAAGTGGTAATTTATGGGAATATTATTTGTCTTTGAGTACATAAAAATATTATTTGAAATGTTGATTGTAGTTGTGTTGTTGCAAATGATTGATATTGGTTGATCATATTCTACCTTGATATCCTGTAGTGTTTTCTCCATCCAAAGAACTTGTGTGCAACATGTTTTTATGTTGCTACTGCAATATACTCTACTTTTCTTGTGGATAGAGATATTGAATATTGTTTCTTTCTCAACCAAGGAACTAGATTGTTTCCTAGAAAGAATTCTCCTCCACCTATACTTTTTCTGTCATCAAGACTTCCTATCTAGTTTACATTTGTATACGTTGTTAGAGTAAAATCTTCACCTCTTGAGTACCATAATCGGAAGTCCAACGTGCCCTTTACATATTTGAATATCCTTTTTACTACTTGCACATGATTTTATTTTGGTGCAACTTGAAACCATGCAACCAATACTACTAATTGCATAATGTCTTGCCTTGATGTCATCACATACAATATGCTTCCAACCATTAAACTATACAATGTTTTATTTTCTTCCGAAGATTCATCATCTTTGCTCAATTTAAAACCAGTAACCATGGGTGTGTTGATTGGTGTATAATATTCCAATATGAATTTCTTCATTATTTCCTTGATATACGTGGTTTGTGAAATTAATATGCCTTTTTTCATATTGAGATATTTTTAATCCAAGAAAGAATTTAAATTCACCAACTATAGTGTTGGGTATGTGTTATATTCTTTGCATGTGTGTGTGTGGGAGCGTCAGATATGACAACTACGTCTGACAATCCCTTGCACTAGTGATTTTTCCATGTCGTGTGTGTCGAGAAATTTCCTAGGGGGGTCCTAGGGGGGGGCAGGTATGCCCCCCACCCCGGTTATGCGAGCGTTCGGGGCAATGACCCCAAAAAAAAAATTTGGGCAGTTTTTGCTATTTTTAGCGGATTTTTCTATTTTTAGCAGTTTTGTAAATTAATCCTAGATTAAGGGATTAGGGTTTTGGTATCTACGGAATACCTAAAAACATTGTATATATTGTATGGTGAATGGTAAAATTTGATATAATGAATATAAGAAAGGTTTTCCTGGTTGAGGGTTTCCGGTATAAAATCCCTGTGTACTTTGTGTATGAGTCATTGATTAATTTATGTCTTGATTAAGAATCTATATGCATTGCTTTACTTCACAGGTTTAAAACTTACATATAGACATCTCAAATTCCTTTTGCATTTCTATTGCAAACTCTTGGAACATTCATATTACCTCCATAAATGATGTCATCTACATACAACAAAAAAATCAATTGAATTTATCCTACTGTCTTGATGTAAATACTATTGTCAATATTTCTTTTTTTCAATCCTTGTTGTTTTATATAATCATCAAGACTTGAATACTAGGCTCTGGGAGCTTGTTTTATCCAATAATATGCTTTCTTCAATTTGAACACATGATCCTTATTTTATGATAATAAGAATCCTTGAAGTTGTTCAATGCATAATTCTTCCTCTAAATTTCCATTGAGAAAAGTATACTTGGCATCCATTTAATAGATTTTGAAATTATTGAAACATGAAAATGTAAAAAATATTATGATAGCTTCTAGTCTTGTAATCGGGGAAAAAGTTTCTTCAAAATCAATACCTTTAAAATTTACATAGCATACAACTTTCCCCTTATAATTTGTTTTGACTACAAAAACTACTCAAACAAAGTACAAAAAAAATCTTGAATAATTCTTAACACTATCACCAAGAACATAAGATAATCAACCTTTGTCAATCCAGACAGTTTGTATATCCAATATAAGAAATAGTACATCTCCAAAAATAGTCAAACATGGTTGTGTTGGTCTTAGAAAATCCAAGTTGATTCAACATGAAGACATCAATTCGGTTCACATATCAAAAAATTTAGGTATTCCCCCCCTTAAGGGATCAATAAGTAGCAACAATAGTTCTCATCGAAAATTTCAGTCGCTAGACAACCTAGTTGAAACATAGTCAATGAATGCTCAGTTGAAACTCTAGTCGACTGTCATGTTGGGTCGAACCTCAATTGACCACTTCTAAGGAAATAATCAATAATTAATAGGAACATTATATGATTGTACAACTAATGATACAAAATGACATGAATTTCTCAAAAATATGGTCAAATGATTCAATGACCATTCATAAATCCAACCATAATCTATCCTGATAGCTAGCATTGGTCCACAATTCTTCCTTTCACATCTCGTCTACAAATATCTGAAATACTGATTGCCATTCTTTCAATTTGGATGGTGAGAATGATGATAGGGTACATATTTTTCTATTGGCTAATTAGAGGGAGTAGGCTCAGGGTGAGGTTTACTCACAAGAGTAGAATAACCTGGCATATCAACAACAATGTCATTTGTAACAACATGCTCAGACACTAGCATGTGAGGAACATGTATCTCATCAATCTATTCAACACAATCAACAATAGGTGTAAAAACCCTTTGTAGGCCCCTTAGAAGGCCATTTTTGTGTGTGTGTGTGTGTTAAACCCAACTAGTACTCAATAGTACATTAATTATAGTGGATCAATATAATATAAGAACATACAAAGTTAATACAATTATAATTGATACCCACTATCATACAACAATATGGAATTCCATAACATAATTCACATGAAGAATAAGAAAAATTTACATCATCAACTCATCCAAGTCTTGCTGAAAACACAAGGTAGTATAAATCCCATTACCTATTTTTTCAATGACAATTTCATCGATTCCACCATTTAACATTGAATTTAAAAAAACTTAATCATTTCAAGGGAACTCATAAATCTCTTAACTCATAACTCTATTAATTATAATTATTAATTAAATGTATTAATAATTTATACTTATAATTATTAATTAAGTTTATACATATAAATATTAAATATATGTATATGTAATCTAAATAAATAAATATATACACACAAGTGTGTGTGTGTGTGTGTGGAAAATATAAATATATATAAGGGAAGGTTTGAATTTTTATAAGTAAATTAATGAGATTATATTAAATTAATCGTAACTTTTTAACTTAAGTATATTTCTCTTCAAGTGCTAATAATCACCATAGGATATTTATGCACTGAAATCTACAGGGTGATTCAAAAATTGAAACACTTGTCATGATGACCTCATATGAAGGCTTGCGCCTTCTCACATATTTTAGGGATGAGTGAACATGCATCAATATCAACAATCACTTGAGTTGACCATGATGGGAGCCAACAATTTGGCAACAACTGAATATGATTTGGCTTGTGTAGTAGAGAATCCTTGAATAATGTTATAGCAAGATTTGCCTCACCCTAGGAAAACTTGCACAGAGGGACTATTTCCATTTCCCTATGTAGACTTGAAGTCCCTTTTTGCAAATCCTAGAGCTAAAAACATGATTTTTCCACATATACACACCCTGCCTATATTACATCATGCGTGTACACAGACTGCAGCACTACAACTCCCGTACATCGAGATTTGTGCCCAAAATTTAAAAATGGTGTCCGGTTTCCATTTCACGTCAGGAGATCTATGATCCTTGGCCTTCCATATACTGGAAACATTCTGACTCAACCCTTAAGTTCCGCTTGAAGGCTACAAATGGACCAAATCCGAGCTATGGAAAAGAGGAGAAAAAATCACCTTTGAGACCAAAGTGACTCTAGAGAAATTTTTCACTTCACATTGAGTCTGTGTCCCTTTTTCCTTTAAGTATGAACACATTCTTCAGCCCCCAGGATCTTCCCTTATTGATTAAGAACCTCATTGTCTCTTTTATATGATCTTGCATTTGGTGGAGGACTGAAGTGGTGAAGGCCCAGCTGGAAGGAACTTAGTTTCTTGATTCTGAGTCGTGCTGACACAGAAGTTTGTAACACATTCACTTCTGTTGATTACATCTTAATAGAAATACTTTTTTCTCATCCAATTAATATCTTGCGAATATTTGAATTGTTATTCCATGGGTGTATTTGTTATGAATATTGATGGAATATACTATAGAATGTGCTAACATTATCTATTATCACCATATTCTTATGTTTCTTGGTTACTGAGGACTAGTTGGAGGTATATTTCTTTGGTTGAAGTGCTCAACGGTGGACTTCATCAAACATTTGGATGAGGTAGGACTTTTATCTTGACTTGCTAGCATATTTGTTTATATAAAATACTTGAGATTAGAGTTGATTTCTATAGGCATTTTCATCTGTTGTGGTTTACCCATATCCATAGAGAGATTTTCTTCGTAACAGAATTGGCGACCATACTGGGGATTGAATCTTCTTTTTTGGGGTTTGGAGTTTTTTTTTCCTTAGATTGCTCTCGTTTATATTGAATTTCTTGTCATATGATTGCTTGAAAACCTTTTTTCACTTTGAGTCTGAGTTTCTTACCCTTCTCCTTAGCCTGGATATGTTTTGACACATATACGCAGGTTTTTGCTTGACAGTCATGTACATATGCGGGTTGTCCTTCTACAAGTTGCATACATACGCGCTTTTCCCTTGAACATTTGCGTACATCACCCTTTGTTGCTTGGTTTTTGGGTTTGATGGTTGTTGGGTAGGTTTGAATGATTGTTGAGTCTTATTAGGCCTCTGTGGTGATTGCTAAGTGTCTGTGGAATGACATGAAACCTGTTTTTGGTTGAATTTTTGGGTGGTGCTGATCCAAGTGGATATTGGTGGCCACCCACCTATTCCAACTGGCTCCTTGTGTCTATTTTTTATTCAGCACGTCTTTCTATACTACTTTATAATTGTGAGTTCTACACTTAAGGTGTTGTTTGAAGCCTCAAACATTCTCCAGGGGGGTATGGGTGGCCTCTTGCCTAATCCAACTGGCTTATTTTGTATGTTTTCATGTCAGCACATCTTGTTGTACTTTCAAGGTTGTTTTGGGGCCCTAAGTGTTGTTTTCTTGGATCGCCATAGTCAGACTATAGACAGAGTCAGATTCTGATGGAGGAGTATGTATTTCTTTGAAATACCTTTCCAATGGGCTATCATGCACCTAAAACATAGTTTGTATGCAAAAGTTACAGCCCTAGGAATTTGAGGTACCAAATTACACCAACTTACCCAGAGGGCCCACATGAATTTTAGCGTTTCACCTTCTAGGGTTAGGTTTTTGGATGTCTAGGGTTTTGGAATTCATGAGTAATATGAAAAGGGCCTATGGATCCTCATTGTAATCCATTCTTCTCAGATGGATGCACGTAGAAACCACAGCTATTCTCAGAGATAACTACCACCATTTGAGAAAGTTTCAGTTCTACAATTTTACAGTTTCATCTTATTTCATTATTTAATAGAAGATATTGTTCACTGGATAGTTGTGTTATTATTATTATCTCTGTGTTTATGGTATCTAGTTTGTTAATCAGTTTGTTCTTCTCCTAAATCCAGATCACTGGTATCAGAGCGATCTTCTCTTCATTTATTTTTCTCCATGCATGTTCCCAACAAGGTTTGGGTACAATAAGTTGGGATTCGAACCAATCGATCCATTACCATATCGGGCGTGCTGAGCCCGAAAAAAACCCATGGGAGACAAAAATAAATATGATGGAGCAGGAGATCCTATTAAAATGTTTCTCGAGGAATCCCTCACACGACAAAGGAATGAAATGATGGACAACTTCACGTAGATCAATCGACAGTTTCCCACGGGAGAAGAATCTTCATCAAGGAGCAATGCAACCCACTTCAAGGTACATGTAAATTTTTATATTCCATTAATTGAGGGACTGATAGATGTGGATGTTGTAGATAAATGGTTGAATCTGCTCGAAGGATTTTTTCGGTCTACAATTTTTCTGATAGGGAAAATATCACTTTTTCACTCCTCAAGGTCCTTCCCCATGTTAAATACTGGTGGGATACTTACTCTGATCAAAGGGACGTGGAGGAATATATAATTTTTGTGGTGGCCTTTACATGGGATTCCTTCTGAGATTCCATTAAAGAATAATACTACCCTGTTGGAAGCTATGAGGACTAGTACACCAGATGGACCACCCTACGTCAAGAAGGGGACCAGACAGTACCAAACTTCACCAATATTTTCCATACTCTACGCACCAAATTGGGTATCAAATATTTTGAGTGTCATATGGTTCTCAAATACTGATGATGTTTGCATAGATAGATTCAAACAAAAATGGAGTTCTTAGACATCACTTCATTGGGAACAACTTATAGATACGCTATCAATATAGAGCATAAACTTAAGTAGAAAAAAAGAGATTTTTGGATCTAAAAACCCCTCATAGTCGAACCAGGGAAAAGGAAACCCCAACCCACATAGTAAGGGACCAACTCGAGATGGTCGCCCTCAGGACAATTTGTCAAAGCCACAACACAAGAAGGAAAACAAGAAGACAAAAAAGGACATGGAAAAATGGTGTGAGTACCATAAGATTCCTTGGCACAACACCGACGAATGTTGCTCCAAGCAGTCCCTCATGGCCGAGATGAAATCTTTCGAGTCAGATGTTGATTCTAATTCCAAGTCAAATCCTAAAGGAGGGAAGAATATTATCAATGTTGAACCTAATGCCATGCTCATTACTACCAAAGTTTGGTGAAGCAAACGAGAAGAACCATAGGAAGGGGAACTCCTCTTTCACTCACAGATATGGGTCAAGGGGACTCCAATTCATTTCATTTTCGATAAAGGTAGTCATAATAACATGATTTCATCAGGGGTCATCAAGCAGTTAAACCTGCCAACGACGCTAGACCCGAAGCCCTACACCATCAGCTGTCTTAGTCAAGGAAGAGATATTTGTGTCAGCCAACAATTTCTTCTACCCTACAACATCAAGCCTTTCAAAGATGAGGTATTGTGTGATATTTATCCCCTTGAAGTTTGGTATGTTCTTTTAGGACAACCATATTTTTGGAAGCATCATGTTGTGTATGAGTCTAGACACTGCAGTGTTATTATTACTTTGGGTAAATAATTTTAAAGGATCCCAGAGGTGGCACCGCCTATTGTTATTTCTTTAATCTCTGCTAAGCAATGCAATAAGGTCATTTCTCAGACCGGGAAGTTCATATTCTTTATGATCCATGTTCACAGTAAGAAGGTAACTGCCACATCCATGGCCTCTACACAACGCCTCTCTTTGCAGTAGAAGCAAGTGGATTGGATCATGGAAGAATACAGAGACATCTTCGTCTCACCTATACAGGTACCGACAGACTGCCAAGTAAATCATCCAATTGATTTGACCCCCAATGCACCTCTATCTAATGGAACAGTCTATCGACGCTCACTAATGGAGAATGACAAAATCAGGCATTAGATCTAAGAGCTTATTCAAAAGTAGCACATCAGACCCAACTTCTCCCCTTGCAGAATCCTGATTGTACTAGTGGAGAAGAAGGAAGGGACTTGGTGACTCTGAATTGATTACAGAGCCTTAAAAAAAATAATAGTCAGGAACCGCTACCCCATTCCCAAGATTGATGAACTTCTTGACCAATTGAAGGGGGTAAATTTATTCATCAAGATTGACCTGAAGTCTGGCTACCAGCAGGGTCCCATCGAACCTACTGATGTCTGGAAGATAGCCTTCAAGTCTAAAGAAGGTATCTACAAATGACTATCCATTCCCTTTGTCTTAACAAATGCACCAGCTACTTTCATGAGTTTGATGGACGATGTATTGATACCCTTCACCATGTCCTTTCTGGTAGTACATTTGGATGACATCCTCATCTTCAGCAGAACATGAGAGGAGCACATGTGGCATTTTCAATAGGTTTTGAGCACTCTGTGGCAGCACAAGATTTGTGCCAAGTTGGAAAAATGTTATTTTGGAATGAACAGGGTCCAATACATGGGATACATTGTTGATGAGCCTGGGGTACATGTTGATCCAACTAATATCCAAGTCATTTGTGATTGGCTATCCCTAACCAAACTGATCGAGCTTCGGAGCTTCTTAGGACTAGCCAATTTCTATCGACATTTCATGCTGGGAGTCTCCCATATTGCATGAGCCCTCAGCCAGGTGAGAAAGGGTGGTGGTAGGGCCAAGTTCATGTGGGGGAAGGAGAAACAATGAGAATTTGATGATCTGAAACATCATTTGTGCTCATCTCCAGTACTCTCCTTGCATGATCTGCAACAACCATTCAATATTGAGACTGATGTATCTGACTATGTTGTGGGCTTATTTCTCACTCAACACGGGCATCCGGTGGCATACCATAATGAGACACTCTCTAATATTTTCCAGAAATACCCCACCTATGACAAGGAAATGAATTCCATTATACAATCATTTCGTTAATGGAAACATGATATTCTGGGGAAAGAGACAATCATACACATTGATCACAAGCCTCTGTATTTCATACAGACACAAGGAAAATTGCATAATGACCACCATCATAAGTGGTCTACCACCTTGCAAAAGTTCCATCTCAACATAAAGTATAAGACATGTATCTCCAATCGTGTCAATGACTTCCTTAGCCAGCCTCCTGTGGCTTCACTCACCATTGTGCTCCATTCCTGTGGACATGAAACATCGGAGTGGCCCCAACTTTACCAGCAAGATTCAAAATTCACCACCACATATCAGCTCTTGGGTTCAGGTTCCACTGTCAATGATTTTCACATTCAGTACAGACTCGTATGCCACATGGACCATCTTGATGTTCCTACAAGTGAGTGTGCAAAGATGATTTGGGAATCCCATTATAGTCGGGTGGCAAGACATTTTGGCGTAGAGAAAACTATGGTCGTTCTTTAGAAACATTTTTATTGGCCAAAAATTCGATAGGACGTCAACAAGTATGTAATATCTTGCACTGTCTATGCCATTTCCAAGTCATCCATCAAGAAACAAGACTTATACACCCCTCTTCTTATTCCTGAGAAGTCGTGGGAATCCATCTCCATGGATTACGTGTCTGCTTTGTTGTCCACCAAGAACAAAAATGACTGTGTGTTTTTGGTCATTGATCGTTTTTAAAACATGGCCATCCTCACAACCTATAAGAATAATTTCACAGTGAAAGATATTGCCAATCTATTCTTCAAACTAGTTTGGGTCCACTTTTGGATACCACATACCATCATATTCGACCGAGACAACAGGTTCCTCAACACCTTTTGGTCAAGTCTCTGGTGCCTGTTGGACACCAAGCTCACAAAATCCACTGCTTTCCACCCCCAAACTGATGGCCAAACTGAGGTCGTCAATTAGATCATTGTGAACATCCTGTGCATGTACAATTATAAGCATCCTCATACATGGGACAAGAGTCTCCCATATGTCCAACACAACTACAACAGGGCTCTCCATAGTTCCACCAACCATAGCCCATTTTAGGTGGGTCTGGGATTCCAACCCTTGGGACCCATTGATGTTTCACTTCCTCTTGCCACCGCACAAACAAACTCTTTCCATGATCAGTATGCGATCACAAAATCTACCAGATTCATTGAGAGGATTCAACAAATCTGCCAACAGGTCCAAGAGATTTTGTAGAAATCCAATGCTAAGTACAAGAAGCGCCATGATCAACACAGGGTACCACACAATTTTCATGTTGGAGAAAAATTATGGTTACATTTGCAAAAGGAGCATCTCACCAGGCCCCATCGAAATCTTTGCCCACTTCGTTATAGGCCTTACACTATCACCAAGGTTGTGGCTAGCAATTCTTTTGATCACAACACTCCACCCTTCCTTTATATCCATCTAGTATTCAATTTGGACCTCCTTCGGCCATATTTCCCACCCTTACTGGACACCTTTGAGATCGCTAAACAACTGAAACCAATAGATCTAAACCCTTAATGCATGGAACAAGCATCCACCGATTAGATAGTGGACACATAAGTCAAGAGAAATTGTCAGCAATGGATCCAACTTTATCGGGTTGTCAAGGGAGGGAAACTCCTACACCAAGGAAAGTGGCCAAATCCAACAAAATTTTCCTCACCTAATGGGGGAACTCAACGCAATGCAAACCATTGCTTCCTAAGGGGGGAGGATTGATCCAGGTGGATATTGGTGGCCACCCACCTATTCCAACTAGCTCCCTCGTGTCCATTTTTTATTCAACATGTCTTTTTGTACTTCTTTATAATTGTGATTTGTACACTTTTTTGTTTATCTAAAGCCTTCCACATTCTCCAAGGGGATAGGAGTGGCCTCTCACCTAATCCAACCGGCTTATTTTGTATGTTTTCATTTCAGCACATCTTTGTGTACTTTCAGGGTTGTTTTGGGGCCCTAAACGTTATTTTCTTGGATATCCATAGTAAAACTATAGACAAAGTCAAATTCTGATGGAACAATGTGTATTCCTATGAAATACCTTTCCAATGGGCTATCACACGCCTAAAACAGAGGTCGTATGCAAAAGTTACAACCCTAGGAAGTTAAGGTACCAAATTACACCAACTTACCCATAGGGCCCACATGACTTTTGGAGTTTCACCTTCTAGGGTTAGGTTTTTGGATGTCAATGGTTTTGGAATTCATGAGTAATATGAAAAGGGACTCTCATGCCTCATTGTAATACATTCTTCTTAGACGAATGTGCATAGCAACCACATCTCTTCTCAGAGATAACTACCACCATTTGAGTAAATTTCAGTTCTGCAGTTTTAACCTATTTCATTATTTAATAGAAGATATTGTTCACTGGATATTTGTGTTATTTTTCCTATCTCTGTTTTTATGGTATTTAGTCTATTATTTAGTTCATTCTGCTCCTAAATCCGGATCAGGTGCATTTCTCATCATCTTTTTCATTTGATTGTCCTTGCATCTTGTGATGGGTGTTTTTCTTCTTGATATCCTATTTGGTTTGTCTATGTTTACACACAATAGAGTATTTATATCAAGTTGTTGTTTAGTCCTTGCATTTTCATTCTCTTATATTGAAAATAAAAAAATATTAGTCATTTTACATTGATTAGTGTTTTTTATCTTTTCAGTCTTTATCATTAATCTTAGTGCATGTAAAGAAAGGTTGCAATTTTATTTTAGAATTGTAGAACTAAATTGAGAATTGCATTTTGAAAAGCATATCATTCATTGGAAAATGAAGTTAGGACTTTGCATTGTATTCACATTCATTTATTTTACTTACTGATTCATAACATCACTAGTTTCATGACCACACCTTTTGAGTAACAAAGGCCATTAAAAGTAATGCTATAATTTAAAATTGATTTGTAACAATTTTATTTTTGTAGGGTGCACAAACTAGCTTAGGATTTAGAGCCTTCAAATAGGATTTTGTGAGTAAAATTCTCCAAGGCTATTAAATCAACATATGTTTCTGACTAAGGGAGTGGAGAAATCCATGGTATAATTGGTAATATCAGGAGGCTTCGATTACACCATATTTAAGAATGAGATCACATGACTTTGGTTGAAGGGATATCCCCCCGATACCTTATTAGCATCAGATATGTTTCTGTGGATCTAGTATTATATGGGGATCTTCCTTGTGCCCTTACCTCTGTGAGAGGTGGTGCTTTCAAGGTTTCAGGATTTTCTACCCTACCCATACAGTGGACCTTACTTACGAATGTTCTCCTGTGCATCGGTTATACCGTGGTTTCTTAGTTTATTAACTTAGGTACCACATAGGTTACTTGCAGGGGTTAGTCTGCAGGTACCCTGGGTCAGATAAGGTTCAGACAACACACAACCTTTATGGAGGATTACCTCTCCAAGGAGATATGACCAACTAGTTGTTAAGCCCACGAGGGCCCTTATAACTAATTATGTTTCCTCCGATCTTTAGCAGAGGAGTCTCAGACCCCTCTTGGGTGAGGCATACTTAATTTAGAGAGGGAGGTCCCTTTCAACCACTTTATCTTGTTTGTGTGCATATTGGTCGTTTGATTATTTTTGGTGTGCTCTTTGATTACTAGTTGGCCTTAGGATTTGTTTTCTATATATCGAGTATTGAGTCATCATGGAGCCAGACCAGCTTCCCCGAAGGTATACCTCCTTGTTATAGTTGCCACCACATTTTGATTCTTTTCCTTCTAAAAGGCATAGAGTTATTATACATGGCACACAAACCTCCACTTATCAGACTTGTGATTGTACAAGGATGAGTATTGAGCCGGGTAATCAAGATATTGGGAGCCCTTCAACTCCCATGCCTACTTAGTTAATAGTACTCCTTCGACACCTTCAACCACAATGGTTGTATTGTTAGAGGCATATGTCATCATCGTTTCATGTCCTATAGTAAATACTCAACCTCTAGCCACAAACCCTTTTGGGTCTCTTAATCACTCATCGGGATAAAATTTTCAGTCCATCCCTATGGCCTCTAGTCCTTTTTCTTATGGTATGCCAAATTTTACATCGCAGTTTTCAAACTCCATCCCAGCAAATGGCACTAATGTTAGCATTGGACTTGGGGGCACAACTCCTCCTTATACTCCATTTTCATTTGGTGGAACTCATGTCCCTCAAATGACTCCTACCATTGGAGGCATTCCTCCTTTTAACCTTGGGTCTAATCATGTTCCTTCTGGATGGAGTAACCAACCTAGTGAACACACTACTGCTCACATTTCTTCCTTTACACCCACCTCCTCTATTCTGATTTCAACCAACAAATTTGGAACGACGAATCCACCTTTATATTCCATATTCACACCTGGAGGAGATCAATTTCACACCTTTGGAAACCCCCAAACAAGGTCCACTCCAGCTGGGAGCAGTTTTTAAAACCCTCATTAGAAAACTCTTACTGGAATGGTGCCCAAGTTTCCTCACCCAGGGCCAAATCTAGCAAAAGTTTCCTCACCTAATGGGGGAACTCAATGCAATACACACCATTTCTTCCTAATGGGGGAGGATTTATCCAGGTGGATATTGGTGGCCACCCACCTATTCCAACTGGCTCCTCGTGTCCATTTTTTATTCAACACGTCTTTTTGTACTACTTTATAATTGTGCTTTATACACTTATGTGGTTATCAGAATCCTTCCATGTTCTCCAGGGGGATACGAGTGGCCTCTCGCCTAATCCAACTGGCTGATTTTGTATGTTTTCATTTCAACACATCTTGGTGTACTTTCAGGCATGTTTTGGGGCCCTAAACGTTGTTTTTTTGGATAACCATAGTCAGAATATAGAAAAAGTCAAAGTCTGATTGAAGAATGTGTATTTCTCTATAATACATTTCCAACAGGCTATCACATGCCTAAAAAGGAGGTCATATGCAAAAGTTACAACCCTAGGAAGTTGAGGTACAAAATTACACCAACTTACCCATAGGGCCCACATGACTTTTGGAGTTTCACCTTCTAGGGTTAGGTTTTTGGATGTCTAGGGTTTTGGAATTCATGACTAATATGAAAAGGGCCTCTCCAACCTCATTGTAATTCATTTTTCTCAGATGAATGTGCATAGCAACCACATCTCTTCTCAGAGATAGCTACCACCATTCGAGTAAGTTTCAGTTATGCAGTTTTATAGTTTCAGCCTATTTCATTATTTAATAGAAGATATTGTTCACTGGATATTTGTGTTATTCTTCCTATCTTTGTGTTTATGGTATTTAGTTTGTTACGCAGTTTGTTCTGCTCCTAAATCTAGATCAAGTGCATTTCTCATTATATTTTTCATTTGCTTGTCCTTGCATCCTGTGATGGGTGTTTTGCTTCTTGATATCCTATTTGGTTTGTCTCTGTTTACACACAGTAGAGTATTTATATCAAGTTGTTGTTTAGTCCTTTCATTTTCATTCTCTTATATTGAAAATAAAAAAATATTAGTCATTTTACATTGATTAGTGTTTTTGATCTTTTGAGTCTTTATCATTAATCTTAGTGCATGTAAAGAAAGGTTGCAATTTTATTTTAGAATTGCAGAACTAAATTAAGAATTGCATTTTGAAAAGCATATCCTTCATTGGAAATTGAAGTTGGGACTTTGCATTGTATTCATATTAATTTATTTTACTTGCTGAGTCATAACATCACTAGTTTCACGACTACACCTTTTGAGTAAGAAAGGCCATTAAAAGTAACGCTATAATTTAAAATTGATTTGAAACGATTTTATTTTTCTAGGGTGCAAAAACTGGATGGAGTAACCAACCTGGCCAACATGCTACTACTCACATTATGTCCTTTACACCCACCTCCTATGTTCTGATTCCAACCAGCACGTTTGGCATGACGAATCCACCTTTATATTCTAGATTCACACCCGAAGGAGATCAATTTCACACCTTTGGAAACCCCCAACCAGGGTCCACTCTAGCTGGGGGAAGTTTTTAAAACCCTCATTAGAAAATTCCTATTGGAATGGTGCCCAACCAACCTCTTATGAATCATCCCAGAGGAAGGTCTTAAATCTCTACTGCCTTATATTTCAAAGGATGTTTCGATGTTACTTCTAAGGAAGAAGCGTTATTCAAAGCCCAAAATATATCTCTTATATATGCTCAGTCTGGGATGTTATACGATATTATTCCTGATGCACCGAGGTCAAACTATGACCCTAGACAAAAGCTCAGACCGCACGTCAATGGAATTGTAGGCTCTGTCAATGTGAAATCTGCAAATTCGGTGACAAGACATTTGAAATAATTGTATCTAAACCAATCTGTAGGAGGGCCAGCTTCATATGTTTCCTCTAATCCCACTCAATAAACAGATGTATGTTCCGTGAAGGTGTCGAATAGCCCGAATGGTAGCCAACAACTAGGATGGAGTAAGAAGAAAGGACATAATAATAATCATAGGAGTGGGAAGAATAATAATAAACCCGAGGACAATGTTAAGAATGAGAAGATGAATAATAATGTTGGTGAGGGAAAGAAAGAAAGGCGGTAGGTGAAGTTTCCCTGTAAGATTTGTATGGACAATCACCTTACCCATTTATGCCCCAAACTGTAAGAAGGTGCGAGGATTTTATCTCTACCACTTGTTGTGATGATGAATCCAAATCCACATAACCAACACATGGCCTCAAGCTCCTCAAATGCCTAAAATATGGAGAGTGGGATTCAAAAACCACTGGTAGATGACCGTGACCATTTATGCATCAATATGGTCAAATCTGAGGTTAATGTAGCCACTTGATCTCACAATTACAGTTCTCCACAAACTGTATCTGGTCTAGAGGCTCCTCCTCCTCCAAATATTCCCCTACAGATTGAAAAACTAGAGCCACCACCTCGTATTATGAAAGGATTACTCAAGTTCTCTACCCACAATCCTAATGCTAGAGCCTCCCAGAATTACTCTATTTTTGAGGACCTGGGTCAAACCCCTTGTGCGATGTTGGCTTTGGAGGTTCTCTAGACATCTCCTTCACAGAGGAATGTCTTTCTATCTGCATTAGGAGCTCTATATCCTCATGGCTCAAAAGTTATCAAGTTTGATAACATAGATGTGAAGCCTCACTTGCCTTACCACGTGGCATTCCAAATCCTCGTGGGTTACTCTAAGTATACCATCAAGCATATTATTGTTGATGAAGGCATTACAACATCTTTGATGTCCCTGGTATGTTGGAAAGCCCTCGTCTCTTCGACTCTTTCTCAGTCTCCAACCATGTTGATTGCTTTTGATGGTCGTTCCTTCTGCCCTCACAGTATTCTTCCTACCTTTTCAGTCCAGTTAGGTGGGGAGATGGTAGAGGTATATGTTGAGGTGGTTGATACTCCCCTTGATTATAACTTGTTACTAGGATGCAATTGGACTTATGCTATGACTAGAATCGTATCATCCGTCTTTCGTACTCTCTTTTTTTCCTCACGATGGGAAGATCATGACTATCGATCAATTGTCCTTTGCATATGCTGGTCCTAGTGCATCTGTTGGATAGTTTATCCCCATGGTCAACAATTCTCAACCGCCAACTGAGAATATCGATGTTGAAATGTATTCATCACTTATGGGTACCTTCAACTTCATCACACAGATTCACCATATTTACGCCATGTCCAGTAGGCCCATTTCGTCAGAGAGGTTTGTTCCTTTCTGCACTTCCTATTTTAACGATCCTTGGACCCTACCATCCTCAATTGCATCTTTTGAAGGTTAGTTACATATCGGAATTGCCATGCCACTATCGGCGACAGAGATAGTGTATCAAGTTGTTCTTCACTCTCTTGTCGGATGAAGCCATCTTTGAGGCCATGAATGGTTCTAACAAACCTTGGGATGATATGCATCATCACTCCTATTTTCTCCCAGATCTTTCTAGAATCGAACAAGATGACCTTAGATATACTTTGAGCGAGATAGTCGGTCACGCCATAGTTCCACTTGATACACATGACATTTATGTTGAGGGAAACATGGTGAGTATATCACCTACCATCACGATCAATATCTCTCATATCCCTGGAAAGATTGAAAATGTATACATTGGTGCAGATTGTTCGCTAAAAGAAATTTTGATCTACACCAAACTCTTCAAGGAATTATGAGATGTATTTTCTTGGTCATATGAAGAGATGCTAGGAATCGACCCTCGAATTGTCGAACATGAGATTAAAACTTACTTGGATGCTCATCATGTTCAACAACGTTTAGAGCTGTCAATCCTCGGAAGGCCCCTGCTATTAAGGTAGAGGTAGAGAAACTTCTTAATGTTGGCTTTATCTACCCAGTTCCCATGACTAAATGGGTATCCAATCATGTTCCTATGAATAAAAAGAAAGGAACCATCCATGTATGCATGGATTTTTGTGACCTGAACAAGGCTTTTCCTAAAGACAACTTCCCTACACCCTTCATCGATTACATTCTTCATGAGTGTGTGGGAAGCGAAGTTTTTTCTTTCATGGACAAATTCTCATGGTATAACCAAATTCATATTAAACTCGAGGATCAACATAAGGTGACATTTATTTTCCCTTGGGGTAATTTCGCATAACGGAAGATGCCTTTCATCCTTAAAAATGTTGGGTCAACCTTCCAACATGTTATGACCTTTACATTTCATGATCTCAAGCATATAGTCGAAGCCTATCTTGATGATCCTCCTGCTCACTCCCATAAGAGAGTGGATCACCCTAAGCACATTCGGCTAGTTTTGAAAGATGTCACCATTATCGCATCTGGTTGAACCCTCATAAATGCACCTTTTTCATTTGATCGAGACATCTTCTAGGATTTTTAGTCTTTGAGACTGGGATCATGGTAGATTCATTAAATTTTGAGGCAATATATTGATTGCCTCCCCCACACATTATTTGACAACTTGAAGGTTTATAGGGGAAAGATAAATTTTTATGTTGGTTTACAGTGAACTATGCCAATATTAATAAGTGTTTCATGCATCTCTTGAAGAATGAAACCCCTTTATCTGGGATGAGAGAGCCCGAGAATCCTTCAATGCTTTGAATAAATCCTTGGTATCGATGCTTCTACTGAAGTTTCTTGACTATAGTAGATATTACCTTCTTTATGTCACTGCATCCAAAGAGACAATTGGTATGGAATTGGTTCCGGAGGATGATGAGCTCTATGAGCACATCATTTACTATCTTAGTCAAAACATAGTCGGTCCTGAACTCAAATATTGTCACGTCAAAAGGCTAGCTTTGGTTGTCATTCATGCAATCCAATGGTTATGAAATTATATATTTCTTTGCAAAACTATTTTGGTTGTTGATGTCAATCCATTTCAATACTTCCTTACCAGACGTATTATAAGGAGAAATTACAATAAATGGATTGTCATTTTATAAGAATTCGATCTCAATTTCGTTTCTATGAATTCCAAGAAATCACTAATCTTTGGAGATTTAATATCTGACTTTCCTTGATTAGACGAGGATGGTATTCATGTTGATTCATTTGTGTATGAACACATTTTCCTTGTCTCATCGTCTAACCCCTGGTATGGAGACATTGTTCTCTATCTTCAAACTTTGAAGTCCCCTCAGCATATCTCGCGAGATGACCAACGATGTATATGAAACCAATCGAAGAACTACATTATCGTCAGTGATGCTTTGTATCGTCAAGGAATTGACAATATCTTGCATCATTTTTTAACTCATGAAGAAGCCAATTCTATTCTAAATAATTGCCAGAGTGGGGCTTGTGGTGATCATCTATCCTGGCTTGCAACAACCCAGACAATTTTGCGAGCCAATTATTTTTGGTTGTCTATATTTAAAGATTTCACTAAAGTGGTTAAGAAGTGTCACCCCTTCCAGGTGTTCACTCAGAAAATGCACTCGCATCCATCCCCTCTCCATCCAGTCATTATTTTCAATCCCTTCACCTAGTGGGTGGTGGAATTTGAGGACTGCAAACCAACTTCAGTTGGGGGAAATAAACACATTATTGTACCCGTCGAATACTTTACTAAGTGGGAAGATGCCATGCCTATACTTAAATCTAATGGGAATACTATCACCTTCTTCGTATTCAATCAATGTATAGCCATGTTCAGAATCCTGAGTGAGATTATCACTGATCATGGCAGTTACTTTCAGAATCAAATGATGGAAGAAACAACATCTAAACTCGGGTTTAAGCATGGGTATTCTTCCCCTTACTAACCCTAGAAAAATGGATAGGTAGAGGCCATGAACAAGTCTCTCAAGATCATTTTTCATAAAACTGTCAGCCAGAGAAAATCTGACTAGCATATCATGCTATATCCCACACTTTGGGCATACCGAACCTTAGTCAAGACTACCACCAATTTTTCTCCTTTCTAGTTAGTACACAGTGTGGAGTCAATATTACCTATTGAATGTGAAATCACTTCTATTATATTAGTAGTTGTGATTCTACCTGACACTTCTGATCTCAAACAACGCCTCATTCACCTAGAGAGTCTTGGCGAGCAGTGTCGAGATGCCTCTATGGCTATTGAAGCGAATAAAAGATGTGTCAAGGTCCAATACAATAATTTTTTATATCCTCAGTTGTATGTTGAGGGTGACTTGGTCCTTCTATATGATCAAGACAAAGAACCACTGGGGGTAGGCAAGTTCAAACCCATGTGGCACGATCCCTATATCATATGACGTGTCTTAGAAAAATGAGCCTATAAATTAGAAGATTATGAAGGGAACCTATTGTCTGAGCCCATGAATGGGCTCTACTTGAAAATATATTACGCTTGAGCCCCAAGATTGGGTGTAACTCTTTTTATGCTAATGTAATTTAGTGTATATATCTTTTCCCTTTATTTTTTCTCTTCATCTTGCTTATCGAGTTTTCCCTTGGTTGGAAGATGTCAATGGAATCTTCGGTGTACTTAGGATTTGTAGATGGAGCCATTCATCATAAACAAAAATTGGCTTCCACCACTTGGGTCGTTTACTCACCCAAGGGTCTACAGTTGTCTTCAGGTGTCATATGCCTAGGGCCATCAACAAATAATGTGGCCGAATATAGCTTCGTTATAGAAATTTTGCGTGATTCCATTTCACATGGTATTTTCTCTTTGGAGGTTTGCCTGGATTCCCAGTTAGTAGTATGTCAGTTGAACGACAGTTATCGTGTGTGTGACCCTACGTTAATCTAATTTTTTCTACATGTACGACTTTTAGAACAACAATTTGATTTTATTACTTATCATCACATTCCTAGGATTTCTAATTATGTATCTGATGAATATGCTAATTTCATTTTAGATTGTCATTTGTCACATAACTAAAGAAAAGAAAATATTCTCATCAATGTACACATTGTAACATAAGTAGAGATGAAGAACCAATACACATATACAACTGATAATACAAAAGTCATGACATCTATGTCTGTGGCGTTGGATGAGTGTCATGATAGAAAACTACAGCGTTTGCGAGATGCCAAAATATTCACACCTAAGATCTGGGAACACCTACCACCTTTCCTTGCATAGCCTCTATCAAATCCTCCACCTTAACCATCATAATCCTTTGTGTCAAACGAGACAATTTCCCCTGCACGTTTTGAAGGACTCTCTCTGCATCTCCTCCCACTATGTCATCTCCATGGTGACTCTGACGATTTCATGGAAGTCTGTCTGGTCATCATGGACCTACATCTGCATTACATACATGTCTAATTAGTACTTAAACATCATCCAAAAATATTTTTGTTTTCCTATATGAAAATACAAAAAAATGAAATATTTAAAAAACTTTAAAATATCTATGTCCCTGTAGGTGGTCCCTAGTGGTAATGGCATGTCAGGGTCCCCTATGAATTCAATCCTTGCGTAGGGATAGTCATCTAGATATATGACTTGTCATCTCCACCAGTAGAAGAAGTCATCATTGTAGGGTGTGGTCACCTTAACTCCCCCATGTCGTCTCATCACCTCAGTCCATCCTGCCATGGTTGTATCGTGAGTTCCATGCAGAATGATCTCAACTCTAGGTCCCAAGCTTGGAATCTGCTCGAAGAAAAATATACACAAGATAGAAGAGAACTCGAAGTTCCTCTTACTACCTTGTTTTCGTGTTGTCAACTAGCTCTTCATGTTAGCCAGTAGTGAGGTGCACCAATCATACACTATGGGTCTCAACCACTCTACCGAGTAGAACATAAGCGGTCTTGATGCCTGGTGCAAAGAGGTTGATCCTTTGATCTGTGTCAAAATGAGGACAACAATCTTGAGGCTTATATTGTTTATCACTCAGATGGGGATTTGACTCTCGACCTTCTGAGTCCCTGTAATGAAATGATCGTATATGTATTCCTCTATTTTCATATAGCTCCTAGCTCCCTAGGATTTGTGTTTGACCACCTCACCTCAACGCGACAACCCCGTCAATAAACAAGTTTCCTCGAATTCAATCCTTAATGGTTTCCCATCAAGGTTGAAGCTCTCACTATCTGGATCCCAGTAATCCATGAACAACGGTAACAATCTCACTTTGTCCCTCATACCTTTGAGAGCCCAAAAATTATACAAACCACATATTTTCAAGGCCATTTAGGCCCTTGAATATCTTTCCACAACAACATCTACCTCCTCATGTTCCTTTTCCCTCCACTCTAGCACCATCCTGCAAGAGAAAAATCCTTTTTTGAGTTAGCAATCTATAAAAATAACATCGTTTCTGGACAAATATGTGGTTTGTAGTGTTCACAGTCGCATATAGGGTTGAGTATATGTTGGATTTCTTTTAGACATCCACGTATAATCATGCGTATACACGACCGGATGAACGGTAGCCCGCATACACCTAAACTTCTAATTTGTTCCCTAAATAACTTAAAAATTGGAACCTAAATACAAAATCTAATCCACTGAAACAAAAGAGGAGGGGAAGAGGAATTACCTGGTCCAAATGGTTGTTGATTCCATCACTCGTATCTCCTGCAATCACCAGTTGAAGTTTGGAGGTAATTTGGTCCAAAATCCACTATTTGGGTAAAAATACAAATGGTATAGTAAATTTGGTTTTTTTCACTATTTATAGCAAATTTTTACCAACTTTGCATAGTTTTGGACAATATTTTCTCCTAATGGACTAATACGACAATGGATTGAGTTGGTTTTTGTAGTTTTATCTAGGGATTCTTGTAGTTTTCAGCGTTATGTCGCTCATTCATAACTTTGGATAGGTATTTTTGCTACCCAACATATAGGATAGGTATCAATTCCATCATCCACACTTGCATCGTCCTATGACTATCACTCATATGCCTTAGGTACGAACCCATTTTATAGTGACACATAACTTTTTGTCTACTACTAGAAGTGTCTTTATTGAATGGTAGAGACTTACCAAACATGGGTACCCTATTGATATCCTCTTCTTTATTTGGTGCCCATGCAAACATTTTTTCTATAGGACCAAAAGTCCTTTATAGCTAATACATGAATTTATGTTGAACCTCATTTATCACTCATAAACATGTTTACCTATACCTAGAGGACTCCCAAACAAGTTTGATTTAAGCTCTTTTCCGACTCATGTTAAAAAATCGAAAAGATTGTCAAGTGAACTTGTCTCTTTCACACTTGTAAATTGGATTTGAAAGGACGTCTATTTGCTGCAAGTTTATTCCTTTTTCAAACCAAGTAGACTAAGATTACGAAAAAGGAATTTTTTTGTGTTAAGTTATGATTGCATCTCATGCCCTTGCTTGTAGTATTGAACCTATTGTTGGTTCTCTCTTTGCATTATAAACCATTTACCTTAGAAATTTTTCATCCTCAACCAAGTAGAGCCTTTTTTATATCCTTCACAACTTGACACCCTATACCCAGGAGGGAACATTCCCCCTAGTTTCCATCTCCCGCGTGCACCTCCTTTCATTGAGCATAGGTATGTTCCACTGCTGGAACTATTTTTTTTCACTTGCGACACTTGTTTCCTCCTTTGTATCATAGCATTCATTTGACTATTGAAAAAAAAAAAAGACAAGCAAGAAGGAAGTATTATCTTATATTGGCATGAGTCGTGTCACCTTTGAACAGAGCACAAAAGTTTTGAGTCCACTTGTCATCATAATTTTGGGTTTAGAATGACCTTAGGAAGTTGATCTCATTACATAGAGTTTACTCCTCCAACTGATTACTCTTCCAATCCCTATGGAGAGTTTTTATTGATGCCTCCTACATATCACGGTTTCATCATTGAGTCTATGCTACTAGAGTCTTCCATATGTTTCATGCTCATGTTCAAAGGATGTCTATGAACCTATGTCAGCCATTACTCAGAACACTTGACTTTCCATGTTAGCCATACCCTTATTTTTTCTCAGAATCACATGAATTTGTAGTTCTATTGCGTACCCTGGTCCTACTTTCCTCATTTTTAGGTAACCTTGAACCCAACGGTCAACATTTCATCATTGGTGATTGACTGGGTGGTTTCCCTTTTGTTAGACGATAAGACATCTATTCACACATTGGGATTTGTGGAGTGTCTTAGATGCCATTAGCCTTATTGGTGGTTTCCTTGGCCTTATCATCAATTTTACTTATTGGTTGTTATTCAGAGGGTCCTTTTCATGTACCGCTTGCACCTGGCACATGTGAAATATGCACAAGGTCGTTTGTTCGTGAACATGTTCTTCATTCGATTTATTCCAAATCATAAAGCTCCTTCTTTGTACCTTGTGTTAAATGATGAAATATGCCTTAATGCTCTCCTTTCAGTGGGTATCCTTCCATCGACTTCATCTCATCTATTCTGGAGATGAGACCTAGAGTCCTATGAGTACCTAGAGGCTTGTAGTCATTAGTGGCAAGCTCTCTTGACATCTATAGTTTGGAATTCATCAATGTCTTCTGATCGATGGATTTTTCAAGTGTTCAACCCCGACTCCTTTATTCACACTTGTAAGAATGTACTCAGTTCCTTGATACCTACTTTCATCATCAGTAGGTTTTCTCTCACTTGTTAATGGTATACCTCAATGACCGATAATCAAACGAAGTATCATTGTGTTTGACCTCAAATACTTTATTCACACGATGTATACTTGCACCTTTTGTGGATTGTGTAGAAGACTTGAAGCCAGCAGTTTATAGTCGCATCTTTCATGAGTTTTTGCTACATTTCATTGAACTAGTACCTATGTGACTTCATTGATCATGTGAGATTGGATTGTACTCCATTGTATATAGACATATTCAAATTGATTTTGAGACTTCTTTTAATGGGACTTATTCGTGTCTATGAAAAATGTTGGCATGTAGCCACCTTTTTATTTCCTATTCATCACCATGGAAAGTTGTTTGGTATATTTTCACATGGATCTACAGTGTAATTCAAATTGGCATCCATGTATGAAAAGTCAGTACAGATTGTAATGAGCAACTAGTTCTTCCAGTAGGGTCCCCATTACTCCACTTCTAGATCTTATAATGTATTTCTGCCATTGTAGATACTCCTATGACCTCACACATTAGAGGGCATTTGTTATAGAAATATTTTCCTCACCCTAGGAAAACTTGCACAGAGGGCCTTTTTCCATTTCACTATGCAAAATTGAAGTCCCTTTATGCAAATTCCAGAGCTAAAAACATGATCTTTCCACATATACGCACCCTTCCTATATTACAACATGCGTATACGCCGGTTTCACCACTACATCCTATGTGCATTGGGATTTGTACCCAAAATGAAAAAATGGTGTCGAGTTTCCACATCATGTGATGCAGGAGCATCTCAAGCGAGCCAGCGCGGAGACGACGGGCAGCTGGAAGAGCGCCCCAGCATGAGTTTTGAAATTGTCTTAAAGTATTAATGAGCCATTAATAAGGAGTTCCTTTGTATAATGTAACAGGACCTTGAGCAATTTGCTCTCGTCCTTAGTAGGTAGAAGGCATTTAAAGTAGTTAATGCAAGTAGATAGAATTGAATGTGTAGATTAGACAGTTTTAGAGCGTAAGAGGGAAACCGGATATAGACACCCTCATTGTGTATTGTAACATTAGTGTATTATGAGCATAGAGAAGAAGCATAGAGCTGTGTAACAGACTCCATGTACAAAAGTTCTGGATTAATACAAGAAAGTTATGATTCAGACTCATGGTGTTCATATATTCTTTGTGTATGCATCTTTGAATGTTATGCTCACGAATGTTTTACTCTTTATATCATGCAATTTCTTTTATTCTATGTATGAATGATTTCTTGTTGAATGTTTGAAATCTGAGAGGAAAGGGAAAAGGAATGAGTTTCAATTGTTTCTCTATCTGAGTAAGAGTTCTTGCAAGGAGTACAGTTGAATTGTCCGCAAGGAGTGCGTCGACAAGGTGTTCATAGGTTTGTCTCTGAAATCTCAGGAGAGATAGATTTTGTTCTCATTCACTCAGAAGTGCAGACAAGAACAGGAGCCGTGCAAGGAGTGCACAGGCCAAGCAAATTCTCAGGGTTGTGGACCTGAGTGCAGTATTGAGAGACTGTTGTTGCAGGAGTGCGCAGAGTCGAAGGATTTCAACCCTTCGAAGTGTTTGAAGGTCTACCGCAAGGAGTGCATGAAAGGGTTTTATAAAAGGCACAGAGTCGTGGAAATCTCAAAAGGATTGAACCTTCGAAGGAGTCGAAGGAAGGAAAGAGGCCAAGTACCTTAAAAGTTTGAAGGAAAGCATAGTAGCGAAGGGCCACAAGAGGACGAGCTCTCAGAGGAAGAGACGGACGATCGGAATTCTCGAGGAGAATGCGCGAAGTCCCATGAGTCGTTAGATCTCACAGAGAAATGGGGGAAGTTACCACAAGTACTCCTAAAGGTTAAAATCTTAGGAGGGGCAGGACCGTAGATCCAAGCCACAAGGGTCGTTGGATTTACACATGGATACTTGTATCGGGGTTTCGTAGGTTGAAGTCCTGTAAAATTTGTAGCGGGAATCGCGAAATCACGAAACGTGAAGTCCTGGAAAGCTAAGGGGATTGTGTGGGCCACAGCGGAGCCAACAAGTGGACAGGTGGTGCACTCTCAACAAGAATTCAATTCAATTGACAGTTTTGGAGTTTCGTGGGGTGAAGTCCCGAGTCTTTTTCATTAGGATTCACGATATTGCGAAGTCCGAAGTCCCGATGAAGTGAAGCAGCGTTGAAAATTCAAAGCTCGCGAGTGTATCGGAGTCTCAGCAAATCAGGATTCGGGGGTTGAGGAGATGAGTTCTCGACATCGAGATCGCCGAAATCGCAATAAGGAAAATTCCGAAAAGGGAAGAGGAAAGGTTAGCGTTGACTTTTTCGAGTTTTGTGGATTCAAGAGACCAACGCTCGACCTACGGATTCACGAAAGTGCAAAATCCGATATCCTAAGTGCAAAGAGGGGATCCCACGAGGATTTGATGTGGGTGTAGATTTTCCAAAAGGAAAATAGAAGAGCCAGTGCAAAGCTCTTCGGGCTGGTGTAAGGGAAAGATCTTGTGTGCACGCCAACCTTCCGACCTACGGGTTGATAAGTTGTGGGCGTCGACATCAAGTGGTATCAGAGAACAGAAAGGTTATTTACTTTCTGTAGCAGAGAAAAATAAGAATCACCATGCTGCCAAGGAGAAGGGACAGGAAAACACCGGATCCACCAGAGAAAAGGGAAATGTCGAGAAGAAGAGGTAGGCAGATGACTGATCCAGCCATGGAGAAAGAAATGCATGATCTACGAGCCAAAATCGAAGACATGGAGACAGAACAGAGACATACAGTCAGTGTTGGGGATCTTAGTGATTCCGAAAGTGAAATTGAGGCTGAACATGAAGAAGAAGTTGTAGCAGAAGATGCAGCAAACGAACGTTTAATCAGAGCTATTGCAAGAATGGGTGCAAGAACGAAGATGGACATTCCAGTTTATAAGGGAAATTTGGATGCAGAGGAGCTTCTAGACTGGATTAGAACTCTAGACACATACTTTGACTATGAAGATGTCGAAGAGGACAAGAAAGTCAAGCATGTTGTCACAAGATTGAAGGGACATGCACCATTGTGGTGGGATGAACTACAAGTTGATAGATGTTGCAAAGGCAAGCAGAAGATTAAGAGTTGGGATAGAATGATCGCGAAGATGAAGGTGAAATTCATCCCCAGGGATTATCAAATTACTCTGTTCAGGAGGATGCAGAACCTGAGATAGAAGATGATGACAGTGAAAGAATACACTGAAGAATTCTACAAGTTGAACATCAGGGCAGGTCATCGAGAGAGCGATGATGAAAAAGTACTAGATATATGAATGGCCTGAGATATGATATCCAAGATGAGATGAGCATGGTAACCATCCGAACGGTGGAAGATACTTATCAGATGGCTCTGAAAGTAGAAGAGAATCTGAGCCGAAAGAAGATTCAAAGAGGTCGAGGAAGAAGTCAGCCCAGAGGCAAATCGGTTGCCCAGGATAAATATCATAAGCCCAAGGAGGACTGGAAGAAACCTCAGACTCGAACTAAAAGAGGTGGAACCTCACAGTGAGGGCAGCATATTGAACAGAGAGGAGATTATGATGACAATAACACTTTTCCTCGTACTATAGGTAGAGGAAGAGGGAGAGGTGGAGTAATAACATGCTTCACATGTGGAAAGAATGGGCACAAGTCTTACGAGTGTCCAGATAAAAATAAGGAAAGTGGAGAAACTCACATCGCAGAAGCACAGAGGTGAGATGTTGAGGCAGAGGATGTTGAAGTCGGAAGATCATTGATGATGCGAAAAGTCCTTTTGACACCAGAGAAGGAGGTGGAGAGTTTAGTCCAAAGGACCAGACTTTTTCGGATTGCTTTCAAGACCAAGGAGAGGGTATGCAAGGTCATCGTAAATAGAGGTAGCACAGATAATCTTGTTTCTACGGAGATGGTAGAAAAATTGGAGCTAGAGACAATTGATCATCCAAGCCCATACATAATTTTGTGGCTACAAAAAGGACATCAGGTAATTGTCACTAAACAGTGTTTAGTTTAATTTAAGATAGGAGGATATAATGATAAAATATTATGTGATGTCATTCCTATGGATGTTTGTCATCTATTGCTGGGTAGACCATGGAAATATGACAGAAATGTGATTCATGATGGGAGAATGAACACATACACCCTAGAGAAGAATGGGAGGACTCACATGTTGCTTCCAATCAAGGATAAGGAGGTGAAACTAGAAGTAAGCAACATTGTACTTCTCATGAGTGGGAAGGAACTTCTTACAAAGGTTAATAAAAAGGAAGAACCGCAATTCATTGTGGTCAAAAAGCCTAGAATTGTTTTGACCAGCACAAGGGTGGATGATTTACCAGAAGAAGTTCAGGAACTGCTGGAAGAGTTTGCTGACATAGTAGTGGATGAATTACCTCGTTCATTGCCACCGATTATAAGTGTGAGTCATCACATTGATCTCATACCAGGAGCCAGTTTTCCAAACAAAGTCACGTACAGATTGACGCCGCAAGAGAATGAAGAGGTTAAGAGGCAAGTCCAGGAGTTGTTGGACAAAGGGTTGGTCAGAGAAAGCTTGAGTCTGTGTGTTGTTCCAACAGTACTCATTCTGAAGAAAGACGGAGGCTAGAGGATGTGTACTAAATCGAGGGAGATTAACAAGATAACCATTAGGTACAGATTTCCGTTGCCAAGGATGGATGATCTGATGAATTGCTTGAGTGGAACAAAGTATTTTTCAAAGATTGATTTGAAAAGCGGTTATCATCAAATTTGCATGAGAGAAGGTGATGAATGGAAAACAGCATTCAAAACCAATGAAGGGTTGTATGAATGGCTTGTTATGCCATTTGGCTTAACAAATGCACCAAGTACCTTCATGAGGTTGATGAATGAAGTCCTGAGGGAGTTCATCGGAAAATTTGTTATCGTATATTTGGATGACATACTGGTTTACAGTAAAATAGTGGCAGAGCATCTGAAGCATTTGGCTACAGTGATGCAGAGGTTGCAGCGGGAGAAGATGTTAATAAACATGAAGAAATATTCATTCATGAAGACATAGCTCATTTACTTGGGATTTTTTATTTCTGCAGATGAGTTGAGGATGGATCCAGATAAGGTGGAGGTAATCAAGAATTGGCCATCATCGAAGAATATCTTTGAGGTGAGAAGTTTTCACGGATTGGCTAGTTTCTACCGAAAATTCATCAGGAATTTCATTGGAATTAGTGCACTGATGATGGATACAGTGAAGAAGAGACATAAGTCCTTTCACTGGACAAAAGAAGCTGAGAAAAGTTTTAATCTGTTGAAGAGGAATATTACAGAACAACCAGTTTTGGTGTTACCGTATTTCCGAAAGACATTTCAAGTGAAATGCGATGCAAGTGGATTTGCAATAGGGGTAGTCTTGAGTCAGGAAGACAGGCTGATAGCATACTTCAGTGAGAAGTTGAGTGAAGTGAAAGTGAAATACTCCACGTATGATAAAGAGTTTTATGCTATTATCCAGGCATTGAAGAAATGGAGACATTACTTGATCCCGAAAGAGTTTGTCTTGTACAGTGACAATCATGCATTGCGATTTGTGACTCAACAGGAAAAGTTGAATCAGAGACATGTTAAATGGGTTGAGTATATGCAGAATTTCACTTTTGTGATTAAACATATTTCTGGTACTGCTAACAAAGTTGTTGATGCTTTGAGCAAGAAGTGTTTGTTGTTGCAGGAGTTCAAAGTTAAAACATTAGGTTTTGATGATCTCAGGAACATGTACGCCGATGATCCAAATTTTAAGGAGGCGTATGAAGCAGCTAAGAATCCAATTCTCAAAGACAAGCAAATAGGCAGAATACATGATCCAGGAAGGATTACTGTTTAAAGGTAATCAACTGTGTATTCCAAAATGCTCCATGAGGGAGAACTTGCTAAAGGAGAAACACAGTGGAGGATTGGCAAGACACTTTGGTCACGACAAGACATTCGCAAAGTTGAATGAGTCATATTTTTGGCTGAGAATGTGAGTAGACATCAAGAGATTTGTAGACAGATGCATAATTTGCCAGCATTCGAAGGGAAGGAAACAGAATGCAGGGTGTTATCAACCATTTCCCATACCAGAGAGGTTGTGGGATGCAATCAGCATGGATTTCATATTGGGGTTGCCAAGAACACAATGAGGTTTTGACTCAATATCTGTGGTGGTGGATAGGTTTTCCAAGATGGTACACTTCATTCCATGTCAGAAGACTAGTGACGCAACTCACATTGCGAATCTGCTTTTCAAAGAAGTCATTCAACTTCACAGCTTACCAAGAAGCATATTTTTGGACCGAGATACAAAGTTCATAGGGCACTTTTGGAGGACCTTATGGAAGAAGCTGGGAACTAACTTGTCGTTTAGTTCGGCTTATCATCCTTAGACAGATGGACAGATAGAAGTGATAAACAAAAGTCTAGGAGACTT
>ML777277.1:896209-953827 GCA_009831015.1 Picea engelmannii | reverse complement strand
GTACTGTCTCTAAAAGAGTGATTTTGAGAGATTGACAAGTGTAACTTTCTTCATGAAAATGATCTTAAAGAAGAGCTAGATCTTCTATCACCATGTCATTATCATGTCATCATCTTGATAACCAAAAATGAGGATAACACCTGGTGACAGAACACCACAGCCACTGGGACAACATATTACCACAGGAAGAATTTTCTTATAACGACTCGATTAACAAAAGCATAGGGAAAAGTCCATTTTAGATTGTCTATGGCATACAGCCGATGGGAATTTATGAATTAAGGGATTCAGAACAAATTGCAACTAGGAGCGCTAGTGCAGAAGATTTCGCAGAGGCGATGAAGGAACTTCACAGCCAGGTGAAGGAGCGATTGCAGAATTCAAGCCAGGAGTATAAGCATGGAGTCGATCAACACAAGAGACAACTTCAATTTGAGGTTGGTGATCTGATTCTGGCACATTTAAGGAAGGAAATATTCTCGAGAGGAACATATAATAAGTTGAAGATGAAGAAAATCATACCATGTAAGGTCTTGAAGAAATTTGGGGCGAATGCTTAGGAGATTGAATTACCCGATGGGATAAGAATTTCTCCGATATTCAACATCTTAGATTTGTACCCATATAAGGCTGAGGAAGCATGGACAGGAAATGAACAGTCAGTAATCCAGTGGACAAAGCAGATGCCAGTTGTAGAGAATCCACAGATGGAGCGCATACTAGATAAAAGAGTGAGTAAGAGGACCAGGCGAAAGCAATACTTTGAGTATCTGGTCAAATGGAAGAACCATCCAATTGAAGATACCTGCTGGGAGAATGAAGCAAAGATACAGAGGCATGGACAAACCATGCACGAACTCATGGACAGGAGCCCATGAATATTTTCAAGCCAAGGAGTATGATGTAGAAGCATCTCAAGCGAGCCAGCGCAGAGACAACGGATAGCTGGAAGAGCGCCCCAGCACGAGTTTTGAAATTGTCTTAAAGTATTAATGAGCCATTAAGAATGAGTGCTTTTGTATAATGTAACAGGACCTTGAGCAATTTTCTCTCGTCCTTAGTAGGTAGAAGGCATTTAAAGTAATTAATGCAAGTAGATAGAATTGAATGTGTAGATTAGACAGTTTTAGAGCGCAAGAGGGAAACGGGATATAGACACCCTCATTGTGTATTGTAACATTAGTGTATTATGAGCATAGAGAAGAAGAAGAGAGCTGTGTAGCAGAATCCATGTATAGAAGTTCTGGATTAATACAAGAAAGTTGTGATTCAGACTCATGGTGTTCATATATTCTCTGTGTATGCATCTTTGAATGTTATGCTCACGAATGTTTTACTCTTTCTATCATGCAATTGATTTTATGCTATGTATGAATGATTTATTTTTGAATGTTTGAAATCTAAGAGGAAAGGGAAAAGGAATGAGTTTCAATTGTTTCTCTGTCTAAGTAAGAGTTCCTGCAAGGAGTGCAGTTGAATTGTCCGCAAGGAGTGCGTCGACAAGGTGTTCAAAGGTTTGTCTATGAAATCTCAAGAGATATATCTTTTGTTCTCATTCACTCAGAAGTGCAAACAAGCACAGGAGTCGTGCAAGGAGTGCGCAGGCTGAGCAAAGTCTCAAGGTTGTGGACCTGAGTGGAGTATTGAGAGACTGTTGCTACAGGAGTGTGCAGAGTCGAAGGATTTCAACACTTGGAAGTGTTTGAAGGTCTGCCGTAAGTAATGCATGCAAGGGTTTTCTAAAAGGAACAGAGTCATGGAAAGCTCAGAAGGATTGAACCTTCGAAGGAGTCAAAGGAAGGAAAGAGGCCAAGTACCTTAAAAGTTTGAGGGAAAGCGTAGTAGCGAAGGACCACAGGAGGACGAGCTCTCAGAGGAAGAGACGAATGGTTGGAATTCTCGAGGAGAATGCGCGAAGTCCCGTGAGACGTTAGATCTCACAGAGAAGCAGGGGAAGTTACCACAAGTAATCCTAAAGGTTAAAATCTCAGGAGGGGCAGGACCGTAGATCCAAGCCACAAGGGTTGTTGGATTTACACGCAAATACTTGTATCGGGGTTTTGTAGGTTGAAGTCCCATAAACTTTGCAATGGGAATCGCGAAATCACGAAACGTGAAGTCCCGGAAAGCTAAGGGGATTGTGTGGGCCACAACAAATCCAACAAGTGGACAGGTGGTGCACTCTCGACAAGAATTCAATTCAATTGACGGTTTCGGAGTTTCGCGGGGTGAAGTCCCGAGTCTTTTGCATTAGGATTTGCGATATTGCGAAGTTTGAAGTCCCATTGAAGTGAAGTGGCATTGAAAATTCAAAGCTCATGAGTGTATCGGAGTCTCAGAAAATTGGGATTCGGGGGTCGAGGAGACGAGTTCTCGACGTCGTGATTGCCGAAATCGCGATAAGAAAAATACCGAAAAGGGAAGAGGAAAGGTCAACGTTGACTGTTTTTGGGTTTCGGGGATTCAAGAGACCAATGCTCGACCTACGGATTCATGAAAGAGAGAAATCCAATCTCCTAAGTGCCAAGAGGGGATCCCACAAGGATTTTCTATGGGTGCATATTTTCTAAAAGGAAAATAGAAGAGCCAGTGCAAAGCTCTTCGGGTCGGTGTAAGGGAAAGATCTTGTGTGCACGCCGACCTTCTGACCTGTGGGTTGAGAGGTTGCGGGTGTCGACATTAACATGTCACAAGATCTATGATTCTTGGCCTTCCATATACTGGAAACTTTCGAACTCGACCCTTCATTTCCACTTGAAGGCTACAAATGGACCAAATTCGAGCTATGGAAAAGACGAGAAGATTCAACTTTGAGAGTAAAGTTACTCTAGATAAATTATTCACTTCACATTGAGTCTGCATCCCTTTGTCCCTTTAAGTCTGAACACATTGTTCAGGCCCCAAGATCTTCCCTTCTTGATCGAGCAATTCATTTTCTCTCTTATATGAGCTTGTATTTGGTGGAGTATTGAAGTGGTGGAGGCCCAGCTGGAAGGAACTTATTTTCTCAGTTTTGAACCGTGCTGACACGAAAGTTTGTAACTCATTCACTTATATTGATTACATCTTAATATAAATGCTCTTTTATCGTCTAATTAATGTCTTGCGAATATTTGAATTCTTATTCCATAGGCGTATTTGTTATGAATAATGATGGATTATGCTATTGAATTTGCTAACATTATCTATTATCATCATATGCTTGCGTTTCTTGGTTTTTGAGAACTAGTTGCAGGTATATATCTAATTTGGGTAAAGCGCTCAATGATGGACTTCATCAAACGTCTGGATGAGGTAGGACTTTTATCTTTTCTTACTAGCATATTTGTTTATATAGCATACTTGAGATTAGAGTTGATTTTTGCAGTCATTTACATGTGTTGTGGTTTACCCCTAGTCATAGAGAGATTTTCCTCATAACAATTGATACTAGTCCACGTTGGTTAACTTCTAGTTTGTATTTTCATTGAATAAATATAAATTAATCAAATTACTTCATCAATACCTCCTAGCCAATGCTAGGGGTACTCTTCCTCCTGCTTAGCCCACTGAGATGCAAAGGGGTCACGCATAGAATTTTCAGATCCAAAAGGTAGCTTAAGCTTTCCCTCACAAGGAGAGGCTTCCACCTTTTGCATAAATCTTTTAGCCCAACTCACAGAAGAAAACTAGTCACGTGAAAATCTGACACATTTCAATCATCGAGCAATAGGGTCCCTTGCTCCTTCCTCTCCTTTCTTTTTATAAGAATTTGTATCTTGACACTTGTCTTTTCGTGCAATAATAGATAATTTTTAATAATCATTTTAGAGATTATTCATCCTAAGCACATGTCACTCTTCCCTCAAGTTTCACATGTTTTAATTTCTTTTAATTAAATAAAAAAAAAAAATCCATCACCTCTACAATTAGTTCTTAGATTTTCTCCTAGTTGTCTCTTAATTCTCCAATTTCTCCTTTATTGTGTCTCCTAACTAAATCACAGTTGGAGTTTGATTATGACTCTTATCTTAGTTAGGATTTAGAGGTTGATTATGACTCTATGTTCACAACACATTTCCTCATGAAATAATTTATTTTAATTTTAATTTTTTTTTTATTAAATTCATGCACACATTGTGCACATGTATAAAATTCTATTCTCTCCCTACTAGTATTTATTTAGTCTAATTTCTCTTTAACCCATTATTATAAATTTATTTAGGAATAAACATTTAGACTTAGATTTTATTATTTTCATAAATTTATATAAAATTTATATTATCTTTTCTAACAATTTCTAGTATTCATTTCATCCTCTAAGGTCTTCTAAATTTTTATCAATTTTTCTAGATGCTCAAGTTTCAATTTATTGTTTTCATTGTTAGATTGTATAAACTTTGGGTTGAAGTTTAAAACAAGAGGGGGTGGATGTAACATCCAGATATCATTGACCATATTTTCATAACACTAATTATTCTTTGTGGACACTTGCATGAAATTCATCTTGCTAAACATGGTACTTTATTATTATCTGATTTGGTTTATGAATTAAAATTTATGCTATAATTGAATATTGAATTTGTTATGTTATTATTATTGATGTATAGCAGTGGCATGTATTATTATGAGGTTTCCTAAGTGTGAAGGAAACATGACAGGAAGAGGATGTTGATGGCATCGACCAAATTCCTTGGAATCTGGATTGAGTTAGGGAGTGGACTATTGACTTTGATTATGAGTACTTGATTTTATTATGCATGTGTTATGATGATTATTTTAGTTATGGATTTCATGTATAAGAGTTATTAATGCTATTTTTGTCAGTGGATGCAGGAATGGTGATGCTTGCTATGCTAATATGACTCACATTTAGAGTAAATGGGTTGTGCAGAGATATCAGATAGATTAGGAAGAGGTGTGGCAGCATCCCTGTCATAACCTAATAGCACTCCCGTCGCGAACTAAACTGAAGATTAACGACTACCTTGTTCCTGAGAGGTTCATGATGCCATGAGGGAATACTGAGATAGTCTATCATGAGGATTTTCGAGGGGTGCACATTAAGGAATATTCCTTATTCCTTAGTAAGCCTTAGTCTCACACAAGGTTAACAAGTGGAGTATTGACTCAAAGCATCAGACAACTTCCAAACTATGTAAAAAATCATCAACAAAGAGAATGGTGAGTGACACCCTTGGAGCACGTTGATGTGTCTTGAAGGGCACGCTGCATAATAAATCTAAAATCAAAATAAATAAATTGAAACTTGAGTGTCTAGAGAAATTAATAAAAAAATTGAGGACCTTAGAGGATGAAATGAATACTTAGAAATTGTTAGAAAAGAGAACATAAGATTTATATAAATTTATGAACATGAACATAAAAAAATATAAGTCTAAATGTTTATACCTAAATAAATCTATAATAATGGGTTAGAGGGAAATTAGACTAAATAAAACTAGTAGGGAGAAAACAAATTTTTAAACATGTGCACAATGTGTGCATGAATTTAATAAAATAAAATTTTAAATTAAAAGAAATTATTTCATGAGGAAATGTGTTGTCAACATAGAGTTGGTGTCCTAAGTAAAACTAAACTCTAAATCCTAACTAAGAGAATATTCCTAATCAAAATCCAACTGTAATTTAGTTAGGAGACACAATAAAGGAGAAATTGGGGAATTAAGGGACAACTAGGAGAAAGTCTAAGAACTAATTGTGGAAGTGAGGAAAAGTTCAAAATGTATTTAATTAAAAGAAATTAAAACATGTGCAAATTCAGGGAAGAGTGACATGTGTTTAGTATGAATAATCTCTAAAATGATTATTAAAATTTATCTCTTATTGCATGAAAAGACAAGTGTCAAGATAAAATTTATTATAAAAAGAAGGGAGAGGAAGGAGTAAGGGACCATTGATGTGTTTAAGTTTTGATGGTGTAATTCACTTAACACAATCCAAACTAGTCTTTTACTCAAATTTATAGATTACTCACTCTGTCAACACCATTATAAATCCAAGTAGCTTCTCTCCTTTCAAAGATGTTGAAACTTCAGACTTTTACAGAGTTCTAATATTTTTTTCCCCTTGCTCAGGTTAAAATATTGCATGAGCTAGAGTGCTAGTCTTTTAAATCTTCCATCTCAATTCTTGACCTTTAAAATTTATTTTATGTACACGTCTAGCCACCAATTTTGTTTTCACATCGATTAGGTCAAAGGCTCTTGATTACCGAAACCTTGGATTCGGTAATATATAAAAGGTTTTGACCATGAACCCGGGCCATTCTATCCAATGAATATTTCAATGTGCACCAAAAAAAAAGAGAAACTACACAGAAATGAAAATTAGGGTTACCAATAGCAGACCCGATATCTAGACCCACTATCCGATCTTTAGTCCATTGACGGTGCCAAGAGATGGCGTTGGCATTTCATGAGTGACGTTTTCATTTGATGAGTTCATGAGGCCATTCATGATAATAAGGATTGTAGAAGGTTATGAAATGGGTTTATTGTAGAAGTAGAGCATTTGGATCATATTTATCATAAGTTTGAGTTTATCTTGAACAATATTAAATCTCTGGGCACACATGTAATACGACACTCTCTTAAAAAAAATCATTAAATCGATGCAAATGCATGTTACTCGAGATTGTTGTCAAGTTGTTCTTGTTGTTGAAAATACAAAGAGAAAAGATGTTAAATTGAATATGGAAAAGGAAACTGTAACAATTGGCATTGAAGAGAAAAAATTGAATCTGTCGAAGTTGAGAAGAAAGTAGGTAATTATGTTCCAGTGTAGGTTGTGTTGGGTAGTTCAACAAATTAAAGAGTTTCTTTAAGAAATCCACCAAAGGTATTTGACTAAATGACTATTGTGAAGTCTTCACCACCTTATGCAGAGGAAAGAGTTCAACTTTCTTTGGATGGAGAAGTGGAAAGTGAAAGGGTTGTAAAAAGTATTTCCGGTGAATTGGTAGAGGTTGTGAATCCCTAGGAAAAGGAAGCATTGAATCCTTTCCTATAAGGATCATTGAATAAATTAATACAAATATTACCTATGGTGCTTATTCATTATTACATTTACTCATCCCATGAGTTGGTTGTATAAATCATGACAATGGATCTAGGTGATTTAGGAGGATCTAAGAGGATCTAAGAATGATCACAGAGGTCCAGAAAGATATGGAACATCCATAGAGGTCCATAATGGTTCAGAAATGCTCAAAACTCAAGTGTCCTAAAATCTCTTGAAAATTCCATCAATTCATAGAGCTCGTTGTCAACCTTATAATGACACAAATGCCTCATTAAACATATTTCATATGAAAATGTTATCAGCGGTCAAAGTTCCATTCAACCCGATCAAAGGTCAAAGTATAGAGAAAATAAAGAACTGGCATGTGTCACACTATAGGTGTGATACGTGGCACCTAATTGGTAGTTGAATGGGAAAGGTACAATTCATCAAGTGTTTAAAAGTGGATTCAATCAAGTGTTGACAAGAGGTATTGGAAGGACCAATGAGAGGAAGCCATGTGGAAACCACTCATTGGCCTATACTAGTCAGGTTGTGTAAAACGTTTTCCACCAAGGTTCGATCACATGACCTCCAAAAGGTATTAACAAATTTTCCTTACCAGCACACCATACATTTGTTCTTATTATACAATGGCATGTTATATATTTAAGTTTAAACAAAGTTACATATGGGTGGCTAAAGGGGTGAGGGCCTAAGCACTCAACCCTTAACCATGGTCCTTACAATACCAGATGACCCACCATATATCACAGAGGGAGCTTAACACAAATTTCAACGGGAATATTGTAACAGTGACCTACTATATATAACATATTGTTTTAACCAACTCTCCTATAATGTTCTGATTTGGTTACAAAACCATCTAAACCATATTTAAATGCATGTAGATAATTTTAGATTTTGGTTAGAAGGGGGTGCCTATTTAATGGCGTGCACACCAAGGCAAAGGACACAACATTTTATGAATACATTTTATTCTTGTAAAGCATTCCAACAGTATGAAATTTGTGAGGCTACACCGTACAGCATGTCGGGGGTCACCTTGATGGAATTTCAAGTATTTATATCATTTTTGGACAATTTTTTTCCAGTAACTCAATGGTGCACTCCATTTCTTCATTTGAGAAACATGTAGAAAGGTCATTGTAAAATGAAAGAATTTGATCATTAATAAAATAAGTCTTTATTGGAAGTGGACCCGAAGAGGTAGCCCAATTTGTGTGAACTCCAAATTTTCCAAATTTTTTATGTGATTATATTATTGTTGTTCATTTCAAGTTCAATCATTTGCAAGTTATTTATCATTAAAGTGGAAATGGCTAGATAATGATTTCATATGTAATTTGAAAAACTGTCAAGCGATCATATTTCGAAGATGAAGTAGATGAATATGTGTATTTTAAATTATCAGCGTCTAAATATTTTTCAGATCAAGTTGGTATCAAAGCAGGTTTAATAAGTATTTTGCAAGTGGATGCTTACAAGAGAAAAACTGAAACTTGGTAAAGAAAAACTTGCAAGTTATAAGTCTGAAATTTGAAAAATATTTCGAGGACATAGGATGGCTTCTGAAAGAAAATAAGAAGATCAATCCATGGGTCATGAAGAGATCAGAGCTACACTTCAATCGTTAAAATAAAAAATAGATGAGCTAGAATAGAGAATTCAAAGGCCTGCAAGTGGAGAATCTTTGGTAAAAGAATAAGGAGGAGGTGAAGGTGATGGACCTTTCGAGCCCCCTTCCCATTCCTCATCATCATCATTAGTTTCTTCTTAAGAATATACAAATTCATATCATTGAAAGAAGTCTAAGCATAATATGTCATTATTAAAATTGGATGATAAGTTCAAGTTGCCAACATATGACGAAGAATTGAATTCCAATAAATTGGACAATTCGATCAAGAAGATAGAGGTATATTATGGGCTTCAAATAATTATGGAGTAGGCTACAAAGATATAGTTATATGCTCTTTGACTAAGTCACAATTCATTAATGTGGTGGGAGAGTAAGATGCAAGTTGATCTAGTTCAAAAGGGTAAAGTAATATCTTCTTAGGATAAGTTTAATAAGTCTATCATAAAAAGATTCTATCCACTAGCACATACATAGATGACAATGATCGAGTGGCGACATCTAAGATAGGTAAAGAACAAAATATTCAGGAATATACACAGGAATTCAGAAATAAGGCATTACCCTTAGGAATTTTGTTGTATGCTCATGAAAATCTCCTAAAATACATTTGTGGTATGCATTCATATCTTTGTCACACTATTATAATGTTTATCCCTACTAACATTGATAATGTATCAGTACAAAATACACATATAGAGACTAGTAAAGGTAAGCATGCGAGTGAAGATAAGAATACATTCAAGTACGAGAAGAAACCAAAAGGTAAATGGAAGAGTAACAAATCAGCCATAGTTAAGAAAGTTGAGGGAAGATCTACGTGTTCTCATTGTAAAAGAAAGGCTTTAGCGCTCTGTAAATTTCCAAGAGGTTGTTAGGAAGAAGAAATCTACAAGAGGTAACTTTATCCAACCGCTTTTAAAGCTGGGATCTATCCCTTCCAACTTCAGAGAGGGATCTCTCTATTTAATTTAGATCTGTTTCAATTTTTAAATATTAGGCTAGATAAATAGATAAGTTGATCTTGTGTCATAGTGTTGTTGATTTGGTTGAGATAGTTTACACATCCATTGGGCTATGGGGTCTGCGTCATAAAGATGAAATCCAAACCAAAAAAAAAACAAAGGAAAATTTCACAGGGCGAGATAATATAATCACTGGATTCTTTAGTAGCATAAATGAGGAATAGGAGAAAAGATGAGAAAGACAATTACAACAAAGAAGCAATTAAGAATTTCTTTATTGTAAAATGAGAAGATAAACACTTAAATCTTTTGAGTCGGAAACAGGGTATACGAGATAAATCCTACAACTTTCGTTACTTCCAAAGATTAGATTTAGAAAACAGTATGATAACAAAGTGAGAATAACATTTAACATAGAGAGAACAACATGACCAGTAAATACACGCAATAATCCTGTAAAAGTGCCTCTTTGTATTAATGGAAGATCTCTTCAAAAATATCGCAGTCTGATAGCTTGTAGGGTGTGAAGATCAACAACCCTCAATACTTCGAAAGATGAATTATTTATAACTCAAAATTACAAATGATCCTATCATTAATGACCGGGACGTGCTAAATCTATTTTTAGCCTAACTAACTTAACAAATTTCATAAATCCAGGAACTACTTGATGATGTGGTGTAACTGCATGCTGATTTCTGGGTGGACCGTTGGTGAAGCCTCTGCACAACCTCATCTGACTGGGAAAATGACTGGGCTAGGATAGCTCATCTACTACTCGATCAGATCATAGAGTTCCTCCCATCAAAGATGACTGGGCACGTTGACTTTGAGTAGCCTTCGATACACTTTGTCCATTTCTGTGTACTTGGCGAAGGTAGGTTTGGTGACGAAGATGTATCGAATCTCATACTGAATACTGATGTCCCACTGAAGTTCATCTAGAAATGCCTTGCCAGTGATGCTGCCTTGAATTCTTGCAAACTTTGAACTATCCTTAGCCACATCGGCCAATCTCTTCTTGTAGTCTGGGAGTGTCATCAATTTGTCATTGATTACCTTCAGACTAGGAAGACCTTTCTTCTGTAGAGACTCAATCTTACTAAAAAATATTTGTACCCCTAGGTCCATGGCCTAAACCTTTTCTTCCAGCTGAAGCATTAATCCTCTTGGTCAAAACTCTTTTGACCTCAAGGATGGTCTCTGTTCTGTCTTCAATTTTCATCTCTTCCAGCTCCTCCCTGGTCTTAGAATTTAGGAACTTGATGATCTCGTTTGCCTGTGTTGGCATCTCTCCCAATTATGATCTGATCTTCTGAATGGCCTGTTTGCTTCTATGCACCAATTCATTCTACTCAAACATGATCTGTATAATGGGCCATATCTCATTCATGGACTTGGTGATGTATGTCCATACACTTTCTTTAACCTTGGCCAAAGTTTTTCCTGCCACTGTTTGCTTCCGAAGCTATTGTAACTCTTGTTTGAGATGATCTGTCACCTGCTTTTCCTTGGAGAGGTTGATCTGAAAGGAAATTTGAGTTCCTGAAGGTTCTCAATCTCCTTTTTGATCCTTTTGATCTCTATTTCCTGCAAGTTCATCTTTTCCATAGACTTAGCCAGGTCAGTTGTCTTTTCCAGGGATGTTAATGGAGTAGTGGATGGGACTACTGTCACTGATGTTGTTCTCACTCCCGAAATTGGAATGGTACTCAATGGAATGACTTCCATTGGATTCAGTTGTTATTTCTCTTTTACTAGCTTCTCCATCTCAGCTTCCATTTCCTTTAGCTGTGCATTCTGCTCCATGAGTAGCTTGAGCATTTCATCTTTTTCTCCTTCTTTCTCTGCTATTTCCTTCGCCTGTGAATCCTCTGTGGGAGGGAGTTTCAATTGTTTCCTTAAGGAGGCTATGTCAGCATTCGTATTATTAATCATCTCCTCAGCTGCTTTCACATTCGAAGGATCGTAACCGATCTTGAGGAACAGTTCCTCCAAAGTCTTGATCCTATTGTCCTTGGCAAAGGACGATATCTTCTCTAACTTCAGTTGTATTTGAACATTGTTCAGGGACACTTGCAATTTGGACACAGTAGTGGAAACATGTGCCAGCGTATAAAAGACCATTTCTCCTGTTTGCTTGTGCAGATCCATCTGATCGGCCGGATGCACATCCTTCATCTGGAATTTGAAGGTGGCCCTTTTGTAATCAGTGATCACCTTTGGATCTGGCACCTATGCCTGGAGGAATGCCATATGCATTCTTCCCTTCTCGATGTCGAAGGTCGATAGCAGCCTATGTTGTGCAGTCGACATCTGCTTCCAGAACTAGGCGCAAGTGCTATTGGTCAAGGCCTGGTTTCTTTTCTTGATCAGCTCATATTTTTCAAAGATACTCAGCTTCGGTCCTACCTTGCCTGGTTGGGTGGTCGATGGAGAATATGTAGATTTCTTCGGCAATGCTGAGGTTATGACATGATGGAGGCTTGCACCGAGGGTTGGTCTATCAAAATTGGTCACTGTAGTAGACGGGGATTATTTTTCCCCAGTCGGGCCAGGAGTTGAAATGGTTTTAGGCCTCTTAGTATGCAACTGGAATTCTTCTGATGATACCTCAGTGACAGGCGGAGATAAATCTTGCCTAGGCCTTTTCTCTTTCGGAACCTGTGGTGTGATTGTTTGAGATATAGTGGCCGGGGGATCCTGTTGTTCTACTTCGACCAAGGTATTAGGTTCCCAGGCTGTCTGGTTTGCAAATTTCTCGACTTCAGGCCTAGCTTCATGGGCGTATGGGATGTTCTTGTTTTTCACTCTCATCTCGGAGATAATCCCACAAGGATCGTAATGCCATGGGAAACTCATGAAGAACTTCATTTCCTTCAGCAGCCTGTCTGCTTCTTCTCCAGCACCACGATTGTTGCAGATGAAAAAGCCAATCTTCCCTTTGATTCTGAGCTATTGATTTTTCTTTAGTGACACAAAATGGATATCATCAGAGTTTATCATCTGCCTTATATATTCCAAAGAAAATATTCTGGTAAACAGGTATTTGGGCAGCTTATACGGTGCCAACTCGCACCCGTATACTTTGATCTCAGTGTGATTTTGGTATAAATACCAATCACCTATATTTGTGTGATCCGAGAGATGTAGGACCCTCTGAACTTCATCATTTATCCGAGGCTCGAGCCTGCCACTAAGAATACTTACCACTAGGTGGTACAATTGATCAATGAACTCCTTGAAACTGAACTCTGTGGAGTTAAGCTTCAGCAAGGAGGTCCATGCAGTCACTTCCTGGGGTATACCATCTCCATCCATCTTCTGCATGGAAAAAATGAATTTGTCTGCTTGGAAGAAAATGAACAAGTACACCAGTATGGACGAGTACCGGAACATGCCTTCCATGGTGAAATTTACAAATTGTTCATGAATATTGTTCACCAGGAACGTGCTGAAGTCGAACTGGGTGGTGGGCTTCTCATCGGTAGAGAAGATGGATAAAAATCCCAGAATGGGTTCATCTACCCACTGATTTGAATAGTATCCTAACAAGGCACATAGGGACGAGATGATCTGGTTTCCTTTAGTCAAAAACATGGAAGAAGGATAAGGAGGATTTGTGAAGGGAAATTGAGTGGATGGTGGGAGGAAAAGCTCAAATATTTGAGCTCTTTGGGGGAAGGTCATTTTCTGGTATAATTCTGTAAGAATTTCCAGGTTGAAGGGTGATGCAGAGTCAACTCGGGGGATTTACATCTTTTGGTCGATGGATTCAGGCGTGATGAGGAACAGAATCTCTCTGGACGAGGAGACGACAGCTCTTTGCTCGGGAATGTAGTGGGCTTGGCACTTGAGGGAAAAATCTGGAAAAGGGTGAATCTAGGGAAAAAGATATAGGGGTAAGTTGGAATCCCAGAGTCCAATTTCATCACTCTGGTCCAGGAAAACTTCCTTGGGCCATGACTGAAGGTCTACGAAATCAAAATCGCACTTTGTATCTGCGATTAAGTAGTCTTTGTCGACCAGTGGAATCTTGTCAAGGTCGACAGGAGGCGGTAGAAACAGATTCTCCTCTCCTTCTGCTTGTTTTGACTTTGGCACCATTACTACAATAGTACCTGCAATAAAAACAAATTTAGTGGGGATGACTGTGGATGAGGGCAACTAACTGTGACGGAGGAGAAAACGGTGTAAATTTCTCTGGTGCGATGAGTGGGTGAATGGTGAAAATAGGAAGAGTGAGGGTATTTTTGAGTAAACGGGTGTCCGTTGGGCGTGGGAGACAGATCAGCTGGTTAACGGATAGGTTATCCAGTAATAAATGGCCAATAGATCACTTAGAGTGTGAGATGGCGGGTGATGGTGACTGAGGGATACGGATGGGTGATGTGGTGGTTACCGATTGGGGTAAAGATCATGGTGAGGGGGCTTTCCACGAGCGAATGGGGGGCAAGGAATGACTGAAATTATGGGACGTGACTCTTTCGGGAAAGGTGGATGATGACATCAGGAGGTGACAAAGGTATGTCAGTCCATAGGAGGCGATGGGACTCAGGACCGGTAGATCGATGCCACGTATAGACAGAGGCTCGCCAGAGAAAATATTCCATTCCAGACCCCCCCCCCCCTTAGTTAAAAACAGATCAGTCGGGGGGGTCCAAAAAACACCTTGAGTCGTTGATCTGCGTGCTTTCTTGTTGGCCGCAGATCTATGCGCATTGTTTATCACACATTCTAGACCCCCCCACCCCCCTCCATTAAAGGCATAATGGACGGGGGGGTCCGAAATCCAATACTGATCGTAGATCTACGCGCTTAAACCTGATCCATCCAGATGCGTGCGGGTCTTATCATCAATTCTGGACCCCCCCCCCTCAGTTAAAGATAGAACACTCGGGGGGTCCGAAAATATATGTTCACTGTAGATCTGGGTGCATTCATCTAGACCATTGATATATGAACGGAGCATAAGTGAGGGCATGGAAAATACATGCGCTGAGAGACTTAGGATAAGTGCATTTCACGGGTTTTCCCCAAGGCTTTTCATGTCTACACCACCAAGGGGTTAGTCAAACAACTTTTGGGTATCCAAATAATGGTGTCACATTGATCATCAAGCTGGTTTTATTGAAGTAAAGCCACTATCCTATATTCTAACCTAGTTTTCTATGACAATTAACCCAGATTAAGCTGTTGGGTTAAGAATTTACTCTACCCTGGGGCTATCTGACCAAGATTAGGCAGTCTGGCCAGATTTATTCACTAATCCTATCAACATCAATTTAAAGAGAACTTGGCCATGCTTGAAAGGTATGGACCAAGTTACTATTATTGCATGGAGCTTTTATTGAAATTCTTTTATGCCCTCTTTTCTTTTTCTTTTCTTTCTTTTCTTTTTCTTTCTTTTTCTTTTTCTTTCTTTTTTTTCTTTTTTCTTTTTCTTTTTCTTTACAGAATGAAAAATCATTTGTCAAAAAAAACACTAGAGACAGATAATATTCCAGTCACCAGTTGATCCTATAACTTATAGGGTGATAATAAAAGGGACATGAGGAATCACAGTGTTGGAAGTTGCATTTGGAATTACGACCAAATAAATCCAAGGATAAAGGGAAGAAGAATATTTTTGCATCAACTCATCAAGATCTAGGGCCATATTCCGAATATGAATCCAATATCATGGCCATATGAAGAAAAGATATATCAACTATCAGGAAAAATTATTTAGTTCAATATGCCAAGGTGGAAAGTGATATTGATATGAATAAAAGGAGCGATATTTTTCATGTCAAAGTTATAGTCAAGCATACAAAGACAGATAGTTTATTTGAAATTGGATCTCAAGTTAATATAATATCTAAATAAATTGTTAAGAAGATGGAATTGAATACAACCCCTCACAAAAAGAAATATCCATTAGGTTGGGTATGTGACGATACTACGTTGAAAGTAACAAAAAAGTGTAATATCATATGTGCAATTACAGCTAAGTTCTTTGACGAGGTTGAGTTAGATGTTGTGCCTATTGAAATTTACAACATTGTCTTGGGTATTCCATATATACTTAATAGGAAGGTTGTGTTCTATCGAGAAGAAAAAAAATATCACATTCTCAAGGATGGGATTGAACATATTGTGAGACCTCATCACATCAAAACTTATGTTTCTTTAGTGAGCACAAGAAAAATAAAGAGACTTATGAGAGCAAGTAAATGTTTTGTTCTCATGATAGTGAAATAGAAAGGAGAATATATAACAGATACTTTAGAGGTTGTGATACAAATCATAAGTAAGAATTGATCAACATCATATCTAATTGTGATGATTTTTTTCAAGAACATATTAAGCTACCTCCTAAAAGGGAGGTGGAACATGAAATATATTTGCATCAGGATGGTCTTATTCCAAACATTCGAATGTACAGGTCATCAATGACTGAGAATCCAAAAAGAAAGAAGCAAGTTCAGGAGTTTCTCGATAAAGGAATCATCAGACCAAGCTACTCTCCATGTGGTTCTCCTATTGTATTAGTTCCGAATAAATATGGCACGTGGAGGATTCCTATTGATTTTTTAGCCTTGAACAAGATCACGGTAAAGGACTGTTATCCTCTTCCAAGAATATATAATCCATTAGATCAGTTAAAAAAAATTGTGTATTTCACTAAGTTGGACTTGCAAATTGGTTACCATCAAATCAAAATTGCAGAAGGAAGAATATGGAAAATTGCATTCAAGACCAAGAAAGGATTGTTTGAATGGTTGGTTATGCCATTTGGGTTATGTAACACACCAACAAATTTTATGAGAGTGATGAATGATGTTTTCAGACCCTACATAGATGATTTTGTTATTGTATATTTAGAAAACATATTGATCTTCAATCAAACATGGGAAGATCATCTAATGCATGTCCAAAAAGTTTTTGAACTTTTGGAAATGAATAAGTTGTATATAAAGATGTCTAAGTGTGAATTTGAAAAAAATTATCTGGTATATTTGGGTTACATTGTAGGGAATGGTCATTTGAAAATAGATCCTGCAAAATTAGAAGTCATTGTGAAATGGCCCAAGCCAACTACTGCCACTAAAATCATGATCTTCTCAGGAGCAATACAATACTTGAGGAAATTAATTGCTAATTTATCATACATAGAAACACCTCTGCATGCATTAATGAGTGCTAAAAAGGGCTTTCAATGCGGAGGTAAGTAGTATAATTCCTTAGAGACATTGAATGAAAAGAGAAGAACCACGCCATTTCTGGCATTGCCATATCTACAAAAACCTTTTGAGATTCAAACTGATGCGAGCGGATATGCCATGGGTCTATTCTTGATGCAATGAGGTAAACCTATATGTTATCATTATGAGAATTTCACTCAAGTTGTGATTAACTATCCAATATATGATAAGGAACTTTATGCTTCGGTACAAAGTGTAAATAAATGGAAGCATTACTTAATGGGAAAGGAGACAATAATTCATACAGATCATCAACCATTACAATATTTTCAATTGCAAACCAAGCTACAATAGTCACAACACTTCAAGTGGATGGGTTTTCTACATCAGTTTCATCTGGTAATCAAGTATAAGAAGGGTAATCATAACAAGGTTGCAGGCATGTTATCAAGACTAGTAATTGATGCCTCCACAATAATCAGGTATAATCCTTTAGCACATGAAAGTTACACAGAACAATATGCTAGGGGTGATGATTTTAAATAAGTATATGATTCGTTAACTCATGAAATCAACAATCATACTACTATATGCATGACAGTTTATTGTATCATCTTGGAAATTATGTATGCCAAGAGATGAAAGGGTCAATATAATCGGAGAAGCTCATACATATCTCATCTCTGGTCATTCTGGGGTTGTTAAGATAGTCACACAATTACAAAGGTATTGTTATTGGCCTTAGATGAATGAGAAATTTTCCAATTATATCAAAGGGTCTATCATTTGTGCCACAAGTAAACCTAGCAACAAAAAGTTGGGGTTATATACACTACTTTTGGTACCTTCACAACCATGGTAAAGTATATACATGGAATTTGTAGGGGGGTTTCCGATGTCCAGGAAATGTTATGAGTGTGGATAGATTCAACAATATGCATATTCTAATGACATGCAGGAAATAGGTCATAGGTGAACAAATAACACAGATGTTCTTTGCAAATGTATGGGCTAATTTTGATCTTCCTACATCTATAATATCAGAACGAGACTCTCACTTTTGGGAAATTTTTGATCTCATTTATGGGAGCTAATGTACAATACGTTGAAGAAGAGCATGGCTTTTCATCCGAAAAAAAATGGACATGCATAGGTAGTGAACATAATAGTGGTACATCTGCTTCGAGGATACTGCAACAATCGTCATAAATTATGGGATGAAAAATTTCCTTATATCTAGCATGCCTATAATAATACCATGCATTCATCTACTCAAAAAACTCATTTTGAAGTATGTTTCGGGTACTTGCCTAAATCACCTATGGAACTTGTTTTTGATGAATTAAATCACGAATATGGACATGATGATATAGATAAAGCTAAAAGGTTCATTCAAAATATTCAAAAGGTACATCAAGCAATACAATAGCAATTGGAGAAAAATCAAGCCAAGTATAAGGAAAGGAATGACAAACATCAGGTTGATCATTAGCTCGAAGTCAGTGATCAAGTATGGATACATATCAACAAATATAGAATCAATGGTAAAGGTTAAAAGATAAGTCTAATCTAATATGGTTCATTCAAGATATTAGAGAATATTGGTACTATTGCCTTTCGTTTATATCTACCAACCTACATGCAAATGTATTCAGTGGTATATGTTGAGAACTTGAATATTTATGAGCCTCTTATGATTATGAATGAATATGAAATTATTCATGTTCCAACATTTGATTATTTTTCTCCAGAATATTTGGATGAGCTACAGGAGGATGTCAATCTCGACAGAAGGATCAAAACTTCATAGTGAGCTGATGTGGAATATCTGCGAGTTGGCATTAAAGGGATAAAACCAAGTAAATAAAAATCGATGGAGATTAGAAGTAAAATTTCATATGGGTGGCTAAAGGGTCGAGTGCCTAAGCCCTCAGCCCTTATCCTTATTCCTTACCATACCACATGACCCACCATACAGCGTGGAGGGATCTTAACACAAATTTCGGTGGGAATATTGTAACCATGTGTTAACAATATATTATTGTATCCATGGAGGTGTAAGTTATATATTATGTATATAACATATGGATGTTTGTTATAACAACCACTTAACTATATTCCAAAATTACGTGGGAATTTTTATACTATATACCAAGTTGTTGTAACAAAAGGTATATATATAGTATGGTCAGTGGGGCTCCAACCCCCAAGCTGCTATATATAACATATAGTTTTAACCAACTCCCCTCATGTTCTGATTTGGTTACAAAACCAACTAAACCATATTTAAGTGCATGCCAATAATTTCATATTTTGGTTAGAAGGGGGCATTTATTTAATGGTGTGCACCCCAAGGTAGAGGAAACAACATTTTATGCAGATATTTTAGTCTCGTAAAGTGTGTCAAGAGTACAAAAGTTATGAGTCTATACTGTAAAGCGTGTTGGGGTCACCTTGACTAAATTTCAAGTATTTTATATCATGTTTGCATGATGTTTTACCAGGAACTCAATGGGACACTATGTTTCTACATTTGAGCAACATGTAAAAAGTTCATTGTAAAACACAATCATTTGAGCATTAATAAAATAAGTCTTTATTGGAAGTGGACCCAGAGAGGTAACCCAATTTGGGTCAACTCAGATTTTTCCAACTTATGTATGTGATTATATTATTGTTGTTCATTTCAAGTTCAATCATTTGCAAGTCATTTATCATTAAAGTGGAATTGGATAGATAAGTATTTCACATGTAATTTGCAAAACTGTCAAGAATTCATTTTATTTCGAAGATCAAGTAGATGTATATGTGTATTTTAAATTATTAGCATCTAAGGATTTTTTGGATCACTAGGGTTTAAATAGGTGTCCATGTCATTGGAATTTATACCAATGGTACTAGTTGTTCCATAAGGATTTATTGGTACTCTTTATGCATATCTAGATCCATTCATCAAAGACTATTTATCATGTTTTCTATATAGATTTGACTAATAATTGGACAAAGTCAATGTTTTGTTTATGTAATCTAATAGAGGACTTACACTAGAAACAAAGTTTCCAATTCAATAAGAAATCATGTCTTGTCTTGTAGGAGGAATGGTTGGTAATTACATAAATACATCTAGTAGGAAAATAGAATATCCTCAAATTGGATTTGAATATGGGGGACCTCAAACAATGTCAACCACTATGTAGGATCTTATGAAAAAGTATTGGAGACTCAAATTGTAGTTGTGATCATTCAAGACTGTAACTTGACATTGAAACTATTGTTGCAATGGAAGCTCAAAACTAAAATTTCAACTTAGGGATTTCAGGGTTGGGACAGAGTCAATGGGTGCACATCTAGGTCCAATTTTTTGTAGAAAAGGTGGGGAATTAACATTCAAAGATGCATTTTTTGTTATTCAAAGTGTAATTCCAAATTATTTTCCTTCAATATTTGATACAAATGAAAATGACCCATTAGAATTAGAGGAAATAAGAGAAGCATTTTGGAATCTTATAGATATGACCAACTCTTATAGAAGAGAGAAATTCTTCTTCAAGAGACCATTCAAATGTTAAAATTGATGAGTGTTGAGAAAATTGCACTGAATTTATGTAAGTGTGGAATGAGTCCATGTGTCGATATATTCGTGAATTGACCGAGATGAAGGGGCATGAAACAAAGAAAAATACCCATGGATGCTTTGGATGTCTTGGTCCCCATAATGCATATGAAACTACAAGATATTTGGAAATGAATGAAGTTATTATTCATTGTATTGTGGTATGCGAAGTACAAATGGCATGAGACTAGTTGATGTTGTTGAAGAGGCCCAGGAGCCATATACTGTTATGTATGGTTTTGATTATGTTTGAGGTGTCAAAAAGTTTCAAGTATTTACAAAGAAGGTAAGGAAACAACTGAGGCTTCAAGATTTAGAAGATGGACATATACACATAAAATTGTATTTACTTATTTTTTATAAGGGTACAAACACTGTAATGATTATCATGACTCCTCAATATGGGAGCGATAAATAGGTTGGAGAATTTGTAGAACAATTCTATCAAGAGTATGAATTTGAACTTCAAAATAAAATTACTATTACCAATGATGTCAAAGTGCATGGGGTTGGAGTTAATGACATATTGAACTCTATGGTAATGGAGAAAACAATAAGGGGGGCCAAAGAAGAGAAATCTTATGAAGTCTAGTTTGGTAATGGATGGTAGGAAACACCAGTATATCTCGTGGAAAGTATTGGCTATGGTCATGTGATAGAGGGGCCTACAATCATAATGAATGGAAACATTATTGTAGTGATAGGGTGATTTGAAAATAAGTCATTACAAAATAGGGAAATATTCAAATTGAGATTGGATATGTTCCACTGAACATTGAGTTGGTGGCTATGGTGGTTGATGTTTGTTGATGCAGGACCATCATACGCAGCCAGCCAAGCAAGCATAAAGGTAGAAGATAGCTGGAAAAGCACCAGTGGACATTTTGAAATGTTTTAAAAAACTTATGAGTGGATATTAATGTAATAGCTAGCGGAAGTGTACTTACATTTATATCTAGATGTTGTAAACAGATCTTGAGCAATTTCTCTCATCTATCAAATGTGATAGGCAATTAAGTCTGCTTAATGAAAATAGGTAGATTTAATTTAATAGATTAGACAATTTAGAAGCGTAGGAGGGAAAACGGATATAGACACCCTCACCCTTGTATCATTGTAATTTTTGGGAGATGATCATTTAGAATTCATAAGCTAGAGAGATGTAGCAGAGAGTTGTAGAGAAGAACCCATGTACAGGAGCACTTGATTTAATATATTAAGCTTTGACTCAATTTTCATGGTGTTGTGATGCTTATTGTTTAGATTTGTTGAATGGTATGTTTACAGTTGATTGTTTCTCTGTTATGCATTTGTTTTAATGTTGTGTTGTGTGTATGATTTCATGTTGAATGTATGAAGTCTTAGAGAGGAGAATAATGAGTTTCAATTGTTTCTCTTCCTGATAATTCCTACAAGGAGTGCAGTGAAAGTCCACAAGGTGTGTGTTGATAAGGGTTTGAGTTTTATCTCAGAAAGCTCAGGAGAGATATCGTTGTTCTCATACCAGCTGAAGTGCAGGTGAAGCACAAAGTCGTGCATGTGTGCATAGGCCAATTGAAGCCTTTGATTTTATAAATCCAGAAGGAAGGTTGAAGGAACATTGTTGCAAGGAGTGCACAGGGTCGAAGACTAAAATAACCAGAGGTTATTTGAAGGTTTTCCACAAGGAGTGTGAGTAGGGATCCTTTTGGAAGCTTGAGTTTGTAAGTGAAATCTCAGGAGGGATTTAACCTTTGAAGTGCTCAAAGGGAGACGGAGATCAAAATCGTCTCATTGAATTCAAGTTCAGGAGGGAGAACAACACTGATTCATTTGGGCATAAGTCATCGAGGAGTGCATCTAGTGGTCAGAATTATCCATGGATAACTCGTGAAATCACGAGGACCGTAGGATCCAGAGGAGCTGTAAGTTGGTTAGGAGTTGGATGAATCTGCCACCTTGACATCAAGAGTCAACGTGGACTGTTGATCGTGATCAGTTTGAGATGTCAGAGAATTTTGGGATTTCGGGATCCATAAGTTTGGAGTGAAGACCAAAATCCTTGGTCACTCTAATTCTCGAATAGGGAAAGGGATTATCAGGTGTGGGATTTCGGCATTTCGGCATTTCGGGGTTCGGCATTTTGGGGTTTGGCATTTCGGAATCTCTGATGACAAGGAGTCGGGGCCCTTTGCATTGAAAACCCCAAAGTCACAAAACATGATGTGTCTTTGGAGTGGAATTTCAGCATTTCGGCATTCCAGGATTCGGGAAGTAGAAGAGGCAGTGACTTTGGAACCGAGAGTTTCAAACTCCTGGTTTGTGAAATCCCAAAGAGGGAAAGGAAAATTTCCCGAAGAGTTGAGGGACAATAGTCATTGGGAACCAATCGGGTTTCAAGGTTTCAGGACTCAAGAAGTGGAGTTGCATGGTCAACACAACTCCCAAAATCGTGAAGAGAGAAATGCAAAAAGGTGGGTCCCAAGTATCAATTAGAGGATACGTGCGGCGGAAGTCAAAGGAGGGGTCAAGCTTCGGTGGAAATCCCAAAATACCATCGATCTCACATTCTATGGGACATTGAGCCCATTTCAGCATTCCAGCATTTCAGAATTTGGGGAATCATAAGGAAAGAGGAACGACTATTGGATGTTCAGTGAAAGTCTTGAAAGCCAAAACTAGTGAGTAACAGGTGGCGTGTGCTCTTCGCGTTGGAGGAGTCAATTTTCGTCGACGTTTCACATTTCGGCGATTGTAAGAGTTGTAACATTGCGTCGAGAACATCCAATTTGCGAAGCCCAAAATCTTTTGTGGCTTAAACAAAGGGTTTAGTTAACCCTTGGTGTGGTTTTAGTGAAGATCCTGCGCAAATCTCAGCCCGAAGGTTAGGGGTCTGCACCATCATGGTATTAGAGCACAGAACAAATTCTTTTCTTTATGTAGCAGAGAGAAGAGAGGATAATTTTTCAGCCATGCCACCAAGCAGAAGAGATAGGCCAATGCCTGATCCAGCAGTGGAAAGAGAAATGTGTGAGTTACATGCCAGACTTGATGCTATGGAGACAGCATAGAGGCGCACAATCGACGTTGGGGATATCAACGAGGATGAAAGTGAAAATGAAGCTGGAAAGGAAGGAGAAGAAGTTGAAGTCGAAGATGCTGTAGACAAATGCCTATTCAAGGTTGTTGCAAGGATAGGTACCAAAGAAAAAATGGGCATTCCCATGTATGAGGGAAACTTAGATGTTGAATAACTTTTAGACTGGATCAAAGCTCTAGACAAATACTACAACTATGAGGATGTCGAGGAAGATATGAAAGTAAAACATGCCATTACTAGACTTAAATGGCATTGAGCACTATGGTGGGATGAACTGTAGGCTGACAGACGCTGCAAGGGTAAGCAGAAAATCAAAAGCTGGGATAGAATGATTGCAAAGATGAAAGCCAAATTTATACCCAGGGATTATCAAATCACTCTGTTTCGAAGGATTCAGAATTTGAGACAGAAGATGATGTTAGTGAAGGAATACACTTAAGAATTCTACAGGATAAGCATTAGAGAAGGTCATCGGGAAAGAAATGATGAAAAAATTGCTAGGTACATGAATGGTCTACGATATGACATTCAAGATGAGATGAGCATGGTGACCATTCAAAATGTGGAAGATTCTTATCAAATAGCTCTAAAATCTGAAGAGAAGTTGAGCTGGAAGCAAGGTCAAAGAGGTCAGGGTAGAAGTCAAGCCAGAGGCAAAACAATTTCCCAAGACAAAACTCAAAAACCTAAAGAAGAGGGGAAGAAACCTCAAACTCAACCCAAGAGAGGAGGAACCTCACAGGGAAGGCAGTATGCTGATAGAAATACTTTTCCTCGAGCCAGAGAAAGAGGAAGAGGCAGAGGAGGTGAATTTAAATGCTTCGTCTGTGGAAAAACCGAGCATAAATCCTATGAGTGTCCAGATAAGAAAAAAATATGGTGGTGAAACTCACATTACCGAAGCTCAAGGATGGAATGTTGAGGCAGAAGATGCTAAGGGCAGAAGATATTTGATGATGAGGAAAGTTCTCTTGAAGCTAGAGAAGGAGGCAGAGAACCCAGCCCAAAGAAACAGTATATTTCGAACTGCTTGCAAAACTAAAGACAAGGTATGCAAGGTCATAGTGGACAGCAGTAGCATAGACAATCTTGTATCTACATAGATGGTAGAAAAGCTGGAGCTGGAGAATATTGTACATCCAAGCCCATACAGAGTTTCGTGGCTACAAAAAGGACATCAAGTAAATGTCACTAAACAATGTTCAATTGAATTTAAAATAGGAGGATATAAAGATGAAATATTATGTGATGTCATCCCCATGGATGTTTTTCATATATTGTTGGGTAGACCATGGAAATATGATAGAAACGTAGTTCATGATGGGAGAAAGAACATGTACACCCTGGAAAAAAATGGTAGGACTCACATGTTGTTGCTGATTAAGGATAAAGAGGTGAAAACAGAGATGAGTAACACTGTACTTCTCATGAGTGGGAAGGAACTTCTTGATGAGGTTAAGAAGAAGGAAGACACACAATTTATTGTGGTCAGGAAGCCAAAAATTGTTTTGAATAGTACGAGAATAGATGATTTACTAGAAGAAATCCAGGAGTTGTTGGGAGAGTTTGCTAATATGGTAGTGGAAAAACTACCTTGTTCATTGCCACCTATCAAGAATATAAGTCATCATATCGATCTCATACCTAGAGCCAGTTTACCAAACAAAGTAGCATATCAGTTGATGCCATAGGAAAATGAATAAGTTAAGAGATAGGTCCAGGACTTAATGGACAAGGGATTGATTCGAGAAAGCTTGAGTCCATGTGTTGGTCCGACAATGCTCAGCCCAAAGAAAGACAGAGGCTGGAGAATGTGTACAGGCTCAAGGGAAATCAATACGATTACCATCAGATACAGATTTCCATTTCCAAGGATGGACGACTTGATGGATTTCTTGAGTGGAGCAAAGTTTTTTTCAAAGATTGATTTGAAAAGCAGGTATCATCAAATTTGAATGCGAGAAGGTGACGTCAACGCCTCCCAACACACCCGCAGGTCAGAAGGTCCACGTCGACTCACAGGATCTTTCCTCTTATATGACCTGAAGAACTCTAAGGCTCTTCTAATTCCCTATCGAGAATTCTACACCCACCGCAAACTCTCCTCGGGATCTCCTCTTTAAAATCAGAAGATCGGACTTTGCGACTTCGCGAGGTCAGTGGTCACGCGTTGGGCTCTCGAACCCCCAAGACCCGACAATAGTCAACGCTGACCCTTTCCTTCTCTTTCAGGACTCTCCTGTCGTGAATTTGGAACTCGCGGTATCAAGCAACTTGATTTACCAAACCCCGACTCTCGATACGCCGAAACTCCGATGTAAGCGCGAGTTGACTATTCAACGTCCCGTCACCTCTGTCGGGATTTCAGACTTCACGGGATCGAGAATCCGGATGCAAATGTTTCAGGACTTCTCGCTGCGAAAACTCGATAAGGTAGGCCATCTTGCCACCTCACTGACTCTTGTGGTCCCACACTATTCTCGCAGTCGTCGGGATATCGCGTATCGCGATTTCGCGATTCTCGTTGCACTATTTACGGAGTTCAACCCACGAAATTCTGATATGAAAATTCATGAGTAAATCCGACGGCCCTCGTGGCTCGGATCTACCATCCTACCCCTCCTGAGCTTTGAACCCTTCGACGTTCTCACCGTAACCTCCCCGCTCCTTTCTGAGATCTAACAGCTCACGAAATTTCGCGAACTCTCCTCGGAGGATTCCGACCGTCCGTTCCTCCTGGATGATTTCCACAAATGACCAAATGTTCCTCCCCGGAACTCGTTCGCCTATGCACAAACTTGTGACGCCTTTCTAATTCCTCCAGACGCGACTTCCCTTGCGTTGTTATTCAACAATTTCGAAGGCCTTATCCTTCCTAAGCTTTTCTTATAACTCTGAGTCTTATCGAAGACTCCTTGCACGCACTCCTTGCAGCAGCTTTCAAACAATCCTTAGTGTTGAACTTTCTTCGAGCCTGCACACTCCTACAGCAGTAGTCTCTTAACAATTCACTCAAGTTCACAACCCTGAAACTTAGCTTGGCCTACGCACTCCTTGCACGGCTCCTGTGCCTGCCTGCACTACGGAATGAATGAGAACAAAAGCTATCCCTATCTGAACCCTTTGTCGATGCACTCCTTGAAGGAATCCTTGTTCAGATAGAGAAACAATTGAAACTCATTCCTACTTCCTTTCATACTTCAACTCAACACATGAAATCATATACACAACATATAAAGCTAATGTATAAGAGGAAGCAAACATTCATGAGCATATCATTCAGCATCAATACAGAGAGAATCAACACAAAACCATGAATTTGAATCAACCTCTTCTATTAATTCAAATATCTGTACATGGGTGTTCTTGCATAGCTCTCTGCCTCTCCTCTATGCTCTTCTTCCTGATCTAATGTTACAATACACAATGAGGGTGTCTATATCCCATTTCCCTCTTGCGCTCTCAAACAGTCTAATCTAGAATTAAATTCTATCTACCTGCATTAACTACTTTAAATACTTTCTACCTACTAAGGACGAGAGCTAATGGATCAAGGTCCGTTTACATCATACAAGTGTGCTTCATCTTAATGGCTCATTTAATATCGTGCAACAACTTCCAAAGTGATTTTCAAAATATGTAATGGCGCTTGTCTAGTTGTCCTTCTATTTCGCACTGGCTAGCTTGATGTGGGAGATGCTCCTGCATCATACTCCCTCGCTTGAAAACTTTCATGGGATCCTATTCGTGAGCTCCTGCATGTTTTGTCAATGCTTTTGGATCTCTTCTTTGCTCTCCCAGCTGGCATCTTCAACTGGATGGTTCTTCCACTTGACCAGATACTCAAAGTATTGCTTTCGCCTGGTCCTCTTGCTTACTCTTTTATCCAGTATGCACTCCATCTGTGGCTTATCTGCAACTGGCATCTGTTTCTGCCACTGGATCACTGGCTGCTCATCTCTAGTCTCTGCTTCTCCAGCTTGGTATGGGTACAAATCTGAGATATTGAATATCAGAGAAATTCCGATCCCATTGGGTAATTCAATCTCATAAGCATTCACCCCAAATTTCTTCAAGACCCTACACGGCCCGATTTTCTTCATCTTTAGCTTATTATATGTTCCTCTCGTGAAACTTTCTCTTCTAAAATGTGCCAGAACCAAGTCCCCAACCTCAAACTGAAGTTGTCTTCTGTGCTGATCGGCTCTGCGCTTATATTCTTGGCTTGAACTCAGCAGTCGCTTCTTCACCTAGTTGTGAAGTTCCTTCATCGCTTCTGTGAATTCCTCTGCACTAGCACTTTTAGTCGAGTCTGTTTTGAATCCCTTAGTTCAGAAATTCCTCTTAGCTGCATGCCATAGACAATCTGAAATGGACTTCGACCTATTAACCAAGTCATTATATGCAAACTCTGCCTATGGTAATATGTTGTCCCACTGGCTGTGGTGTTCTGTCACCAAGCTTCTCAGCAAGTCTCCCAGACTTTTGTTGACCACTTCTGTCTGTCCATCCATCTGAGGATGATAAGTCGAACTAAATGACAATTTAGTTCCCAGCTTCTTCCATAAGGTCCTCCAAAAATTTCCTATGAATTTCATATCGCGATCCGAAACTATACTCCTCGGCAACCCATGAAGTCGAATGACCTCTTTGAAAAACAGGTTCGCAATGTGAGTTGTGTCACTGGTCTTCTGACATGGAATGAAGTGTGCCATCTTGGAAAATCTATCCACCACCACAAAGATTGAATCACAACCTCTTTGTGTTCTTAGCAACACCAATACAAAATGCATGTTGATTTCATCCCACGGCCTCTCAGGTATGGGTAATGGTTGATAGAATCCCGCATTCTGCTTCTTTCCCTTCGAATGCTAGCAAATTCTGCATCTGTCAGCAAATCTCTTGACATCTACTCGCATTCCCAGCAAAAAATATGACTCATTCAACTTTGTGAACGTCTTGTCATGACCAAAGTGCCCTGCTAATCCTCCATTGTGTTTCTCCTTTAGAAAATTCTCCCTCATGAAGCATTTCGGAATACACAGTTGATTGCCCCTAAACAATAATCCTTCCTGGATCATGTAGTCCATCCATTGACTTCTATCCTTGAGAATTGGATTATTAGATCCTTCATATGCTTCCTTAAAATCTGGATCATCAGCGTACATGTTCCTGAGATCATCAAAACCCAACGTTTTGAATCTGAACTCCTGCAACAGCAAACACTTCCTACTCAAAGCATCAGCAACTTTGTTAGCAGTACCAGAAATATGTTTAATCACAAATGTGAAATTATGCATTTACTCAACCCATTTGACATGTTTCTGATTCAACTTTTCCTGTTGAGTCAAAACCTGCAATGCATGATTGTCACTGTACAATACAAACTCTTTCGGGATCAAGTAATGCCTCCATTTCTTCAATGCTTGGATGATAGCATAGAAATCCTTATCATACATGGAGTACTTCACTTTCACCTCATTCAGATTCTCACTAAAATACGCTATCGGTCTGTCTTCCTGGCTCAAGACCGTCCCGATCGCAAATCCACTTGCATCGCATTTCACTTGAAATGTCTTTTGGAAATCCGGCAACACCAGAACTGGTTGTTCCGTAATTTTCCTCTTCAACAGGTTGAAACTCTTCTCAGCCTCTACAGTCCAGTGAAAAGATTTATGTCTTTTCTTCACTGTATCCATCATTTCTGCGCTAATTCCACTGAAATTCCTGATGAACTTCGAGTAGAAACTAGCCAATCCATGAAAACTTCTCACTTCAAATATGCTTTTCGGTGATGGCCAATTCTTGATTACTTCCACCTTATCTGGATCCATCCTCAACTCATTTGCCGAAATAACAAATCCCAAGTAAATGAGTTCTATATTCATAAATGAGGATTTCTTCATATTTATCAACAGCTTTTCCTGTTATAGCTTCTGCATCACTGTAGCCAAATGCTTCAGATGCTCTGCCACTATTTTATTGTAAACCAATATGTCATCCAAATACACAATGAAAAATTTTCTGATGAACTCCCTCAGGACTTCGTTCATCAACCTCATGAAGGCACTTGGCTCATTTGTTAAGCCAAATGGCATAACAAGCCATTCATACAACCCTTCATTGGTTTTGAATGTTGTCTTCCATTCATCACCTTCTCTCATGCGAATTTGATGATAAATGCTTTTCAAATCAATCTTTGAAAAATACCTTGCTCCACTCAAGCAATCCATCAGATCATCCATCCTTGGCAATGGAAATCTGTACCTGATGGTTATCTTTTTTATCGCCCTTGAATTAGTACACATCCTCCAACCTCCATCTTTCTTCAGACTGAGTACTGTTGGAATAGCACACGGAATCAAGATTTCTCTGACTAATCCTTTGTCCAACAAATCTTCGACTTGCCTCTTAACCTCTTCATTCTCTTGCGTTATCAATCTGTATGCAGCTTTATTTGGAAAACTAGCTCCTGGTATGAGATCGATATGATGACTCACACTTCTCATTGGTGGCAACGAATGAGTTAGTTCATCCACAACTATATCAGTGAACTCTTTCAGCAGTTCTTGAACCTCTTCTGGTAAATCATCTACCCTTGTGCTAGTCAACACAATCCTAGGCTTCCTGACCACAATGAATTGTGGATCCTCCTTCTTCTTAACTTCTATAAGAAATTCCTTCCCACTCATGAGAAGTACTGTCTTGCTTACTTCAGGATTCACCTCCTTATCCTTAATTGGAAGCAACATGTGAGTCCTCCCATTCTTCTTCAGGGTATATGTGTTCATTCTCCCATCATGAATCACATTCTTGTCATATTGCCATGGTCTACCCAGCAATAGATGACAAACATCCATAGGAATGACATCACATAAGATCTTATCATTATATCCTCCTATCTTAAATTCAACTAAACATTGTTTAGTGACAGTTACCTGATGTCCTTTCTGTAGCCACAAATCTCTGTATGGGCTTGGATAATCAGTCGTCTCCAGCTCCATATTCTCTACCATCTCTGTAGAAATGAGATTATCCGTGCTACCACTGTCTACAATGACCTTGCATACCCTATCCTTGGTCTTGCAAGCATTCCTGAAAAGTCTGGTCCTTTGGACTGAACTCTCCACCTCCTTCTCTGGTGTCATAAGGACTTTTCGCATCCTCAGTGATCTTCTGCCTTCAGTTTCTTCTGCCTCAACATCTCGCCTATGTGCCTAGGTGATGTGAGCTTCTCCATTCTCTTTCTTTTTCTCTGGATACTTGTAAGACTTGTGCCCATTCTTTCCACATGTGAAGCATGTAATTACTCCACCTCTTCCTCTTCCTCTACCTCTAATACGAGGAAAAGTGTTGTTGTCAGCATAATCTCCTCTCTACTCAGTATGCTTCCCTCTCTATTCAACATATGGCCCTCTCTATGAGGTTTCGCCTCTCTCAGTTTGAGTCTGAGGTTTCTTCCAGTCCTCCTTGGGCTTCGGGTATTTGTCCTGGGCAACTGCTTTGCCTCTGGGATGACTTCTACCTCTGCCTCTCTGACCCTGCCTTCGGCTCAGATTCTCTTCTTCTTTCAGAGCCATTTGATAAGTATCTTCCACCGTTCGGATGGTTACCATGCTCATCTCATCCTGGATATCATATCTCAGGCCATTCATGTATCTGGAAACGTTTTCATCATCGCTCTCTCGATGACCTTCCCTGATGTTCAGTTTATAGAATTCCTCAGTGTATTCTTTCACTGTCATTAGCTTCTGTCTCAGGTTCTGCATTCTCCTAAACAGAGTAATTTGATAATCCCTGGGGATGAATTTCTCCTTCATCTTAGCGATCATTCTATCCCAACTCTTGATCTTCTGCTTTCCCTTGTAGCGTCTGTCAGCTTGTAGTTCATCCCACCACAATGTTGCATGTCCTTTCAATCTTGTGAAAGCATGCTTGACCTTCTTGTCTTCTTCGACATCTTCATAGTCAAAGTATGTGTCTAGAGCCCTAATCTAGTCTAGAATCTCCTCTACATCCAAGTTTCCCTCATAAACTGGAATTTCCATCTTCGCTCTTGCACCCATCCTTGCAATAGCTCTGATCAAACATTTGTTTGATGCATCTTTAGCTGCAACTTCTTCTTCACGTTTAGCCTCAGCTTCACTCTCGGAATCACTGAGATCCCCAGCATTGACTGTGCATCTTTGTGTTGTCTCCATATCTTCGAGTCTGGCTCGTAGATCATGCATCTCTCTCTCCATAACTGGATCTGTCATCTGCCTACCTCTTCTTCTCAGCATTTCCCTATCCTCTAGATTGGGTGATTGCATGTCTCTTCTCCTTGGTAGCATGGTGAATTCTCTTTCTCTCTGCTACAGAAAGCAAAGAACCTTTCTGAGCTCTGATACAAAACTGACGTCAACACCTCCCAACACACCCGTAGGTCGGAAGGTCCATGTTGACTCACAGGATATTTCCTCTTATATGGCCCGAAGAACTCTAAGGCTCTTCTAATTCCCTATCGGGAATTTTGCACCCACAGCAAGCTCTCCTCAGTATCTCCTCTTTAAAATCGGAAGATCGGACTTCGTGAGGTCAGTGGTCAGGTGTTGGGCTCTCGAACCCCCAAGACCCAACAATAGTCAACGCTGACCCTTTCCTTATCTTTCAAGACTCTCCTGTCACGAATTTGGAACTAGTGGTATCAAACAACTCGATTTACCGAACCCCGACTCCCAATACGCTGAAACTCCGACGTATGCGTGAGTTGACTATTCAACATCCCGTTACCTCTGTCGGGATTTCGGACTTCGCGGGATCGTGAATCCAGATGCAAATGTTTCGGGACTTCTCGCTGCGAAACCCCGATAAGGTAGGCCACCTGTCCACCTCACTGACTCCTATGGTCCCACACTGTTCTCGTAGTTGTCAGGATATCGCATATCGCAATTTCACGATTCCCGTTGCACTGTTTACGGAGTTCAACCCATGAAACTCCGATATGAGAATTCACAAGTAAATCCGACAGCCCTCATGGCTCAAATCTACCGTCCTGCCCCTCCTAAGCTTTGAACCCTTCGACATTCTCGCCGTAACCTCCCCGCTCCTTTCTGAGATCTGACGGCTCATGGAATTTCGCGAACTCTCCTTGGAGGATTCTGACCATCCGTTCCTCCTGGATGATTTCCGCGAATGACCAAATGTTCCTCCCTGGAACTCACTCGCCTGCAAGCAAACTTGCGACGCCTTTCTAATTCCTCCAGTCGCGACTTCCCTTGCGTTGTTCTTCAACAATTTTGAAGGCCTTATCCTTCCTGAGATTTTCTTATAACTCTGAGTCTTATCGAAGACTCCTTGCATGCACTCCTTGCGGTAGCTTTCAAACACTCCTTAGTGTTGAACTTTCTTCGACCCTGCACACTCCTGCAGTAGTAGTCTCTTAACAATTCACTCAGGTTCGCAACCCTGAAACTTAGCTTGGCTTGCGCACTCCTTGCACGGCTCCTGTGCCTGCCTGCACTGCGGAATGAATGAGAACAAAAGCTATCCCTATCTAAACCCTTTGTCGACGCACTCCTTGCAGGAATCCTTGTTCAGATAGAGAAACAATTGAAACTCATTCCTACTTCCTTTCAGACTTCAACTCAACACATGAAATCATATACACATCATATAAAGAAAATGCATAACAAGAAGCAAACATTCATGAGCATATCATTCAGCATCAATACACAGAGAATCAACACAAAACCATGAATTTGAATCAACCTCTTCTATTAATTCAAATATATGTACATGGGTGTTCTTACACAGCTCTCTGCCTCTCCTCTATGCTCTTCTTCCTGATCTAATGTTACAATACACAATGAGGGTGTCTATATCATGTTTCCCTCTTGCGCTCTCAAACAGTCTAATCTAGAATTAAATTCTATCTACCTGCATTAACTACTTTAAATACTTTATACCTACTAAGGACGAGAGCTAATGGCTCAAGGTCCATTTGCATCATACAAGTGCGCTTCATCTTAATGGCTCATTTAAGATCACGCAACAACTTCCATGGTGATTTTCAAAATATGTGATGGCGCTTGTCCAGTTGTCCTTCGCTTTCACATTGGCTCGCTTGATGTCGGAGATGCTCCTGCATCAGAAGGTGATGAATGGAAGACAGCATTCAAGACAAATGAGGGGTTGTATGAATGGCTTGTCATAACATTTGGCTTAATGAATGCACCCAGTACTCTCATGAGGTTGATGAACGAAGTGTTGAAGAATTTCATAGGGAAATTCGCCATTGTATATCTTGACGATATATTAATTTTCAGCAAAACTGAAGCAGAGCACTTAAAGCACTTAGTTGTAGTAATGAGGAGATTACAGCAAGAGAAATCGCTGATTAATATGAAGAAATCATCATTTATGAGGAAATAACTCATTTATTTGGGTTTTGTTATCTCTACAAATGAATTAAAAATGGATCCGGAAAAGATAAAGGCGATTAAGAATTGGCCATCGTCGAAGAGCGTGTTTGAAGTTCGAAGGTTCCATGGTTTGGCTAGCTTCTATAGGAAATTCATCTGAAACTTCAGTGAAATTAGCGCACTGATGATGGATACGGTGAAGAAATGACACAAATATTTTCACTGGACAGAGGAAGCAGAGAAGAGTTTCAACTTGCTGAAGAAGAAGATCACTGAGCAACCAGTTTTGGTTTTTCCAGATTTTAGCAAGACATTCTAGGTCAAGTGTGAGATGAGTGGATTTGCAATTGGAGCGGTCTTGAGCCAAGACGACAGGCCGATCGCATATTTCAGTGAAAAACTAAATGAATCAAATATTAAGTACTCCACATATGACAAAGAATTATATGCAGTCATACAAGCATTGAAGAAATGGAGACATTATTTGGTTCCCAAGGAGTTTGTTTTGTACAGCGATAATCACGCTTTACAATTCGTGACTCGACATGAGAAGTTGAACCAAAAACATGCTAAATGGGTTGAATTCATGAAGAATTTTACTTTTGTGATTAAGCATATTTCTGGAACTGCTAACAAAGTTGTCGATGCTTTGAGCAGGAAATGTTTGCTTATGCAATAATTTAGAGTCAAGACTTTGGGTTTTGATAACCTTAAAGAAATGTATAGGGATGATCCAGACTTCAAGGAGGCATATGAGGCATCTGAGAATCCAATTCTCAGGGATAGAAGCCAATGGACTGAATACATGATCCAGGATGGATTATTGTTCTGGGGAAATCAGCTATGTATTCCAAAATGCTCCATGAGGGAGAATTTGCTGAAGGAAAAACACAGTGGAGGATTGGTTGAACATTTTGGTCATGACAAGATGTTCTCAAAGTTGAATGGCTCATATTTTTGTCCAGGGATGAGGAAAAATGTCAAGAAATTTGTAGACAGGTGCAGAATTTTCCAGCACACAAAAGGAAAAAGGCAGAACACAAGGTTATACCAACCACTACCATACCTGAAAGGTCATGAGATGCAGTGAGCATGGATTTCATATTGGTACTGCCAAGAACATAGAGAGGATATGGTTCAATATTTTTGTTAGTCGACATATTTTCAAAAATGGCACATTTCATACCATGCCAGAAAACTAGTGACGCAACTCATATTGTGAACTTGTTTTTCAAGGAAGTCGGCAGAATTCACGGTTTGCCAAAGAGTATCATGTCTGATCGAGATACCAAGTTCGTAGGGAATTTCTGGAGGATCTTATGGAAGAAGTTGGGGACAAGTTTGTCTTTTATCTCAACATATCATCCTCAGACGAATGGATAGACAGAAGTCATGAATAGGAGCTTGGGAGATTTGTTAAGAAGCTTAGTGACTGAACACCATAGTCAATGGGATCACATTCTTCCACAGACGGAATTCTCTTACAATGATTCACTCAATAGAATCACAGGGCAGAGTCCATTCTAGATTGTGTATGGAATGCAGCCAAGGGGAGTTTCTAAATTGAAAGATGCAGAACAAGTTGAATTCAGGAGTGCTAGTGTAGAGTACCTTGCAGAAGGAATGAAGGAGATTCACAGCCGAGTTAAGGAGCGATTGTAGTGTTCAAGTCAAGAATACAAGCAGAGAGCAGATAAACACAGGTGAGAACTTCAATTTGAAGTTGGTGATCTGATTCTTGTGCATCTGAGGAAGGAAAGGTTCCTAAGGGGAACGTATAACAAGCTGAAGATGAAAAAGATTGGACAGTGCAGGGTCATAAGGAAATTTGGGGCAAACACATATGAGATTGAATTACCTGATGGGGTCAGAATCTCACCGATATTCAATGTTGCAGATTTGTACCCTTACAGAGCTGAAGAAGCAGAAGCAGAGGAGGAACAAAAAGAGGTTCAATGGACAAAACAATTGCCTATAGTTGAAAAGCCACGGATGGAAGGCATAATTGACAAAAGGATTAGCAAAAAGACCAGGAGGAAAGAGTATTTTGAATACTTGGTCAAATGGAAGGGGCATCCAGTTGAAGATGCCAGTTGGGAGGATGAAGCAGCAATTCATAGGCATGGACAGACCATGCAAGAGTTCATGAAAATTTTCAAGAAAGGGAGTATGATGCAGGAGTATCGAACGTAGCCAGACAAGCAAGCATAAAGGTGGAAGACAACTGGAAAAGCACCAGTGCACATTTTGAAATGTTTTAAAAAATTAATGAGCGGATATTAATGTAATAGCTAGGGGAAGTGTACTTACATTTATATCTAGATGTTGTAAACAGATCTTGAGCGATTTCTCTCATCTGTCGAATGTGATAGGAATTTAATTTTGTTTAATGAAAGTAGGTAGATTTAATTTAATAGATTAGACAATTTAGAAGCATAGGAGGGAAAATGGATATAGACACCCTCACCCTAGTATCATTGTAATTTTTTGGATATGATCATTCAAAATTCATAAGCTGGAGAGTTGTAGCAGAGAGTTGTAGAGAAGAACCCATGTATAGGAGCACTTGAGTTAATATATGAAGCTTTGACTCAATTTTCATGGTGTTGTGACACTTACTGTTTACATTTGTTGAATGGTATGTTTACAGTTGATTGTTTCTTTGTTATGCATTTGTTTCAATGTTGTGTTGTGTGTATGATTTCATGTTGAATGTATGAAGTATGAGAGAGGAGAAGAATGAGTTTCAATTGTTTCTCTTCCTGATAATTCCTGCAAGGAGTGCAGTGAACGTCCGCAAGGTGTGTGCTGACGAGGATTTGAGTTTTATCTCAGAAAGCTTAGGAGAGATACCATTGTTCTCATACCAGCTAAAGTGCAGGTGAAGCACAGAGTCGTGTAAGGTATGCACAGGCCAATTGAATCCTTGGATTTTATAAATCCAGAAGGAAGGTTGAAGGACCATTGTTGCAAGGAGTGCACAGGGTCAGAGACTGAAATAACCAAAGGTTATTTGAATGTTTGCTGCAAGGAGTGAGAGAAAAGATCCTTTTCGAAGCTTGAGTTTACAAGTGAAAGCTCGGGAGGGATTTAACCTTTGAAGTGCTCAAAGGGAGACAGAGATCGAAATCATCTCATTTAAGTCAAGTTCAGGAGGGAGAACACCGAGTCGTTTAGGCAGAAGTCATCGAGGAGTGCATCTGGTGGTCAGAATTATCTATGGATAACTCATTAAATCGACAGGACTGTAGGATCTAGAGGATTTGTAAGGTGGTTAGGAGTTGGATGAATCCACCACCCTGACATCAAGAGTCAACAAGGATTGTTGATCATGATCAGTTTGAGTCATCATAGCATTTCAGGAATTCGGGATCCGTAAGTTTGGAGTGTAGACCAAAATCCCTGGTCACTCTAATTCCTGAATCGCGAAAGGGATTATCAGATGTGGGATTTCGAAATTTTGGCATTTTGGGGTTCGGCATTTCAGAATCTCTGATGACAAGGATTCGGGGCCCTTTGCATTGAAAACCCCAAAGTCGCAAAATGCAACGTGTCTTTGAAGTGGAATTTCAGCATTTCGGCATTCCAGGGTTTGGGAAGTAGAGGAGGCAGTGACTTTGGAACTGAGAGTTTCAAACTTCTGGTTCGCGAAATCTCGAAGAGGGAAAGGAAAATTTCCTGAAAAGTTGAGGGACAATAGCCATTGGGCACTAATCGGGTTTTAGGGTTTCAGGACTCAAGAAGTGGAGTTGCATGGTCAACACAACTTCCGAAATCACGAAGAGAGAAACACTGAAAGGTGGGTCCCAAGTATCAGTCAGAGGATATGTACGACAGAAGTCAAAGGAGGGGTCAAGCTTCAACGAAAATCCCAAAAGACCATCGATCTCGCATTCTATGGGACGTTGAGCCCATTTTGACATTCTGGCATTTCAGAATTCGGGGAATCATAAGGGAAGAGGAACGAATGTTGGTTGTTCACTCAAAGTCCCAAAAGCCAAAACTAGTGAGTAACAGGTGGTGTGTGCTCTTCACATTGGAGGAGTCATTTTTTGTCGACGTTTCACATTTCGACGATCGTAAGAGTTGTAACATTGCATCAAGAACCTCCAATTCATGAAGCCCAAAATCTTTCGTGGCTTAAACAAAGGGTTTGGTTAACCCTTGGTGTGGTTTTAGTGAAGATCCTGCGCAGATCTTGGCCCAAGGGTTAGGGGTCTACACCATTTGTGGAGTTGTCAATATTTAATAATTATGTTAGGGGTTTTCAGAAAAAATGGTTGAGACACATTAAACAACATCCATTTCGACCAACATTAAGGAACATCTTGAGTTTTCATTTTCACTAATCAACAATTCGTTGCATGTACTTGTCCGCTTAGGTACAATGTCGAACACTATCTATTGGCAACTCATATATTGAGGTGAGAACTTGAAAGAGGTTGATGTCTTGGTGACCAATCATCCATGTGCCAATGGAAACCATTTATAATTGTTATCACACTAGTATTTCAGGATTAGAAAATATTTTTTTTATGGAAATTATGGTACACCATGTAGAAATTGGTGGAATAACATTGGGAAGAATAATTTTCAAAATATATAAGGGAATAAGAAAAATCCCTCCAAGATTTAAAATTAATAGAGTAAGGAGTTCTTCAAAAAGGTAACATCATCAATATCTAGGAGAAAATAAAAAAATTGGTGGAATAACTCTTCACAGCATTCCCCAATTTTCAAAACCTATGTCAGAAGAAAGAGTTGCCATCAAGCATTTTAAATTAATAGAAAGAGGAATTTTTCAAGAATAAGGAATCATCAATCTACTTCAAACACATATGCATGATTAATATGGAATATATACTTATGGTTCTCCATTCAGGATTCCAGGGACATGTAGACTTAAAGACAACATATATAGCCTTCAAGTACAAGTAGTTGTGAAGAAGCATGAGATTCTATGTATAGGAGAGCTTATTGAATATTATTATTTTGATTTACTACGGGAATATGGTACATGTGTAGACAAATGTAGAGGTTGATTTGAGGTAAATTCTAAAACAATTTTCTTCTGAAGTTGTATATAACATTCAAAACTAGAAAGCATGTATTTCTCATAACTTTAGTCATGTAAGACTACATGGAAGATGGTTTTGTAATACATATGAAGCATACCATTGATGAAGAGAAGGGAGAAGAATTTTTTTGACATTGAATGAACTAGGCCAGAGGTATATGGAAATTGGAATGCTCTTGAGGTACTCACAGTCGCTACTATAATGTATTGTTTGTGATGTATTATCTATGTTTATATCACTCTTAATCAAGGATGTATTGCATGAATGATAATTCACATTGCACGAGTTTCTCTGCTTCTACCAACTAAGAAATTTGATGTGGTAGGTGGTAATGTGTTTACATCACATCTAGTGACAAATGTGGTACTAACTACATTTCAAACATGTGCTTTCTCACAAGGTTTCATTAACACGCTAACATTTGGTGACAATACCTTTGGAAATTATGAAACTATAGGGGGTGGATGTGGTGTTGTACCAAGATGGAATGGAACCACGCAAGTACAATGTCACATGAAAAATACACACATTACAAATTCTGAGATTCTTGAGAAGTGGTGTCCAATTCTTCATCATAGAATTGGGCTTGGGGATAATAGTGGTGGTGCTAGTTTATACAAAGGAGGGGATGGTATTATTCGAGATATTGAATACAATCATCCAATTACTATTATTATTCTATCAAAAAGACATGTACATGGAACTAAAGGTTTATTGGGTGGAAAAACTGAAGCTCGTGGACATAATTACATGCACCCAACAGTTCAATGGGTGGAAAAAATGAAGCTCATGGACACAAATTCTCATAAGAAAAGATGGGTGTAGGGTTTCTCTTGGGGAAATAATACCGTAGATTTGCAACTTGGGGAGATCCTTGAAATTTTTATTAAGGAAGGTGTTGGATGCGGTTGTAGTTCTTAAGTCTATTATCATTCATAATTTATAAACATTGTTCATTTCCTCTACATGGTAAGTATGTATTTGAAAACATCGTTCACTAAATAAGAAAAGTAGAGGGCATCAATAAAGCACAACTGTTAAATGGAAATATGGGCAAAGTATCTACAATGATTCATAGATATATATGTTTCATAAATCAAATTTCAAACAATTGAAAGGGTCAACATGGTTTCTATTTTCTCTTCTTGGCCCAATTTATCATGCATTTGAAGTAACCCACTTTATATTTATGGGTATAGTGTAGATGGACATTCAATGATGCACTCTAGATTAATTTACAATGTGAATGGAAAATGTTTCACTTAGCATTTTTTTATGTTTACCAAATTTGATAGAAATGTGAGAATCATATTTGATTTCATTCTTTCAAATATATTGTTTCCATTACCTAGAAATATGAAGCAAGAGTGTTTATACTATTGTTACTCTTTTGGTGTTGTACTTTTCTGTTATCATAGTCTTTTAATAATTATTTGTTAATTCTTCCATTTTATATTTGGGTAGTTTTCCTCAATTAATTTTAAAATTTTCCATTATTTTTTGTTTCTTATTATATTTATTTGTTCTCTCACATTAAATTTACCTTTATTATTTTCTATTTTTCTCAAATATTATATTACATTTTTATTTTATTTTATATTTCATTTTTCTTTTCAATTATCTTTTTTCTTCATTATATTAGTCTACTTAAAAGTACAAAATCTAAGTGGAAACTATGTTCATTTCACTTGAACATCAATAAAATTTTGTAATGAGAAATAGTTGGAGCTTATTTTGGATATTAATGTTTCCTTAGAGTTGTTAACCTTTTTTAGAAAGAGTTGGTTTCACTTTTTTTAAAAAGAGTTGATTTCACTTGAGGCCTTATAACCCGAAATAGTCAGAACTTAATGTCTCCTTGGTATTGTAACTTTATTTTAAAAAAGTTGAGTTAATTTTACTTAGAGAATCAATGAAACTTTAGAATGAGAAATAGTGAGAATTTATTTTGAATATATATATATATATATATATATATATATATATATATATATATTCTTTTCTTTCCTTCTCATTATCTTTTCATTCTTCATTGTATTATTTCACTAAAATAAATAACAAGAGTTGAGGTCCTTGCAGATCCTAAAATTATTTTGATTTCACTTTGGCATCAATTTTATCTTCAAATGATAAATACTCAAAACTTGTTTTGGACATTAATGTAATTAGTGTGACTATGAGTATCAAAGCCAAAATATAACTATTTTAAATATTGAAATTTAATGTTGTATCAATTATCTTGAAAAACTATGTTTAACTCTAACCACCTGTTGGTAATATTTTGTTAAATGGTTTTTTCCATGGATGATGTCAATTACCTCTCTATATATTTGATTTAGGTTTTAATATATATATATATATATATATATATATATATATATATATATATATATATATATAAAACATATGTTAGAGATGATACAAAAATTTATAATTATCATTATGTAAAATTTTAATAATATTTTAGTGCCTTATCAAATTATATCATTTGTTTTCCATCTATAATTTAACATATTGTTTATCTAAATATTGAAACTAATTTGATATTGAGACATCTACTTTGTGAAGTAATTTACATCATAAAAAAGTTTTTTTATAATATGTTATTTAATAAAAATGTAAATCATACTTAGTTTATATCATTAAATTGAATTTTAAATATAATATTTAAGAATTTGTTTCACATTCTTATCTTAAGATTTGTTTTGATTATATATTGATTAATTTTGGTCCCTATTTAATTAATTTTGAATGTATATGAATTTCCAAAGTAGAATAATTAAACTACTCCTTTTTTTTTTATGGAATTTTTATTAAAATTTGTTTATATAAATATTTTTGCAATGGCTAAAAAAAATTCTATATGTTTCCTTTTAAACCATACATATTTCAAAACTTCGCCCATGTTAAAAGAAATATCAAAATTTCCCTTTAAACCATATTAGCTTCATAAATTCATATCTATTATTTAACTCAAATGTTATTCAACAATTTTATAAATAGTGTTTATAATTTTTCTTAGATATTTTGGTTATTTCATAAACTCGTCTAGTTATTTAATTCAAAATTTATTCACCCAATTTATAAATAGTGATTATACATTTCTTTTCTTGATACTTAGGACAATATTTGATTTATATTTGTAATATAATTACCTTAAATTAGAATTGGATATTAAACCTAGTGACTCTAGAGGGTGATAACTAATTTATATTTGTGGTATAATTATCTTAAATTTGAGTTCCATATTACAACTCTTAATCTAGATGCACTTCTATTAAAATATAAAATGCATAATCATACATTATGAAAATCATTATGCAAGATGATTTCATACAAATAAAGGGACTTAGAATATGTTGATTGATTATTATTGTTCTCAAAATTCTTTTTAGATAATCATAAGTGGAAGTAATGCAAATATTTATATATCTTCTTTGATGTATTTTCCTAATCCTTTGGAAGTCTAACTATTAGTAGTTTGTTATTATTATTTAATACTTTTATACAATCAATTACTAAAAAAATAATTCTAAAGAATTTTCATTTTAAATATGTTTCTCAAACCTATATGAAAGAAAAAATTGCATATACGAAACCATGGAATTAATAGCAATTAAAAAAATCTCATTTTAACTACATGAACTTAAACAAAAAAAAAATCATACAAAAATGATCTTTTCGCTTAAACCATTCAAAATTTAATATTGTTAAGACAATTCCCTACAAGGAAAATTTTCAAACAACCAAGTGTTCATTAAGATACAGTAAACCAATCACTAACAAATTCCCTTGTCAAATGAGTTCTTAAATTCAAACAACCAAGTGTTCACTAAGATACAGTAAACCTTCAAGTGTTGACAAGCGACATTGGAAGGACCAATGAGAGGAAGCCACATGGAAACCACTCATTGGCCTATATTGGTTAGGTTGTGTAAAAAAATTTCCACCAAGGTTCGATCACATGACCTCCAAAAGGTATTACCAAAGTTTCCTTACCAACACACCATACATTGGTTCTTATTATACAAATGGCATGTTATATATTTAAGTTTATACAAAGTTACATATGGGTGGCTAAAGGGTTGAGGGCCTAAGCCCTTGACCCTTATCCCTAGTCCTTACCATACCATATGACCCACCATATATCACAGAGGGAGCTTAACACAAAGTTCAACGGAAATATTGTAACAGTGACCTACTATATATAACATATAGTTTTAACCAACTCTCCTAATTTCTAATATGGTTACAAAACCATCTCAACCATATTTAAATGCATGCAGATAATTTTAAATTTTGGCTATAAGGGGGTGCCTATTTAATGGCATGCACCCCAAGGCAAAGGACACAACATTTTATGAATATATTTTAGTCTTGTAAAGCATTCCAAGAGTATGAAATTTGTGAGGCTACACCGTAAAGCATGTCGGGGGTCACCTCGATGGAATTTCAAGTATTTTATATCATTTTTGGATGATTTTTTTCTAGTAACTCAATGGTGCACTCCATTTCTTCATTTTAGAAACATGTAAAAAGGTCATTTTAAAATGAAATCATTTGAGCATTAATAAAAGAAGTCTTTATTGGAAGTGGACCCGGAGAGGTAGCCCAATTTGTGTGAACTCCGAATTTTCCAACTTTTTTATGTGATTATATTATTCTTGTTCATTTTAAGTTCAATCATTTGCAAGTTATTTATCACTAAAGTGGAAATGGATAGATAAGTATTTCACATGTAATTTGCAAAACTATCAAGCGATCATATTTCGAAGATCAAGTAGATGTATATGTGTATTTTAAATTATCAACATCTAAATATTTTTCAAATCAAGTTGGTATCAGAGCAGGTTTAATAAGTATTTTTCAAGTGGATGCTTGCAAGAGAAAAACTGAAACTTGGTAAAGGAAAACTTTCGAGTTATAAGTCTGAAATTGGAAAAATATTTTGGGACATAGGATGGCTTCTGAAAGAAAAGAAGAAGATCAACCCATGGGTCATGAAGAGATCAGACTTACACTTCAATCGTTAAAAGAAAAAATAGATGAGTTAGAAAAGAGAATTCAAAGGCCTGCAAGTGGAGAATCTTTGGTAAAAGGATAAGGAAGAGGTGAAGGTGATGGAATTTAGATCCCCATTCCCATTCCTCGTCATCATCATCAGTTTCTTCTTAAGAAAAATAAAAATTCTTATCATCGAAAGAAGTCCTCTAAGAAGTTTGAGCATAATATGTCATTATGAAAATTAGATGTTAAGTTCAAGTGTCCAACATATGATGGAGAATTGAATGCGAATAAATTGGACAAATGGATCAAGAAGACAGAGGTATATTGTGGGGTTCAAATAATTATGGTGTAGGCTACAAAGATATAGTTAACTTCTCTTCGACAAAGTCACACTTCATTAATATGGTGGGAGAGTAATATGCAAGTTGATCTGGTTCAAAAGGGTAGAGTAATATCTTCTTAGGATAAGTTTAATAAGGCTATCATAAAAAAATTCTATCCACTAGCACATACATAGATGACAATGATCGAGTGGCGGCATCTGAGATAGGGTAAAGGACAAAATATTCAGGCATATACATAGGAATTCAGAAATAAGGAATTACCACTAGGAATTTTGTTGTATGCTCATGAAAATATTCTAAAATACATTTGAGGTATGCACTCATATCTTCGTCACACTATTCTAAGGTTTATCCCTACTAACATTGATAATGTATTAGTACAAGATACACATATAGAGGCTAGCAAGGGTAAGCATGCGAGCCAATATAACAATCCATTCAAGTACGAGAAGAAACCAAAAGGTAAATGGAAGAGTAAGAAATCATCCACAGTTAAACAAGTTGAGGGAAGATCTACATGTTCTCATAGTAAAAGAAAGGGACATGAGGAATCACAGTGTTGGAAGCTGCATCCAGAATTACGACTAAAGAAATCCAAGGATAAAGGGAAGAAGAATATTGCTGCATCAACTCATCAAGATATAGGGCCATATTCCGGAGATGAATCCAATATCATGGCTAGATGAAGAAAAGATATATCAACTATCATTTCAAATTATTTAGTTCAATATGCCAAGGTGGAAAGTGATATTGATATGAATAAAAGGAGTGATATTTTTCATGTCAAAGTTATATTCAAGCATACAAAGGCAGATAGTTTATTTGAAAGTGGATCTCAAGTTAATCTAATATCTGAAAAAATTGTTAAGAAGCTGGAATTGAAGACAATCCCTCACAAAAAGACATATCCATTAGGTTGGGTATGTGACGATACTACGTTTCAAGTAACAAAAAAGTGTAATATCATATGTGCAATTACAACTAAGTTCTTTGATGAGGTTGAGTTAGATGTTGTGCCTCTTGACTTTTATGACATTGTCTTGGGTATTCCATATATATTTAATAGGAAGGTTGTTTTCTATCGAGAAGAAAAAAAATATCACATTCTCCAGGATGGGATTGAATATATTGTCATAGCTAATCACATCAAAACTTATGTTTCTTTTGTGAGCACAAGGAAAATAAAGAGACTCATGAGAGGAAGTAAATGTTTTTTTCTCATGATAGTTAAATAGAAAGGAGAGTATATAACAGATACTTTAGCGGGTTATGATCGAAATCATACACAAGAACTGATCAACATCATATATAATTGTGATGATTTGTTTCAAGAACATATTCGGCTGTCTCCTAAAAGGGAGGTTGAACATGAAATATATTTGCATCAGGATGATCTTATTCCAAGCATTGGAATGTACAGGTCATCAGTGATCGAGAATCCAAAAAAAAAGAAGCAAGTTCAGGAGTTTCTCGATAAAGGAATCATCATACCAAGCTACTCTCCATGTGGTTCTCCTATTATATTAGTTCCGAAGAAAGATGGTGTGTGGAGGATTCCTATTGATTTTTGAGCCTTGAACAAGATCACGGTAAAGGAATGTTATCCTCTTCCAAGAATATATAATCTATTAGATCAGTTAAAAAATGTTTTGTATTTCACTAAGTTGGACTTGCAAAGTGGTTACCATCAGATCAAAATTGCAGAAGGAAACATATGGAAAATTTTCAAACAACCAAGTCTTCATTAAGATACAGTAAACCTTCAAGTGTTGACAAGCGGCATTGGAAGGACTAATGAGAGGAAGCCACATGGAAACCACTCATTGGCCTATATATGTCAGGTTGTGTAAAAAAATTTCCACCAAGGTTCGATCACATGACCTCCAAAAGGTATTAACAAAGTTTCCTTACCAACACACCATACATTGGCTCTTATTATACAAATGGCATGTTATATATTTAAGTTTATACAAAGTTACATATGGGTGGCTAAAGGGTTGAGGGCCTAAGCCCTTGACCCTTAACCCTGGTCCTTACCATACCATATGACCCACCATATATCACAGAGGGAGCTTAACACAAAGTTCAATGGAAATATTGTAACAGTGACCTACAATATATAACATATAGTTTTAACCAACTCTCGTAATGTTGTGATTTGGCTACAAAACCATCTAAACCATATTTAAATGCATGCAGATAATTTCAGATTTTGGCTAGAAGGGGGTGCCTATTTAATGCCGTGCACCCCAAGGAAAAGGACACAACATTTTATGAATATATTTTAGTCTTGTAAAGCGTTCCAAGAGTATGAAATTTGTGAGGCTACACCGTAAAGCATGTCGGGGGTCACCTCAATGGAATTTCAAGTATTCTATATCATTTTTGGACGATTTTTTTCCAGTAACTCAATGGTGCACTCCATTTCTTCATTTGAGAAACATGTAAAAAGGTCATTTTAAAATGAAAGCATTTGAGCATTAATAAAAGAAGTTTTTATTGGAAGTGGACCCGGAGAGGTAGCACAATTTGTGTGAACTCCGAATTTTCCAACTTTTTTATGTGATTATATTATTCTTGTTCATTTGCAATTTATTTATCATTAAAGTGGAAATGGCTAGATAAGTATTTCGCATGTAATTTGCAAAACTATCAAGCGATCATATTTCGAAGATCAAGTAGATGTATATGTGTATTTTAAATTATCAACATATAAATATTTTTCCAATCAAGTTGGTATCAGAGCAGGTTTAATAAGTATTTTTAAAGTGGATGGTTACAAGAGAACAATTGAAACTTGGTAAAGGAAAACTTGCAAGTTATAAGTCTGAAATTGGAAAAAAAAATTGAGGACATAGGATGGCTTCTGAAAGAAAAGGAGAAGATCAACCCATGGGTCATGAAGAGATCAGACTTACACTTCAATCGTTAAAAGAAAAAATAGATGAGTTAGAATAGAGAATTCAAAGGTGACACAGACCCCCCTAAACCCTCCTGTTGGAGTCCGCATAGGATCTTTCAACTTCGGCCCCATTAGAGTCTAACTGACTCTTTTGTTTCCCCTCGGAAAATTATTTCACTCACTCTCTCTCTGAGTATAATTCACAGGCCCTCCTGAGTTATGCCCACGTGATCATTCACTGCCCATGAACTCCATGTTCATCACCCATCTGACATTGGGAATTTTCTCTATTCTTTTTGGGATACCGGATTTCGCGATTTCGCAAATCCTATGGTTGAGCATCTTGTCTCTTCAACCCCTGAAACCCGGAATACCAAACTCTCACTCACCTTGCCACTGTTTTCATCTTTTCCCTCTTCACAATTTTGGGAGTTGCAATGTCGCGCAACTCTTCCTCTCGACTCCCAGGGTCCCGAAACCTAAATTTCTGAAATGTCGAAATGGTCTCCTTTCTCTCGAGATTTCGAAACTTAAACCACCTTTCGACAGCCCCCTCTATTTTGGTTTTTCGGGTATCGGGAGTTCGAAACTCTCGACCCTAACCTTGTGTCAATACGACCCCCAAATTCCCGAACCCCGATTTACCAGAATGCCGAAACACACTTCCACAATTTCCTTCGCATTTCGCGATTTCAGTATTTTTGATGTGGAGTGTTCTGCCCCTTGTCTACGGGAATGTCAAAAACCGAATTCCCGAAATCCCAACAAATACTCTATCGTGACCTCAGATTTTGGACCTTCCCCCTATTGAGTCCCGATCAACCATCCTCAGGACTTCCGAAACTCTGAATTCTGAAGTCTGAAATTCTGAACTCGTCACTTTTTGACTTTGCACACAAAACCTCCTTTCGCATTTCGGGAACTTGATCAGCCAAGGTTTTGGCTTACACTTCAGAGTCCCAAACTCTAAATTCTCGAAATGATCTGACGACCTGAACAGATCACAATCGATGGTCCACGTTGATTCTACCTTTCGAAGGTGGATTTTTCCGACGCTTAGCTCCCCTACAACTTCTGTGGGTCCTACGGTCCTCGCTATTTCGGGAGTTCTCTTTTGTGAATTCAGATCGTTCAATCTCTCCTCAAAGAACCTTCTTCTCAAATCAAACCTGCAATCCTTCTATGGGATTTAGCCTCTGCACAACTACTTGTGCTTCCTATCTTTCTTTCAATGATTCGAAGGCCCTAACTCTCCTGAGATTCCCTTCACAAAATCAAGTCTCCTACAAGGATTCTGCATGCACTCCTTGTGGCACTTCTTCAAATATTCCTAAATATTTGAATCTCTTGATTATGTGCCACTCTGCAACAGCAGTCCTTAAATCTCTTCAATCCTTAGTTTGTAAGTCCTAAGGTCTCAGCCAGCCTACGCACACCTTGCATGGCTTCTGTGCTTGTCTCGCACCTCAGTTGAAATGAGAAAAACGGTATCCCTCCTGATCTTTCAGAGTTAAACTCTGAATTCTATCAACGCACTCCTTGCAGACGCTTCACTACAATCCTTGCAAGAACTCTTACTCAAGAAGAGAAACAATCGAAACTCATTCCCTTACTCTCTCAGACTTCAAATACTTAACATGAAATCATACATACATAGCATAAAAGGAAATGCACAATAGAAAGAGTAAAACAACCATAAGCATAGCATTCAGCATGTATACACAGAAAGTATTAGAACACCATGAGTCTGAATTCAAAGCTTCATATATTAATCTCAGAACTTCTATACATGGATTCTTATTTGTTACTCTCTGTTTCTCCTCTATGCTAATGTGTTTGATCATACAATCCCTGATTGATTACAAAAGATACAAAGATGAGGGTGTCTATAGTCATTTTCCCTCCAGCTCCTAAAATTGTCTAATCTAGAATTTAAATCTACCTACTTTCATTAACTATGTATAAATTCCTCTACATCCTACAGATGAGAGTGGATCGCTCAATATTCTTTTACAATATGGAAGTATGCCTTCTTAACTATTTCATTAATATTTGTAAATCCAAACGTTCAAAAACATTTCAAAACATTTTTGACATGTGCCAAAATGTGATGGCATTCATCCCAGCTGTCTTCCACCTCCATGCTTACTTGTTGTTGATGATGCTCCTGCATCATACTCCCTCACTTGAAAATTTTCATGGACTCCTGTTCATGAGCTCTTGCACAGTCTGTCCATGTTTCTGAATTTCTACTTCATTCTCCCAGTTGGCATCTTCAACTGGATGTCCCTTCCATTTGATCAAGTATTCAAAGTACTCTTTTCTTATGGTCCTCTTGTTGACTCTCTTGTCAAGTATACTTTCCATCTATGGATTTTCAGCTACAAGAATTTGTTTATTCCACTGAACCTCTGTCTGTTCACTGTCTTCTTCAGCTCTATAAGGGTACAAATCCGATATGTTGAATATCGGTGAAATTCTGATCCCATCGAGTAATTCAATCTCATATGCGTTTGCCCCAAATTTATTCAAGACCTTGCATGGTCCAATCTTCTTCATTTTCAGTTTTTTATGTGTTCCCCTTGGGAACCTTTCTTTCCTCAGATGTGCCAAAATCAGATCGCCAACTTCAAACCAAAGTTCTTGCCTGTGTTGATCTGCTCTATGCTTGTACTCTTGTTTCAAATTCTGCAATCACTCCTTGACTTGGTTATGAAGTTCCTTCATCGCTTCTACAAAATCCTCTGCACTAGCACTCCTGAATTCAGTTTGTTCTGAATATTTCAATTCAGAAACTCCTCTGGGTTGCATTCCATAAACAATCTAAAATGGACTCTACCCTGTGCTTCTGTTGTGTGAATCATTATAAGCAAATTTCGCCTGTGGCGGAATGTGATCCCACCGACTGTGATGTTTAGTCACTAGGCTCCTTAACAAATATCCCAAGCTCATGTTTACAACTTCTGTCTTCACATTCGTCTGAGGATGATAAGCTGAGCTAAAAGACAAAATTGTCCCCATCTTCTTCTGTAAAGTCCTCCAGAAATGTCCTACGAACTTGGTGTCTTGATCTGAAACTATACTTCTTGGTAAGCCATGAAGTCTGACAACTTCCTTGAAAAACAGGTTTGCAATATGAGTTGCATCACTGATTTTCTAACATGGTATAAAATGTGCCATTTTTGAAAATCTTTCTACCACCACAAAGATCTAATCAAATCCTCTTTGTTTTCTTGGCAGCCCCAATATAAAATCCATGCTCACTGCATCCCACGGCCTCTCTGGTATGGGTAATGGATGGTATAACCCTGTGTTTTGCCTTTTTCCTTTTGTGTGTTGACAAATTATACATCTGTCCACAAATATTTTGACATCTGTCCTCATCCCTGGCCAAAAATATGAGCCATTAAATTTCGAGAATGTTTTTTCATGACCGAAATGTCTGGCCAATCCTCCACTGTGTTTTTCTTTCAACAAATTCTCTCTCATGGAGCATTTTGGAATACATAGTTGATTTCCCCTGAATAATAATCCCTCCTGGATCATATATTCATTCCATTGGCTCCTGACCCTGAGAATTGGATTCTCAAATGCCTCATACGCCTCTTTGAAATCTGGATCATCTCTGTACATGTCCTTGAGATTATCAAAACCTAAAGTTTTGACTCTAAATTCCTGCATCAGCAAACATTTCCTGCTCAAAGCATCAAAAACTTTGTTAGCAGTTCCAGAAATATGTTTAATTCAGAGTTGTTTGCCGGATAATCCACAGTTGATGTCATTTTTGTCGACGTTTCGAATCCTAATCGGGATTCATCATCAGGACTAATCGTCAATTGATAGCATGCTGATCTCGGTTAATTAATAGTTATTGTGTGGGATGTATTAAAGATTTTAACCTAGGTCGGCTATCTGGAAACCTACATAAATTAATTGATTTTTTATTCATTTTTAAACTGAATAATGATATAATATTAATAATTCATACTTATTAGTAAGTTTGTAAAGTTATTTAGTTATATATAAGTAAAATAAGTTTAGAGAGTTTTTAATTAAGTGATTAAATATTTGATTAATTGAATTAAGTTTTTAAACTAAATAATAATATAAAAATAAACTATTACTAAGTTTGCAAAGATTTTTAAGTGAAAATTAAGTTAGTGATTAAATATTAATTGAATTAAATTTAAAGTTTAATTAATTGAGTAGATTTTTTTAAGTGAAAACAAGTTAGTGATTAAATATTAATTGAATTAGATTTAAAGTTTAATTAATTGAGTTATGGTGAGAATGGGGCTTTAGTTAGGTTGTTTGTTTTTAGTTTTTAGAGTTTTAAAAATTTTGTTTTTTAGGGTTAAATTTTTAATTACAGCTTAGTGAACTGGTTACTAGAAAAAGTTTTTAGGGTTTAAAAAGAAAGTACTTTTGATTTTTGTTTATATTAGAATGTCAGGAAATGTTACTATAATTAAATATTTTAGAGGTCAAACAGGTTGGTTAGACTCCTAAGTCTAAGAAGTCAAACAAGTTGGTTAGACTCATGCGGAAAATGTTACATTGGGGAAACCGGACAATCATTTCAGGTAAGGATTAAGGAACATGAAGCAGACATTAGAAATGAACGCATTTGTACCTCGGCCTTAGTAGAACACTCACTTAAAACCAAACATCATGTTTGCTTGGAGGATACAAAAATACTAGCAAAAGAGGATCATTACTACATGAGACATTTAAGAGAAGCTCTCGAAATAATCAAACACCCCAACAATATGAACAGAGACGGTGGCTTGGAGGTAAGCAGTTTTTGGCACCCATTAATCAACCAACTTAGTATCCCTCATAGATCTAATCAGGCCTGACACCTCCCTTCTTCTTTCCTTCTTGTTTAGGTTTCCCTTTGCCTCACTTCTTAGACATGGGAGTCTAACCAACCTGTTTGACCTCTAAAATCTTTAATTATAGTAACATTTCCTGACATTCTAATATAAACAAAAATCAAAAGTACTTTCTTTTTAAACCCTAAAAACTTTTTCTAGTAACTAGTTCACTAAGCTGTAATTAAAAATTTAACCCTAAAAAACAAAAATTTTAAAACTCTAAAAACTAAAAACAAACAACCTAACTAAAGCCCCATTCTCACCATAACTCAATTAATTAAACTTTAAATCTAATTCAATTAATATTTAATCACTAACTTATTTTCACTTAAAAAAATCTACTCAATTAATTAAACTTTAAATTTAATTCAATTAATATTTAATCACTAACTTAATTTTCACTTAAAAATCTTTGCAAACTTAGTAATAGTTTATTTTTATATTATTATTTAGTTTAAAAACTTAATTCAATTAATCAAATATTTAATCACTTAATTAAAAACTCTCTAAACTTATTTTACTTATATATAACTAAATAACTTTACAAACTTACTAATAAGTATGAATTATTAATATTATATCATTATTCAGTTAAAAATGAATAAAAAATCAATTAATTTATGTAGGTTTCCAGATAGCCGACCTAGGTTAAAATCTTTAATACATCCCACACAATAACTATTAATTAACTGAGATCAGCATGCTATCAATTGACGATTAGTCCTGATGATGAATCCCGATTAGGATTCGAAACGTCGACAAAAATGACATCAACTGTGGATTATCCGGCAAACAACTCTGAAAATACTCACCACAGAAATCTGAAAACAACAATATGTTTAATCACAAAAGTAAAATTTTGCATATATTCAACCCATTTTGCATGCTTTTGGTTCAGCTTGTCCTGTTGAGTCATTAATTGTAAAGCGTGATTATCGTTGTACAAAACAAACTCTTTAGGAACCAAATAATGTCTCCACTTCTTCAACACTTGTATGACTGCATAGAATTCCTTGTCATATGTTGAATATTTAATTTTTGCTTCATTCAATTTCTCACTGAAGTATGCGACCGACCTGTCATCTTGGCTCAAGACTGCTCCTATTGCAAATCCACTAGCATCACATTTGACCTGAAATGTCTTACTGAAATCTAGCAACACCAGAATTGGTTGTTCAGTAATATTCCTTTTCAACAAATTGAAACTTCTCTCTGCTTCTTCTGTCCAGTGAAAATATTTATGTCTTTTCTTCACCGTGTCCATCATCGGTGTGCTAATTCCACCGAAATTTCTGATAAACTTCCTGTAGAAACTAGCCAATACATGAAAGATTCTAACTTCAAATATACTCTTCGGCGATGGCCAATTCTTAATCACCTCCACTTTATCTGGATCCATTTTCGGCTTATTTTCAAAGATAACAAACCCCAAATAAATGAGCTCTGTCTTCATGAACGATGATTTCTTCATATTTATCAGCAACTTCTCTTGTTGTAATCTTTTCATCACTGTAGCCAAATGCTTCAAGTGTTCTATTTCTGTCTTGTTGAAAATCAATATATCGTCAAGATATACGATGACAAATTTTCCTATGAAATCCTTCAGCACTTCATTCATCAATCTCATGAAAGTACTAGGTGCATTTGTTAAGCCAAATGGCATAACAAGCCATTCATACAGCCCTTCATTTGTCTTGAACGTCGTCTTCCATTCATCACCTTCTCTCATTCGAATTTGATGATATCCACTCTTCAAATCAATCTTTGAAAAACAAATTGCTCCACCCAAGCAATCCATCAAATCATCCATCCTTGGCAATGGAAATCTATATCTGATGGTAATCTTGTTAATTTCCCTTGAGTCTGTACACATCCTCCAGCCTCCATCTTTCTTTGGGCTGAGCACTGTCGGAACAGCGCATGGACTCAAGCTTTCTCTAACCAATCCCTTGTCCATTAAGTCCTGGACTTGTCTTTTGACCTCTTCATTCTCCTGCGGCATCAATCTGTATGTTGCTTTGTTTGGTAAACTAGATCCAGGTATAAGATCGATGTAATGACTTATACTCCTGATTGGTGGTAATGAACAAGGTAGTTTGTCCACTACTATATCAGCAAACTCTTCCAGCAACTTCTGGATTTCCTCTAGAAAATCATCCACTCTTGTACTGGTTAAAACAATTCTAGGCTTCCTGACCACAATAAATTGTGTGTCTTCCTTCTTCTTAACCTCCTTAAGAAGTTCCTTTCCAATCATGAGAAGTACAATGTTGCTCACTTCTGGTTTCATGTCTTTATCCTTAATCGGCAGCAACATGTGAGTTCTTCCATTTTTCTCCAGGGTGTATGTGTTCTTTCTTCCATCATGACTCACATTCATGTCATATTTCCATGGTCTTCCCAGTAATAGATGACAAACATCCATGGGAATGACGCCACATAGTATTTCATCCTTGTATCCTCCTATTTTAAATTCAACTAAACATTGTTTAGTGACATTTACCTAATGTCCTTTTTGTAGCCATGAAACTATGTATGGGTTTGGATGTTCAATAGTCTCTATCTCCAGCTTTTCTACCATCTCTGTAGAAATGAGATTGTCTGTGCTACCACTGTCCACGATAACATTGCATACCCTGTCTTTGGTCTTGCAAGCAGTCCAAAAAAGTTTGTTCCTTTGGGTTGGGTTCTCCACCTCCTTCTCTGGTGTTAAGAGAACTTTTCTCATCATCAATGATCTTCTGCCCTCAACATATTCTACCTCAACATTTTATCCTTGAGCTTCGGCAATGTGAGTTTCACCTCCTTATTTTTTCTTATCTGTACATTCATAAGATTTATGTCTGTTTTTTCCACAGGTAAATCATTTTATTTCTCCACCTCTACCTCTTCCTCTTCCTCTGGTTCAAGAAAAAGTATTTTTATCTGCATACTTTCCTCTTTGTGAGCTTCCACCTCTCTCAGTTTGAGTTTGAGGTTTCTTCCACTCTTCTTTAGGTTTCTGATTTTTATCTTGGGCAATTATTTTGCCTCTGGCTTGACTTCTGCCTCGCCCTCTCTGACTTTTCTTTCAAATCAGCTTCTCTTCAGCCTTCAAATCCATCTGATAAGCATCCTCCACATTCCTAAGGGTCATCATGCTCATCCCATCCTGAATGTCGTCTCTCATACCATTCATGTACCTAGCAACCTTTTCATCATCACTTTATCGATGACCTGCTCTGAAGTTTATCCTGTAGAACTCTTCAATGTATTCTTTCACTGTCATCAATTTCTGTCTCAAGTTATGCATTCTCCGAAATCGAGTAATTTGATAATCCCTGGGTATAAATTTGGCTTTCATCTTTGAGACCATTCTATCCCAGCTTTTGATTTTCTGCTTACCTTTGCAGCATCTGTCAGCCTGCAGTTCATCCCACCATAATGGTGCATGCCCTTTATGTCTTGTGACAGCATGTTTAACCTTCTTGTCTTCCTCAACATCCTCATAGTCAAAATATTTATCCAGAGCTCTAATCCAATCTAGAAGCTCTTCAACATCCAGGTTTCCTTCATATACTGGAAGGTCCATTTTTTCTCTAGCACCTATCCTTGCAACAACCCTGAATAGGCATTCTTTTGCTGCATCTTCAGCTGCAACTTATTCATTTATGGCTTCATTTTCACTTTCAGATTCACTGATGTCCCTAGCATCAACTGTGCGCCTCTATGTTGTCTCCATGGCATCAAGCTTGGCACGTAGTTCAGGCATCTCTCTTTCCCTTACCAGATCAGGTAATTGTCTGTCTCTTCTTCTTGGAATTTCCCTTTCCTCTAGTGGGTCAGGTATTTTCCTGTCTCTTCTTCTCAGTGGCATGGCTGAAAAATTCCTCCTTTCCCTACTATAGAAAGCAAAGAAATATTTCTGAGCTCTGATACCACAACTGACGCAGACCCCCCTAAACTCTCATGTTGGAGTCCAACAGGATCTTTCAACTTCAACCCCCTTAGAGTCTAACTGACTCTTTTGTTTCCCCTCAGAAAATTATTTCACTCACTCTCTCTCTAAGTATAATTCATAGGCCCTCCTGAGTTATGCCTGTGTGATCATTCACCAGCCATGAACTCCATGTTCATCACCCAACTGACATTGGGAATTTTCTCTTTTCTTTTCGGGATACCGGATTTCGTGATTTCGTGAATCCTATGGTTGAGCGTCTTGTCTCTTCAACCCCTAAAACCCAGAATACCAAACTCTCACTCACCTTTCCACTGATTTCATCTTTTCCCTCTTCACAATTTTGGGAGTTGAAATGTCACGCAACTCTTCCTCTCGACTCCCGGGGTCCCGAAACCCGAATTTTCGAAATGTCGAAATGGTTTCCTTTCTCTAGGGATTTTGGAACTTGAACCACCTTTCAACAGCCCCCTCTATTGCGGGTTTTTGGGTATCGAGAGTTCGAAACTCTTGATCCTAACTGTTATCACTGAAATTTCGTCTGCACAGGGCGACAAGAACTCTGCATCATCAACATAGAAAAACAGTCATTCATGGCACAAGGTTAATTCCACAGCACAGCAAAAGGGGTCAAAACTATACAAAATGGCCAAAAAATTACAAGGCGCTTCGCACCCACTGGGTGCGCGCGCGCGCGTAACATCTTTGTACCTGGAGCGCATATGCGCGGCTGTGGGGTGAAAAACCCGCGCGCTTGCCAAATGACGCATTTATGAAACTGGTCAGCCTCCCAACCACCAATGGATCGGCTCCCAAGTCGATTTGACACCAAATCCGAGCTCAATCTGCGTGGGGAGGCTGGTCAAAGACCTAATTGTGCCCTAAAGAGCCCCTTTTCACATTCAAAAGAGGTTGCATAATAACCCAATGCTTGGCTATAAAAATACATGAATGACCACCATCTCTTCAAGGAATTCTTCATATTGTTATGCTGCTGAGATTGCTAGAGAGCCCTTCTTTGGCAACACACATTGTAAGCTTCATTTCATAAGCTATTCACCCCTCACTTGAGTGAATAAGATTGGATTTCTTTCACCCACATTTCATCTTTTCTTTGTAAGGAGAGCAATCAGTTGAGGGCCTCAAGAGCCTTCCATTGGAAAGGGAAGGGACCCAAGTCCTCTTTCTCCATTGTGTATCTTTGGATTTCATCTATCAGACCAGCTTATACATTGGTGATATTGGTCCATCGTCATTTGTTTTTTATTTTTATTTCTATGCTCATAGTTTCATTTAGTTTTTGTTTAGTTCTTGTTAATAGCTTTATTGTTTTCTTTCTAACCTTTTACCATACAGCTGTCATGCCTAGCAGAGCCCAACTGGGCATGTAAGCACTCACTTTTTTCTCACACAGCGACGAGAAGAGTGCAAACAGATTGGCGACCATACTGGGGAGAAGGTATAAATTCCTCCCTCATTTGGGCTTCATTTGCTTTCCTTTTGATTACACTGACTTGCAGGTTCACAAACCGGCCTCTGCCGACCTGATTAACAGTCAATTCAT
>ML777277.1:866857-883065 GCA_009831015.1 Picea engelmannii | reverse complement strand
TTGCTCTACACGGTCTCACTCTTGCTCTCCCTTACCACACCATTCTCAGTAAAAGAAACATTGATGAATTTCGGCTATACGTTTTTCTCCTAACCTCATCCATCAGGGGGCATCTGTTATCACTGAAATTTCGTCCGCACAGGACGACAAGAACTCTGCATCGTCAACACAGAAAAACAGTCATTCATGGCACAAGGTTAATTCCACAGCACAGCAAAAGGGGTCAAAACTATACAAAATGGCCAAAAAATTACAAGGCGCTTCGCACCCACTAGGCGCGCACGCGCGCGTGTAACATCTTCGTACCTGGAGCGCATATGCGCGGTTGTGGGGTGAAAAACCCACACGCCTGCCAAACGGCGCATTTATGAAACTGGTCGGCCTCCCAACCACCAATGGATCGGCTCCCAAGTCGATTTGACACCAAATCCGAGCTCAATCTGCATGGGGAGGCTGGTCAAAGACCTAATTGTGCCCTAAAGAGCCCCTTTTCACATTCAAAAGAGGTTGCATAATAACCCAATGCCTGGCTATAAAAAGCCATGAATGACCACCATCTCTTCAAGGAATTCTTCATACTGTTATGCTGCTGAGATTGCTAGAGACCCCTTCTTTGGCAACACACATTGTAAGTTGCATTTCATAAGCTATTCACCCCTCACTTGAGTGAATAATCTTGGAGTTCTTTCACCCACATTTCATCTTTTTTTTGTAAGGAGAGCAATCAGTTGAGGGCCTCAAGAGCCTTCCATTAGAGAGGGAAGGGACCCAAGTCCTCTTTCTCCATTGTGTATCTTTGGATTTCATCTATCAGACCAGCTTATACATTGGTGATATTGGTCCATCGTCATTTGTTTTTTATTTTTATTTCTATGCTCATAGTTTCATTTAGTTTTTGTTTAGTTCTTGTTAATAGCTTTATTGTTTTCTTTCTAACCTTTTACCATACAGCTGTCATGCCTAGCAGAGCCCAACTGGGCATGTAAGCACTCACTTTTTGCTCACACAGTGACAAGAAGAGTGCAAACACTAACCTTATGTCACTATGACCCCCGAATTCCCGAACCCCGATTTATCAAAATGCCAAAACACACTTCCACAATTTCCTTCGCGTTTCATGATTTCGATATTTCTGATGTGGAGTTTTCTGCCCCTTGTCTACAAGAATTATGAAAACCCGATTCCTGAAATCCTGACAAATACTCTATCGTGGCCTCAAATTTTAGACCTTCCCCCTACTGAGTCCCGATCAACCGTCCTCGGGACTTCTGAAACTCTGAATTCTGAAGTCCGAAATTTTGAACTCATCACTTTTTGACTTCGCACACGAAACCTCCTTTCTCATTTCGGGAACTTGATCAGCCAAGGTTTTGTCTTACACTTCGAAGTCCCGAACCCCAATTCCCGAAATGATCTAACGACCTGAACAGATCGCAATCGACAGTCCACGTTGATTCTACCTTTCGAAGGTGGATTTGTCCGATGCTTAACTCCCCTGCAACTTCTGTGGGTCCTACGGTCCTCGCTATTTCGAGAGTTCTCTTCTAAGAATTCAGATCGTTCAATCTCTCCTCAAAGAACCTTCTGCTCAAATCAAACCTCCAATCCTTCTCTGGGATTTAGCCTCTGCACAACTACTTGCACTTCATGTCTTTATTTCAATGATTCGAAGGCCCTAATGCTCCTGAGCTTCCCTTCACAAACTCAAGTCTCCTACAAGACTTCTGCATGCACTCCTTGCGGCTCTTCTTCAAATATTCCTAAATATTTGAATCTCTTGACTCGGTGCCACTCTGCAACAGGAGTCCTTAAATCTCTTCAATCCTTAATTTGTAAGTCCTAAGGTCTCGTCCATCCTGCACACACCTTGCACAGCTTTTGTGCTTGTCTTGCACCTCAGTTGAAATGAGAACAACGGTATCCCTCCTGAGCTTTCAGAGGTAAACTCTGAATTTTGTCAACGCACTCCTTGCGAACGCTTCACTGCACTCCTTACAAGAACTCTTACTCAAGAAGGGAAACAATTGAAACTCATTCCCTTACTCTCTCAGACTTCAAATACTTAACATGAAATCATACATACATAGCATAAAAGGAAATGCATAACAGAAAGAGTAAAACAACCATAAGCATAGCATTCAGCATGTATACACAGAAAGTATTAGAACACCATGATTCTTAATTCAAAGCTTCATATATTAATCTCAGAACTTCTGTACATGGATTCTTCTCTGCTACTCTCTATTTCTCCTCTATGCTAATGTGCTTGATCATAGAATCCCTGATTGATTACAAAAGATACAAAGATGAGGGTGTCTATAGTCGTTTTCCTTCCAGCTCCTAAAACTGTCTAATCTAGAATTTAAATCTACCTACTTTCATTAACTATGTATAAATGCCTATACATCCTACAAATGAGAGCGGATCGCTCAAGATCTATTTACAATATGGAAGTGCACCTTCTTAATAATTTCATTAATGACTGCGCATCCAAACTTTCAAAAACATTTCAAAACGTTTTTGACATGTGCCAAAATGTGATGGCGTTCATCCCAGCTGTCTTCCGCCTCCATGCTTGCTTGTTGTTGACGATGCTCCTGCATCAAAAGGCCTGCAAGTGGAGAATATTTGGTAAAAGGATAAGGAGGAGGTGAAGGTTATGGACCTTTCGAGACCCATTCCCATTTCGCATCATCATCATCATTGGTTTCTTCTTAAGAAAATAAAAATTCTTATCATCGAAAGAAGTCCTCTAAGAATTTAGAGCATAATATGTCATTATTAAAATTGGATGTTAAGTTCAAGTTGCCAACATATGATGGAGAATTGAATGCCAATAAATTGGACAATTGGATCAAGAAGACAAAGGTATATAGTGGGGTTCAAATAATTATGGTGTAGGCTACAAAGATATAGTTAGCTTCTCTTCAACTAAGTCACACTTCATTAATATGGTGGGAGAGTAATATGCAAGTTGATCTGGTTCAAAAGGGTAGAGTAATCTCTTCTTAGTATAAGTTTAATAAGGCTATCATAAAAAAATTATATCCACTAGCACATACACATATGACAATGATCGAGTGGCAGCATCTGAGATAGGGTAAAGGAAAAAATATTTAGGCATATACACAGGAATTTAGAAATAAGGAATTACCCCAAGGAATTTTGTTGTATGCTCATGAAAATATTATGAAATACATTGGTATGCACTCATATCTTCGTCACACTATTCTAATGTTTATCCCTACTAACATTAATAATGTATTAGTACAAGATACACATATAGAGGCTAGTAAGGGTAAGCATGCGAGCCAAGATAAGAATCCATTCAAGTACGAGAAGAAACCAAAAGGTAAATGGAAGAGTAAGAAATCATCCACAGTTAAACAAGTTGAGGGAAGATCTACATGTTCTCATTGTAAAAAAAAGGGACATGAGGAATCACAGTGTTGTAAGCTACATCCAGAATTATGACGAAAGAAATCCAAGGATAAAGAGAGGAAGATTATTGTTGCATCAACTCATCAAGATATACGGCCATATTCCAGAGATGAATCCAATATCATGGCCATATGAAGAAAAGATATATCAACTATCATTTCAAATTATTTAGTTCAATATGCCAAGGTGGAAAGTGATATTGATATGAATAAAACGAGCGATATTTTTCATGTCAAAGTTATATTCAAGCATACAAAGGTATATAGTTTATTTGAAAGTGGATCTCAAGTTAATCTAATATCTAAAAAAATTGTTAAGAAGCTGGAATTGAAGACAATCCCTCACAAAAAGACATATCCATTAGGTTGGGTATGTGACGATACTACGTTTCAAGTAACAAAAAAGTGTAATATCATATGTGCAATTACAACTAAGTTCTTTGATGAGGTTGAGTTAGATGTTGTGCCTCTTGACATTTACGACATTGTCTTGGGTATTCCATATATATTTAATAGGAAGGTTGTTTTCTATCGAGAAGAAAAAAAATATCACATACTCTGGGATGGGATTGAATATATTGTCATAGCTATTCACATCAAACCTTATGTTTCTTTAGTGAGCACAAGGAAAATAAAGAGACTCATGAGAGGAAGTAAATATTTTGTTCTCATGATAGTGAAATAGAAAGGAGAATATATAACAGATACTTTAGCAGGTTATGATCGAAATCATTCACAAGAATTGATCAACATCATATCTAATTGTGATTATTTGTTTCAGGAACATATTCGGTTGCCTCCTAAAAGGGAGGTTGAACATGAAATATATTTGCATAAGGATGATCTTATTCCAAGCATTGGAATGTACAGGTCATCATTGATCGAGAATCCAAAAATCAAGAAGCAAGCTCAGGAGTTTCTCAATAAAGGAATCATCATACCAAGCTACTCTCCATGTGGTTCTTCTATTGTATTAGTTCCGAAGAAAGATGGTGTGTGGAGGATTCCTATTGATTTTTGAGCCTTGAACAAGATCATGGTAAAGGAATGTTATCCTCTTCCAAGAATTTATAATCTATTAGATCAGTTAAAAAATGTTTTGTATTTCACTAAGTTGGACTTGCAAATTGGTTACCATCAGATCAAAATTGCAGAAGGAAACATATGGAAACTTTTCAAACAACCAAGTGTTCATTAAGATACAGTAAACCTTCAAGTGTTGACAAGCAGCATTGGAAGGACTAATGAGAGGAAGCCACATGGAAACCACTCATTGGCCTATATTGGTTAGGTTGTGTAAAATGTTTTCCACCAAGGTTTGATCACATGACTTCCAAAAGGTATTAACAAAGTTTCCTTACCAACACACCATACATTGGTTCTTATTATACAAATGGTATGTTATATATTTAAGTTTATACAAAGTTACATATGGGTGGCTAAAGGGCTGAGGGCCTAAGCCCTCGACCCTTAGCCTTGGTCCTTACCATACCATATGATCCACCATATATCACAGAGGGATATTAACACAAAGTTCAACGGAAATATTGTAACAGTGACCTACTATATATAACATATGGTTTTAACCAACTCTCCTAATGTTCTGATTTGGTTACAAAACCATCTAAACCATATTTAAATGCATGCATATAATTTTAGATTTTGGCTAGAAGGGGGTGTCTATTTAATGGCATGCACCCCAAGGCAAAGGACACAACATTTTATGAATATATTTTAGTCTTGTAAAGCGTTCCAAGAGTATGAAATTTGTAAGGCTACACCATAAAGTATGTTGGGGGTCACCTCAATGGAATTTCAAGTATTTTATATCATTTTTGGACAATTTTTTTCCAATAAATCAATGGTGCACTCCATTTATTCATTTGAGAAACATGTAAAAAGGTCATTTTAAAATGAAAGCATTTGAGCATTAATAAAAGAAGTCCTTATTGGAAGTGGACCCGGAGAGGTAGCCCAATTTGTGTGAACTCCGAATTTTCCAACTTTTTTATGTGATTATATTATTCTTGTTCATTTCAAGTTCAATCATTTGCAAGTTATTTATCATTAAAGTGGAAATGGCTAGATAAGTATTTCACATGTAATTTGCAAAACTATCAAGCGATCATATTTCAAAGATCAAGTAGATGTATATGTGTATTTTAAATTATCAACATCTAAATATTTTTCAGATCAAGTTGGTATCAGAGCAGGTTTAATAAGTATTTTTCAAGTGGATGCTTACAAGAGAAAAAATGAAACTTGGTAAAGGAAAACTTGCAAGTTATAAGTCTAAAATATGAAAAATATTGTGAGGACATAGGATGGCTTTTGAAAGAAAAGAAGAAGATCAACCCATGGGTCATGAAGAGATCAGAATTACACTTCAATCGATAAAAGAAAAAATAGATGAGTTAGAATAGAGAATTCAAAGGCCTGCAAGTGGATAATCTTTGGTAAAAGGATAAGGAGGAGGTGAAGGTGATGGACCCTTCGAGCCCCATTCCCATTCCTCATCATCATCATCAGTTTCTTCTTAAGAAAATAAAAATTCTTATCATCGAAAAAAGTCCTCTAAGAAGTTTGAGCATAATATGTCATTATTAAAATTGGATGTTAAGTTCATGTTGCCAACATATGATGGAGAATTGAATGCCAATAAATTGGACAATTGGATCAAGAATACAGAGGTATATTGTGGGGTTCAAATAATTATGGTGTAGGCTACAAAGATATAGTTATCTTCTCTTCGACTAAGTCACGCTTCATTAATATGGTGGGAGAGTAATATGCAAGTTGATCTGGTTCAAAAGGGTAGAGTAATCTCTTCTTAGGATAAGTTTAATAAGGCTATCTTAAAAAAATTCTATCCACTAGCACATACGCAGATGACAATGATCGAGTGGCAACATCTCAGATAGGATAAAGGAAAAAATATTCAGGCATATACACAGGAATTTAGAAATAAGGCATTACCCCTAGGAATTTTGTTGTATACTCATGAAAATATTCTGAAATACATTTGTGGTATGCACTCATATCTTCGTCACACTATTCTAACGTTTATCCCTACTAACATTGATAATGTATTAGTACAAGATACACATATAGAGGCTAGTAATGGTAAGCATGTGAGCCAAGATAAGAATCCATTCAAGTACGAGAAGAAACCAAAAGGTAAATGGAAGAGTAAGAAATCATCCACAGTTAAACAAGTTGAGGGAAGATCTACATATTCTCATAGTAAAAGAAAGGGACATGAGGAATCACATTGTTGGAAGATGCATCTGGAATTACGACTGAAGAAATCCAAGGATAAAGGGAAGAAGAATATTGTTGCATCAACTCATCAAGATATAGGGCCATATTCCAGAGATGAATCCAATATCATGGCCAGATGAAGAAAAGATATATCAACTATCATTTCAAATTATTTAGTTTAATATGCCAAGCTGAAAAGTGATATTGATATGAATAAAAGGAGCAATATTTTTCATGTCAAAGTTATATTCAAGCATACAAAGGTAGATAGTTTATTTGAAAGTGGATCTCAAGTTAATCTAATATCTGAAAAAATTGTTAAGAATCTTGAATTGAATACAATCCCTCACAAAAAGACATATCCATTAGGTTGGGTATGTGACGATACTACGTTTCAAGTAACAAAAAAGTGTAATATCATATGTGCAATTACAACTAAGTTCTTTGATGAGGTTGAGTTAGATGTTGTGCCTCTTGAAATTTACGACATTGTCTTGGGTATTCCATATATATTTAATAGGAAGGTTGTTTTCTATCGAGAAGAAAAAAAATATCACATTCTCCAGAATGGGATTGAATATATTGTCATAGCTAATCACATCAAAACTTATGTTTATTTAGTGAGCAAAAGGAAAATAAAGAGACTCATGAGAGGAAGTAAATGTTTTGTTCTCATGATAGTGAAATAGAAAGAAGAATATACTTTAGTTGGTTATGATCGAAATCATATGCAAGAACTGATCAACATCATATCTAATTGTGATGATTAGTTTCAAGAACATATTCGGCTGCCTCCTAAAAGGGAGGTTGAACATGAAATATATTTGCATCGGGATGATCTTATTCCAAGCATTGGAATGTACAGGTCATCAGTGATCGAGAATCCAAAAATCAAGAAGCAAGTTCAGGATTTTCTCGATAAAGAAATCATCATACCAAACTACTCTCCATGTGGTTCTCCTATTGTATTAGTTCGGAAGAAAGATGGCGTGTGGAGGATTCCTATTGATTTTTGAGTCTTGAACAAGATGACGGTAAAGGAATGTTATCCTCTTCCAAGAATATATAATCTATTAGATCAATTAAAAATTGTTCTGTATTTCACTAAGTTGGACTTGTAAAGTGGTTACCATCAGATCAAAATTGCAGAAGGAAACATATGGAAAATTTCTTTCAAGACCAAGAAAGGATTGTTCGAATGGTTGGTTATGCCATTTGGGTTATGTAACACACCAACAAATTTTATGAGAGTGATGAATGATGTGTTCAGAACCTACATAGATGATTTTGTTATTGTCTATTTAGACAACATATTGATCTTCAGTTGAACATGGAAATATCATCTAATGCATGTCAGGAAAGTTTTTGAACTTTTGGAAAAGAATAAGTTGTATATAAAGATGTTTAAGTGTGAATTTGGAAAAACTTCTCTGGTATATTTGGGTTACATTGTAGGGAATGGTCATTTGAAAATAGATCTTGCAAAAGTAGAAGTCATTGTGACATGGACCAAGCCAACTACTGCCACTAAAATCATGATCTTCTTAGGAGCAGTACAGTACTTGAGGAAATTAATTATTAATTTCTCATACATAGAAACACCTATGCATGCATTATTGAGTGCTAAACATGTCTTTTAATGGGGAGGTAAGTAGTATAAATCCTTTGAGACATTGAAGGAAAAGAGAAGAACCATGCCAGTTCTGGCATTGCCATATATGTAACAACCATTTGAGATTCAAACTAATGCAAGTTGATATACCGTGGGTGTAGTCTTGATGCAACGAGGTAAACCTATATGTTATCATTCTGAGAATTTCACTCAAGTCGTGATTAACTATCTAGTATATGATAAGGAACTTTATGCTTTGGTACAAAGTGTAAAGAAATGGAAGCATTACTTAATGGGAAAGGAGACAATAATTCATACAGATCATCAACCATTACAGTATTTTCAATCACAAACCAAGATACAATAGTCACAACACTTCAGGTGGATGGGTTTTCTACATCAGTTTCATCTAGTGATCAAGTATAAGAAGGGTAATCATAACAAGGTTGCAGACATGTTATCAAGACTAGTAATTAATGCCTCTACAATAATCAGGTATAATCCTTTAGCACATGAAAGTTACGCAGAACAATATGCTAGGGGTGATGATTTTAAAGAAGTATATGATTCATTAACTCATGAAATAAACAATTAAACTATTATATGCATGACAGTTTATTGTATCATCTTGGAAAATTATGTATACCAAGAGATGAAAGGGTCAATATAATTAGAGAAGATCATACATCTCTCATCTCTGGTCATTCCAGGGTTTTTAAGATAGTCACACAATTACAAAGGTATTTTTATTGGCCTTATATGAATGAGAAAGTTTATAATTATATCAAAGGGTATGTCGTGTGTGCCACAAGTAAACCTAGCAACAAAAAGTTGGGGTTATATAGACTACTTTTGCTACCTTCAAAACCATGGTAAAGTATATCCATGGAATTTGTAGGGGGGTTTTAGATGTCCATGAAATGTCATGATTATCTATATGTTGGTGTGGATAGATTCAACAAGATGTGTATTCTAATTCCATGCAGGAAATAGGTCATAGGTGAACAAATAACACATATGTTCTTTGCAAAAGTATGGGCTCATTTTGAACTTCTTACATCTATAATATCATAACGAGACTCTCACATTTTGGAAAAGTTTTGATCTCATTTATGGGAGCTAATGTACAATAGGTTGAAGAAGAGCATGGATTTTCATCTGCAAAAATATGGACATGCAGAGGTAGTGAACATAATAGTGGTACATCTACTTAGATGATACTACAACAAGCATCCTACATTATGGGATGAACAATTTCCTTATATCCAGCATGCCTATAATAATTTCATGCATTCATCTACTCAAAAAACTCCTTTTGAAGTATGTTTGGGGTACTTGCCTAAATCACCTATAGAACTTGTTTTTGATTAATCAAATCACGAATATGGACAGGATGATATAGATAAAGCTAAAAGGTTCATTCAAAATATTCAAAAGGTACATCAAGCAGTACAATAGCAATTAGAGAAAATCCGAGCCAAGTATAAGGAAAGGAATGACAAACATTGGGTTGATCATCAGTTCGAAGTCGGTGGTCAAGTATGGATACATATCAACAAATATAGAATGAAAGGTAAAGGTAAAAATATAAGGCTAATCTAACATGGTTTGTTCAAGATATTAGAGAATATCGGTACTATTTCCTTTCGTTTATATCTACCAGCTTACATGTAAATGTATTCAATGGTAAATGTTGAGAACTTGAGGCTTTATGAGCCTCTTATGATTACGAATGAAGATGAAATTATTCATGTTCCAACATTTGATTATTTTTCTCCAGAATATTTGGATGAGCTATAGGAGGATGTCATTCTCGACAAAAGGATCAGAACTTCACAGTGAGGTGATGTGGAATATCTACGAGTTGGCATTAAAGGGATAAAACAAAGTAAATACAAATGGATGAAGATCGAAAGGGAAATTTCATATGGGTGGCTAAAGGGTCGAGTTCCTAAGCCCTTAGCCCTTGTCCCTAGTCCTTACCATACCACATGACCCACCATATAGCGTGGATGGATCTTAACAAAAAGTTCGGTGGGAATATTGTAACCATGTGTTAACAATATATTATTGTATTCATGGAGGTCTAAGTTATATATTATGTATATAACATATGGATGTATGTTATAACAACCACTTAACTATATTCCAAAATTATGCGGAAATTTTTATACTATATACCAAGTTGTTGTAACAAAAGGTATATATATAGTATGGTCGATGGGTCTCCAACCCCAAACCTACTATATATAACATATAGTTTTAACCAACTCCCCTCATGTTCTGAATTGGTTACAAAACCAACTAAACTATATTTAAGTGCATGCTAATAATTTCAGTTTTTGGTTAGAAGGTGGAGTCTATTTAATGGTTTGCACCTCAAGGCAGAGGAAACAACATTTTATGTAGATATTATAGTCTCGTAAAGTGTGTCAAGAGTATGAAAGTTACGAGGATACACTATAAAGCGTGTTGGGGGTCATATTGACTGAATTTCAAGTATTTTATATCATGTTTGCATGATCTTTTACCAGGAACTCAATGGGACACTATGTTTCTACATTTCAGAAACATGTAAAAGGTTCATTGTAAAACACAAGCATTTGAGCATTAATAAAATAAGTCTTTATTGAAAGTGGACCCAGAGAGGTAGCCCAATTTGGGTCAACTCTGACTTTTCCAACTTATGTATGTGATTATATTATTGTTGTTCATTTCAAGTTCAATCATTTGCAAGTCATTTATCATTAAAGTGGAATTGGATAGATAAGTATTTCACATGTAATTTGTAAAACTGTCAAGCAATCATTTTATTTTGAAGATCAAGTAGATGTATATGTGTATTTTAAATTATCAGCATCTAAGGATTTTTTCGATCACTAGGGTTTAAATAGGTTTCCATGTCATTGCAATTTATACCAATGGTACTAGTTGTTCCAGAAGGATTTATTGGTACTCTTTATGCATATCTATATCCATTCATCAAAGACTATTTATCATGTTTTCTATCTACATTTGACTAATAATTGGAGAAAGTCAATGTTTTGTTTATGTAATCTAATAGAGGACTTACACTAGAAACCAAGTTTCCAAGTCAGTAAGAAATCATGGCTTGTCTTGTAGGAGGAATGGTTGGTAATTAAATAACTACATCTAGCAAGAAAATAGAATATCCTCAAATTGGATTTGAATAGGGGGGACCTCAACTAATGTCAACCACTATGTAGGATCTTATGAACAAGTATTGGAGACTCAAATTGTAGTTGTGATCATTCAAGATTGCAACTTGACATTAACACTATTGCTGCAGTGGAATCTCAAAACTGAAATTTCAACTTGGGGATTTCACGGTTGGGACAGAGTCAGTGGGTGCACATCTAGGTCCAATTTTTTATATAAAAGGTGGGGAATTAACATTCAAAGATGCAAATTTTGTTATTTGAAGTGTAATTCCAGATTATTTTCCTTCAATATTTGATACAAATCAAAATGACCCATTAGACTTGGAGGAAATAAGAGAAGCATTTTGGAGTCTTGCAGATATGACCAACTCTTATAGAAGAGAGAGATTCTTCTTCAAGAGACCATTGAAATGTGAAAATTGATGAGTGTTGAGAAAATTGCACTGAATTTCTGTAAGTGTGGAGTGAGTCCATGTGTCGATATATTCGTGAATTGACCAAGATGAAGGGGCATGAAACAAAGAAAAATACCCATGGATGCTTTGGATGTCTTGGTCCCAAGAATGCATATGAAACTACAAGATATTTGGAAATGAATGAAGTTATTATTCATTGTATTGTGGTATGATAAGTACAAATGGCATGGGACTAGTTGATGGTGTTGAAGAGGCCGAGGAGCCATATACTGTTATGTATGGTTTTGAGTATGTTTGAGGTGTCAAAAAGTTTCAAGTTTTTACAAAGAAGGTAAGGAAACAACTGAGACTTCAAGGTTTAGAAGATGGACATATACACATAAAATTGTATTTAATTCTATTTTATAAGGGAACAAACATTGCAATGATTATCATGACTCCTCAATATGGGAGCGATAACCATGTTGGAGAATTTATAAAACAATTCTATCAAGAGTATGAATTTGAACTTGAAATGAAAATTACTAGGCCAGAGGTATATGGAAATTGCAATGATCTTGAGGTACTGACAATTGCTACTATGATGTATTGTTTGTGTTGTCTTATCTATGTTGATTTCACTCTTAATCAAGTATGTCTTGCATGAATTATAATTCACATTGCACTAGGTTCTCTGCTTCTACCAACTTAGAAATTTGATGTGGTAGGTGGTAATATGTTTACATCACATCTAGTGATAAATGTGGTACTAACTACATTTCAAACATGTGCTTTCTCACAAGGTTGCATTAACAAGCTAACATTTGGTGACAATACCTTTGGAAATGATGAAACTATAGGGGGTGGATGTGGTGTTGGACAAGGATGGAATGGAACCACGCAAGTACAATGTCACATGAAAAATACACACATTACAGATTCTAAGATTCTTGAGCAGTGGTGTCCAGTTCTTCGTCATAGAATTGGTCTTGGGGATAATAGTGGTGTTGCTAGTTGATACAAAGGAGTGGATGGTATTATTCGAGATATTGAATACAATCATCCAATGACTATTATTCTATCAAAAAGACATGTACATGCAACCAAAGGTTTAAAGGGTGGAAAAAATGAAGCTCGTGGACATAATTACATGCACCCAAAGGTTCAATGGGTGGAAAAAATGAAGCTCATGGACACAATTTATCATAAGAAAAGATGGGTGTAGGGTTTCTCTTGGGGAAATAATATCGTAGGTTTGCAACTTGGGGAGATCCTTCAAATTTTGATTATGGAAGGTGTTGGATGGGGATGTAGTTCTTAAGTCTATTATCATTCATAATTTATAAACATTGTTCATTTCCTCTACATAGTAAGTACATATTCGAAAACATCGTGCACTAAATAAGAAAAGTAGAGGGCATCAATAAAGAACAACTATTAAATGGAAATATGGGCAAAGTATCTACAATGATTCATAGATATATATGTTCCATAAATCAAATTTCAAACAATTGAAAGGGTCAACATGGTTTCTATTTCCTCTTCTTGGCTCAATTTATCGTGCATTTGAAGTAACCCACTTTTTATTTATGGGTATAGTGTAGATGAAAATTCAGTGATGCACTCTAGATTAATTTACAATGTGAATGGAAAATGTTTCACTTAGCATTTTTTAATGTTTACCAAATTTGAAAATGTGAGAATCATATTTGATTTCTTTCTTTCAAATATATTGTTTTCATTATCTAGAAATATGAAGCAAGAGTGTTTATAGTATTGTTACTCTTTTGGTGTTGAACTTTTCTATTATCATAGTCTTTTAATAATTATTTGTTAATTCTTCCATTTTATATTTGGGTAGTTTTCCTCAATTCATTTTAAAATTTTCCATATTTTTTTTTTCTTATTACATATTTGTTCATTCTCTCTCACATTAAATTTACCTTTATTATTTTCTATTTTTCTCAAATATTATACTACATTTTTATTTTATTTTATATTTCTTTTTTCTTTTCAATTATCTTTTGTCTTCATTGTATTAGTCCACTTAAATGTCCAAAATCTAAGTGGAAACTATGTTCATTTTACTTGAACATCAATAAAATTTTGCAATGAGAAATAGTTAGAGTTTATTTTGGATATTAATGTTTCCTTAATGTTGTTAACCTTTTTTAGAAAGAATTGGTTTCACTTTTTTTTAGAAAGAGTTGATTTCACTTGAGACCTTATAACACAAAATAGTCATAACTTAATGTCTCCTTGGTATTGTAACTTTATTTTTAAAAATTGAGTTGATTTTACTTTAGAATGATAATTTGAATATATATATATATATATATATATATATATATTATTTTCGTTTTCATTTTTCATTATAGTATTTCACTAAAACTATATTGATTTCACTTTGGCATCAATTTTATCTTCGAATGAGAAATACTCAAAACTTGTTTTGAACATTAATGTAATTAGTGTCGCTATGAGTCTCAAAGCCAAAATCTAACTATTTTAAGCATTGAAATATGAGTGTTGTATTAATTATCTTGAAAAACCATGTTTAATTCTAACCATATTTTGTTAAATCATGTTTCCCTATCATTATGAATTGAATGTTGTCATTTTCATGTTGATTACCTCTCTATATATTTAATTTAGGTTTTGAAATTATATATATATATATATATATATATATATATATATATATATATATATATATATATATATAAAAGTTAATATTAATATATTACACAAATAACATGTTAGAGATGATACAAGAATTTATAATTATCATTATGTAAAATTTTAATAATATTTTAGTGCTTTATCAAATTATATCATTTGTTTTCCATGTATAATTTAGTATATTGTTTATTTAAATATTGAAACTAAGTTGATATTGAAACCTCTACTTTGTGAAATAATTTATACCATAAAAATGTTTTTTTTATCATATGATATTTAATAAAAATGTAAATCATACTTAATTTATATTATTAAATTGAATTTTAAGAATAATATTTAAGAAATTGTTTAACATTTTTATCTTAAGATTTGTTTTGATTATATATTGATTAATTTTGGTCCTTATTTAATTAATTTTGAATGTATATTAACCTCCAAAGTAGAATAATTAAACTACTCCTAATACATAATGTTTCTAAATGTTTAGATATTTTTTTTTATGGAACTTTCATTAAAATTTGTTCATATAAATATTTTTGCAATGGTTAAAAGAAATTTTATATGTTTCCTTTTAAACCATAATTATTTCAAAACTTCACCCATGTTAAAAGAAATATCAAAATTTCCCTTTAAACCATATTAGCTTCAAAATTTGAGTTCCATATTACATCTCTTAATCGAGATGCACTTATATTAAAATATAAAATACATAATCATACATTATGAAGATCATTATGCAAGATGATTTCATACAAATAAAGGGACTTAGAATATGTTGATTGATTATTATTGTTCCCAAAATTCTTTTTAGATAATCATAAGTGGAAGTAATGCAAATATTTATATATTTTCTTTGATGTATTTTCCTAATCCTTTTGAAGTCTAACTATTAGTAGTTTTGTTATTATTATTTAGTACTTTTATACAATCTATTACTAAAAAATTAATTCTAAAGAATTTTCATTTTAAATATGTTTCTCAAACCTATATGAAAGAAAAAAATTGCATATACAAAACCATGGAATTAATAGCAATCAAAAAATTCTCACTTTAACTACATGAACTTAAACAAAAAAGAATTCATACAAAATTGATCTTTTTCCTTAAACCATTCAAATTTTAATATTGTTAACACAATTCCCTAAGGGAGAAATTTTCAAACAACCAAGTGTTCATTAAAATACCGTAAACCAATCACTAACAATTTCCCTTGTCAAATGAGTTCTTAAATTCATAATTACACAAAACAAGATGATCCATCATACTTCTTGTTTGATGGCTACCCTTTGTGCTCATTAGCTTCTACTATGTTGTCACACTTACCAAAATCACTTAACTTTATATACCCTTGGTAAAATTCCAACTATATATACTTTCTCAATGATTTCTTTTTTTTTTTTAACGAGAACGGTTATGTTTCATTAGGCGGCGTTCTGGTAAGCCAGAACCAGCAAGTTACAAATCTGAAGAAGGTTGGTGACCTCTAACAGTGTTGCCAACCTTCTTGTAAATGTCTTGGGAAGTCCATCCCATCTGCTTCTGGAGCTAATTCGAAAAAATGGCAAAAATTGCTTACATGAGTAAATTCTCACAAACTGTGAGCACAAAAGGAGACAGAAGCAATACATCAACCGGA
>ML777277.1:801105-839935 GCA_009831015.1 Picea engelmannii | reverse complement strand
CAGCCTCTGTTAGCTGTTGATAATCTTGACTTTCCTCAGTGCGCCTCTTTGTAAGCCCCTGTTAGCTGCGGAAAGTATGCACTTTCCACAGCGTGCCACTTTGTAGAAGACCCTCCTTAGCTATTGAAAGCATGTATCTTTGATAGCACGCCACCCGAGAACTGATTTTAAGAACCTTTTAAGATTTGACACTTTCAACAGCGTGCCAACTGATGAAACGATCTCCTTAGCTGTTGAAAGTGGGCACTTTCCACAGCGCACAATAAACCTTTGAAAACAAGTTAGCTGTGGAAAGTAAAAAATGACAATTTTGAAAAAGAAGACTTTACAATCCAAATTATTTTTAAGTCAAACCAAAATCTAAAATTTTGCAGCTAGAAGACCCAACAATGAATTGAGGAAACTATCAATAGCCATGCTATCCACCATAGAACTTGACCAAAATGACGGTGCTATTTTGGGAGTTAACAGAATGGACACTCAAGTGTGAAAATAATTTTAATCTATTGAAGGAATTACTTACTAGTGCAACTGTGTTAAATATTGCTAAACCAAATGAAAGTTTTGTGGTGTGTACAGACGCATGTAAGGAAGGAATTGGGGGAGTCCTCATGCAAAATGGACATGTCATTGGATATGAGTCTAGAAAGCTTAAGGAACATGAGAGGAACTATGCCACACGTGACTTGGAACTTGCTTCCATTGTTCACGCCTTGAGGATGTGGAGGCATTATCGCATGGGGAAGAAATTTGAATTAAGGAAATTTGAATAGCCTGCCTTGAATGCGAGGCAAACAAGATGGATGGAATTTTTAATTGAATATAACTTGGATATCAAGCATATCAAGGGAAAGGAGAACAAAGTTGTCGATGCACTTAGTAGAAGAGTGCATATCATGCATGCTACTGCTGTCAGTATGCATCAGTCAGACTTGAAGAGCAGAATTTTATATGGTCTTGTTACAGACCAGCATTACCTATAGGTAAAGGAAAACTTACAGAAAGGAGATGTACAACAAAAAATAAAGGAGTATGAGATAAAGGAAGACGGATTACTCACACATAAAAATAGAATCTATGTTCTTAGTTCTGAAGAACTGAGGAATTTGGTACTGAAGGAAATGCATGATGTTCCTTATGCTGGACATCTCGATTACCATAACAATTACAGCAGTAAGAAGCCAGTTATTTTGGCCGAGAATAAAGAAGGATGTTGTTGATTACATCGCTCGATGTATGGAATGTCAGAAGGTGAAGGCTAAGCATAGGCACCCAGCGGATTTGTTGCATCCATTTCTAATCCTAGAGAAGAAATGGGAAGTGATTACCATGGATTTCATCATAGGGTTACCGAGAACGAATAAGAAACATGGTTCAATCATGGTGGTGGTTGACAAATTAACAAAGGTTGCTCATTTTGTGCCGGTGAAGACAATGCATACAGTGGTTAATATTGCAGAAATTTTCATGAAGGAAATTTCTAGGTTGGATGGGATCCCTAGGAAAATTGTCTCGGACAAAGATACGAAGTTTACCTCTAATTTATGGAGAGGATTGTTTAAAGGATTTGGCACAAATCTAAACTTTAGCACAACATATCCCCGGACATATGGGAAAACAGAGAGAGTCAATCAAATAATTGAAGACATGCTAAGAATGTATGTGATGGATAATCCATCTAAGTGGGAAGATTACTTACACTTGGTTGAGTTTGCATATAATAATGGGTATCAAGATCCATTGAGAATGAGCCCATTTGAAGCCTTGTATGGTAGGAAATGTGATACTCCAGTAAGTTGGGACAACCCAACAGATAGAGTGGTACTTGGGTCGGAGTTTCTCAATGACATGGAAGACCAGGTGGTCAGGATAGAGCAGAATTTAAAGGCAACTCAAGATAGACAGGAATTTTATGTAGACAAGAACAGGATAGTTAAAGAATTTGAAGTAAGGGAGCATGTAGTTTTGAAAGTGAATCCCAAGAAAATCTCTTTGAAATTGGGTAGTTGTACAAAGTTGGCAGCTAGATTCAGTGGTCCATTTGAAATATTGGACAGAATAGGACCAGTTGCATACATGCTTGCATTGCATGTTTCCATGAATGTGCATAATGTATTTCATGTCTCTTTACTAAATAACCGTGTACATAATCCTAACCATGTTATTGATTGGTGTCTGATTCAGGTAGAGACAGAGGGAAATTTTCAAGTTCAGCTAGTCCGGGTATTGGACAGAAAAGTCAAAATGCTCTAGAATCGAGTTATAAAGTTGGTAAAAGTTCAGTGGACTTGCTATGGTCCTCAAGATGCTACCTGGGATCATGAAGATTCCATGTGGGCAGAGTAATCGCAGATTTTTGAATAAATTTTAGATTTTTATCTTTATTTTGTATATGCACTGAGGACAATGCCAAGATAAGGGGGAGGGTATGTAACACCTCAGGATTCTGAACCCCCCATTTTAAATAATGTATTGTTACAATGTTGAGAGGCCTAAGTGCCCAAACAATTATTAAAGGGCCATTATGCCCAAGAAATGTAATGTTTTGATCATTATTAATAATAAACACACCGTTGGCCGCTAGGTAGACAAAGACTAGAGTTATAGGGGGCTACGATTCCACAAGAAAGGGGGATTGAGAGGATAATTTTTTATTCCTATGTTAATCACCCTTTTTCCAAGGGAGGGAAGCGGTTACATGAGCTTCTTGGGGAAGGACAAGAGGTTCTTGATTTCCCCATGAAGTTACTTAAACACGTCCCTGATATGATTGTGGGGTTTTTGTGTTGGTTGGTTGTAGGGGTTTTTGGTGTTGGTTGTTGGTTGTTGGTCTTTGGTCAATGGGGTTTGACTGATGGATTTTTCGTTGATTCCTTGTACGTTCCCTCATTTCCCTCACTCACTGTCGTGCACCCCCTTACCCATTCATTCACTTATCCATCCTCACCTGCATCTTGGCTTGGTAAAGGGAAACGAAATGCTAAATCATTAGACACGAGATAGTTGTTTGTAGTGTTCGTTGGTGTGACCTAGCTATGACATGAGGCCTGCATGTCTAAGATGTGTTGGCCTGTTCCCTATTTTTCTCACAACGGCCAGTCCTGAGAGTCCCAGTATTGATATTTTGGACCAGTTGCATTAGCGCATGAATAAGGAGAAGGACTACTTGAGGGAATTTGTGGCAGAGAAGGGTGGAGGTTCGTTCTCTCGGGTGGTGCAAGCTGGGTAGAAGAGAGTTGGGCACTTGGATTTTTGTGGGTGTTGGGAAACCTGTGATATATTGAGAGTTGACAAGTTTGGGAACCCAAGTACACTCTGGAACCATCCTTGTGGACTCATAGCCTTGGCTCGGGGGTGACACTACTGTTGAGATTTGGAGCAGTGGTGTCTACGGTTGGGTGGACCGTCCTTGGTCTGTAGCCAATTGGTGTCATCTTTATTAAAGATAAGTTATCTGTGTTGTGTTATTATTTACATGCATATGAATGTATTTTCGATGTATATTTAATTATCGTTTAATTGAATCTTTAGACTATGCATGTTTCTTGGATATTGTTTTGCATGTCATTAAAGTCTTTTCTTTTATGCAACCTTAATTTTTAGAAAGGTATCGATAAGAGAAATAAGTCCAAGGGTGGGATTGAAGCTAGCATCCCCCAGCCTACGGGTGGTTGGGGGATGTTACAGACTTGCATGGAGAAATGTAAAATAAAGAAAAGACCAAGGAAAATCCCAATATCACAATTGAGGATAGAGGAATGAGTTAATCTCAGAGATAGAATAATAATAGGCAAGAGATTCTTTCTTATATTATCAAAATAATTAGAGTGGGGTAGACCCCAAGTAAAAAGGCAACATCTAGCAAAGAAGATTAATCAAATACTAAGATGTTATCTAGATTTAATAGAATGGAACCTACAAACCCTTCTAAATTGTATTCCAATCCTAAAGTGAATGACACATTCCAAAAATCTAATAGGTTGGAATACTTCAATAGGAATCAAGGGTTTGATGAGGGAATTTCCATTGAATTTGCACATAGTTTCCAAAACTTGGAGGAAAAATAATACATGACCATAGTTAAAGGCTTACAAATCCAAATCAATGAACCTATGTTGGTGATATTTACAATACTCCCTATGGGATTTCCACGGGAAAATTAGGAAAGGAAACTAGACTTATATGAAAAAAGGATCTTCCTTGGGTCTTATGAAACAATGGAAGAGAACAAGAATGGTTTTAAGAGAGAGAATTTCCCCTCACCGAGAGATGAGGTGGTCTTGCACATAATGAAATACATAACGTGTGACGGAAGGAATATCATGGTATATTCTTTTAACTTCAAATTGTTACATCATAAAAGACATTTTCTATCAACATACCTGAAAATAACTTGAGCATTCCTTATTATTTTTATAGTCTCTAAGAGAAATGAGTTCTAAAGTGTAGGTAGGAAAGGTGGATGCATTTTCCCATCATGGGATTATCCAGCTAATTGTACATGATACATTGTATGGACAAAGTTGAAAATCACCTAGGATATGTTATTAACCATTAGAAAAGAATAATTATTGTCCCTGCAAGCTAATCTGAACCAAGAGGTATCCCAATAGAATCTAGGAAGAATACAAATATTGGAGGAAAGGCATGTATGAGAAAAAGAGGAGAACACACAAGAAGACAAACATAAAGGAGGAAGAAAAATAAGTGTCTACTAGAAAACAAGAGAATGACAGGGATGTTACTACTATTTTGGTCCATATGGGAACACCATATAGAAGTCCCATCAAAATTACTATAGGAAACCCATAGGGAGGGAAACAAAGTAGAGCCACAAGGGAAAGGAATATGCCCCAAGTAAAAAATAAATTGTTTATTATTTAACACACACCTACCATAGACATTGAGGATGACATACATTCCATCCCAACAAAGGATTTGGGAGAATCCCATGCAAAACTCATGCTAAGAAGAATAATCCTAGAATAAAGGACCCCATTTTCCAATTAGAAGAAGCTAAGGAAAAATCCCTAACTTGGAAGATAGTGGAAAAAGACAAAAGGAAGTTAGAAATTACAACTATGGTAAACTCCAACCACAACTGGGAAGTATATTGTGGACTTATAGGAAAAGTTCTAGATCTTTAAAATGTAACATTTAGAGGATAGGAAACAACTAGAGAATGAGAACGAGGATTTAAAAACAACATTGGAAAAACAAAGAAGGGACGTTGAAGATAAAGTGGAGAAAATTGATGAACTAGAATAAATTCCCCATAATACCATTGAATTGGAAAAGGACATGCTCTCTTGAAGGCCTCCTACAAGAACACACACCTTGTTTTTCAAAGAGAAAAGGCTCAAGCATCAACTGGGACACATTTCCAACAGCCTCCCTCATGAGTTGGACACTCAAAAAGAGTTCACATAGGCATATAAATGATGCAATGAAGAAGATAAAAATAATCTCTATGAGTTCTATATCCACAATTTTGTGATTCCTCGCCCTTGCAAATGGTCCCCTAATCCCTATGTGGGGGATAACCAAATCAAGGCATTTTTCTACTAGGTAAAAATTGAGGAGAAAAGGTTTGTCGAGGCATAGAGATACAAGAATAAATAGTTGAATAACACCCTTTATGTGATGTCTAAAACCACTAATCCTAAATAAATACTAAAAAACCATGCAAGGTTGAATTCTAACATAGATTTAGTAAACATGGTTGAGGAGAAGTCGAAGGGGGGAATTATACATTGTGAAGTCATGGTGAAGAACTCAAAAGATAAATTGGTGAATCTTTTCCAAAACAAGTGGGAGGAGATTCCACTTAGATTTAGAAATATGGAGCCTTACTTTCCATCTAATTTAAAAGTTTCTTTCTTCAAGGTCGGCCTATACATTGATACCCTCAAGATAATGAATCATAATTGGATAGGACTTACATTCAAATATCCATTACTCCTCCATCAATCCATTCCCTCGTGTTATTATATGATGGAGATGGATGAAGAAGAAGAGAAAAATAGATGGGGTGGCATAGAGCTAAGGGTATGATATCATAGAAGGGATGGAGTTAAACAAATTGTAGCTTATGACATTAGGTAGATAGCACACAGGGATCAATAATCAAAGTAAGAGGATTGAGCAAGGAAAGGATCAAATTTTAAGGGACTGTTTTATTTCACATGGGCATGCAAAACCTCTAGCTAGGGGGTGATTATGGACCTATATATTGTATTTTATTTATCCCATTCTATATAAACATTTAATATTTTTTCCCTAGAACTCGACCTTCATATGAAACATTTGTGTATTTTAATGATCAATTGAGGCTATTGTGACATATGTCTATCATTCTATACTTAGTTTGCTTAATTACTAAGTATGAATGCAATGAGCATTGGTATTGAATAATTTTGATGATTTATTCATATATTTCATATGAGGATTAATGTGATCTAAAATATATAAGTGTAGGAAATCGGTTCAACAATACAAGATTTATCCTCTTCATTTATGACTCAATATATACCTAGTGTCTACTAATAATTTCAAGGGATATTGTCCCTCTTGGAACACACTAGTTGAAGTTGAAAAAAATGGGTTGAGACACTACTAAACAATACAACCACATTACCATCACAGAAAACCCCAATTGATTATATGGTTTACAAAGAGTCACCTCTATTATTATTATTATTTTTCCTTTACTATTCGACTCTAAATTGGGCACCATTAGCGTCGGATTTAGCACCTTCTAGTGGACAAAAAACAATCAACTTGGGGTTCTAAATCCAGCGCTAATGGTGCCCAATTTAGAACCAAATACTAAAGGAAAATGAAAATAATAGAGCCCAAACATATACAAAATTCATTATTAAGATAACACAAAATTTGCATAACACAAAATTAAAAAAATAATAGAGCCCACGCACCCAAAACGAAAAATGAAAATAATAGAGATTGTGCACCCAAAAGAAAGATTTTGTGCATTCATGATACTCCATTCATGATTTTATATCCATCGCACACCCAAAAGCAAGGGTTTGTGCATTCTCGAATCGCATACCCAAAAGAACCACCCAAAGAAAAGGCATGGGAAAGCGTGAGAAGATCCTCACCCATAAAGACAGAGGAAGTTGATCGACACAAAAAAAGAGTAAGAAAGTCCATTGATGATCTGTATCCACCCATAGATGATGAACAATAAGGAAAAATAAGAAAGCACCACCCACAAATTATCTATATCTAATTGATCTCGTTGACCCGTAACCACTTGAGCGATCTATAATCCCATTGGATGTTGACCCGTAACCAATTGAGTGATCTATAATTCCACTAGATGTTTCAACACATACAGAGCAAAGAGAAGGATTTTCCATGGTATTGAGCAAAACAATTCTCCCTAGGACGTCAAAAAATGTCAAGCAACAGAGGGAAACGAGCAAAGGGATCTAATTCTTTCAATAATGAGGTATTTCATACTCAATTTATAGATTTTTTTCATGTTTTCATTGCTTGTCTGAATTTTATTATTTTAGTTTTTTATTTCAAAATTATATAAGAAGAAATTTCCTCTGTATATATAGGGTTTATTGTTTTTAGTTTTAAATTTAAAATAAGAAATTTATCATACATATATATGGACATGACCCAGAGAAATTGAAAGAGGCAATGGATTCTCTATTGGGGGTATAAGAAATGAAGAAACGGTATGGACTTGTCCATGCTTGAAAAATATGTGGAAGAACGATCTACTAAAGGAACTGAAACAATCCAACCAAACCAACCCTCTCAAATGGAATCGATTGGTTCCCCATCAATTCCTGGATCGTGCAAAAGATCAAGGATAAATTTAATCTCAATAACCTCTAAGAATGTGGAATGAGGAGTAGAGACATCCAATGTACCACCCACTCCTGGGTCACATATTTATTCCACCAAGAATACGTGTTATGCATCTTGCATTCGTACATACGAAACCAAGGTAGAATATGATGTTGTTTCCAAGAATATCATAATGACAGATGATGGGAAAGTGTTCATGCATAGGTTCAAGGAATCACACCTTCAACGCTTCAAAGAGAATCTACATCTTCCATTATTTAAGATACCCTTTCACCTTCAAAAAGAAGTCATCAATGACATGGAGGTTGAATTTTGGACAGATTGGTTAGTAAAGAAGACCAAAAAAAATGACTCAAAATTGCAAGAGATTTCATTGCAACCAAACGAAAAATCTAAAAGAAATTCCTCTCGAGCTAAGGAAAAAAAAGAAGGCCAATTGATGTGAGTGTGAAAGTATGGGAATATCTCTTGAAAGCATATGATAGAGCGGATGCATAGAGGAAGTTCAGTGAGGAGAGAATACAGGTATTTGAATTTTCAACACTAGATTATTTCAAATTCATTAAACAATTTTTATGTTTTACTCGTGCATAATCTAAATTGAATTAGTGTATTTTTCAGGACAAGGCCTCGAAGGCCAAGCTTGAAAATTTTTATGCCACACATCATAGTGGCCAAACAAGAATAAAAGCCTCAATATGCAAGTTTGTAAGTCCTGGGAATATCTGAAATGATATTTTTTTAAAATTTTGTACAAAAAATTAAATGATTGCATATTGATTACTTTAACTAGTCCATCTACCATGTTTTGACAGGAGAAACAATATCGCCATTATCCATCACAATACGAATTTGAGATGATATAGGAAAAAAAGTGGTCTCATTTTGTTATCTGGATGGAGAATGAGGTATCATTAGTTGACTTTCAATAACCTAGTTGGATATTGTTATGTTAATATGTCAATTTGCATTTCTTGTGTTGAGTTGTTTATTTATGTGTAGCTTGATTCAGAAGGCTCTAGTGCAACTACACAAAATTCTTTGGCCCCTTTTCTCTCTTTCTCTTATAGAGTCTTAGAAGAATGGTATGTTCAAATAAAATAAACGTTTGTATTGATCCTTGTTTCCCTTCATGAGTATATTGCTCCTAATGGGGTTGGAATTGCTTCATAATAACAAGGACTAGAGTCCTCTAACTCGAATCCCCTATCATATTCTCAAATTCATCCCTATTATTTGTTGTTGGGGTAAAGATAGAATGTATCTCTCCATTTTAAGAAAATGGTGTATTTTGGAGTGGATCTCATCCATAGTCCTTTAGGTCTTTTATCAATATTTCGTAGTTCAGATGGGCCTTGTTCATATTTTCCCATATCTTCGATGTCCTTGAAACCTATGGTTTGGAACATTGGAAAGACCTTTTGTTATGTTTAGATTTATCATGTCTTAGAAAAATCATATTCATCCTCATCATTATCATGTACCTCATAATGATTTTAATCCCATTCTCCTCATCTAAAAGGAGGCATGTTTCCAATTACACCGTGCCTCGAATCGACAAAACACCCATTATGTTGGGCTCCTAGCACCAGATTCCAGCTAGGGGCACCCCTCTTATGTTATTTTGTTTCCCAAAAAAGTGCTTGTTAGAGGATCTCTGGAACTAGGGTTTAGCTCACTGAGGCAGAATGCAAATCCAACATAGGGGTTCAACTTTCAAATCCCATGTGTCAAGTGATTGTGGGAACCGTGGTCATGTGGTCGTTTGTCATACACACCTTTCGAAGCTTATGTAACTCATTTATGTCGCCCGATTGTGATTTTGTGACCTCAGATCAAATTGTCATTGTGTCCCTGAATGGCTTCAGGAGGTGATTTGCAACTCGCCATAGCACCCAAACTTTGCATCAGATCGATGAAATGCCAGTTCTATTGGACTCTTGGCACCAGATTCCAGCTACAAGGACCCCTCTCTTATGATTTCGTCGCCCATAAAAGTTATTGTTAAAGGATCTATAGAACTAGGGTTTAGCTCGGTAAGGCACAATGCAAATCCGACAAAGGGGATCAACTTTCAAATCCCATGTGTCAGGCGATTTTGGGCACCATGGTCGTGTGGGCATTAGTCATACACACCTTCCACAACTTACGAAACTCAGTTGCGTCGCTCGGTTGTGATTTTGTGCCCCTCAACCAAATTGTCATTATTTCCCTAAATGGCTTCATTAAGTGAGTTTCAACTTGCCATAGCAACCAAATAGTGCCTCATATCGACGAAACACCAGTTATGTTGGACTCTCGACACTGTATTCCAGCTAGGGGGACCCCTCTCCTATGATTTTGTCACCCAAAAAAGTGTTTGTTAGAGGATCTCTGGAACTAGGGTTTAGCTCAATGAGGCGCAATGAAAATCCAACACAGGGGGTCAACTTTCAAATCCCCTCTATCGGGTGATTTTGGGAAGCGTGTTCATGTGGGAGTTGGTCATACACACCTTCCGGACCTTGCGAAACTCATTTACGTCACCCGATTGTGATTTTTTTCCCCTAGACCAAGTTGTTATTGTGTCCCTGGATGGATTCAAGAGGCGATTTGCAAATCTCCATATCACCCAAATCCTGCCTCAGATCGACGAAACGCTATTTATGTTGGAATGCTTGCATCATACTAAAGCTAGGGGGATCCCTCTCCTATGATTTCATCACCCAGAAAAGTGTTTGTTAGAGGATCCTCGAAACTAGGGTTTATTTCAATGAGGCACAATCCAAATTCGACACAGGTGTTCAAATTTCAAATCCCATGTGTCGAGCGATTTTGGGAACCATGGTCATGTGGGAGTTGGTCATACACACCTTCCGAAGCTTACAAAATTCAGTTACATCGCCCTGTTCTGACTTTGTGCACACTGACCAAATTGTCATTATGTCCCTGAATGGCTTCAGGAGGCAAGTTGCAACTCACCATAGAATCCAAATTCTACCTCATATCGATGAAATGTCAGTTTGTTTGGACTCTTGGCACCAGATTCCAACTAGGGTGACCCCTCTCCTCTGATTTTGTCGCCCAAAAAAGTGTTTGTTAAAGGATCTCCAGAACTAGGGTTTAGCTCAGTGAGGCACAATACAGATCTGGCACAGGGGGTAAACTTTCAAAGCGCCTGTTTCGGGTGATTGTGGGCACCATGGTAGTGTGGAAATTAGTCATACACACCTTTAGGATCTTATGGAACTCAATTACAACGCTCAGTTTTGATTTTATTTCCCCTGACCAAATTGTCATTATGTCACGGAATGGATTCTGGAGGTGAGTTCCATCTTGCCATAGCACCCAAACCATGCATCAGGTCGACGAAATTCTATTTATGTTGGAATCCTGTCACCAAATTCCAGCTAGGGGGACCCCTCTCTCATGATTTCGTCACCCAAAAAAGTACTTGTTAGAGGATCTTTGGAACTAGGGTTTAGCTTAGTGAGGCACAATGAAAATCCAACACAGGGAGTCAACCTTCAAATCCCCTGTATCGGGCGATTGTGGGCATCGTGGTCATGTGGGATTTAGTCATACACACCTTTTGGAGCTTACAGAACTCAGTTACATTGCTCGGTTGTGATTTTGTGCCCCCGGACCAAATTGTCATTGTGTCCCTCAATGGATTTAGGAGGCGAGTTGTAACTCGCCATAGTACCCAAAATGTGCCTCGGATGGATGAAACGTCAGTTCTGTTGGACTCCTGGCAACGTATTCCATCTAGGGGGACCCCTCTCCTGTGATTTCATTGCCCAAAAAAGTGTTTGTTAGAGGATATTCGGAACTAGGGTTTATCTCAGTGAGGCCCAATGCAAATCTGACACAGGGGGTCAACTTTATTTAAGGTGGAAGCTATTTATTTTTCTAAATATTCCACTTTGATATTTTTCTGATATTTTTTTCTTTTTGAGACCTATACCTTCCCAAATTGCTTCTCCCTCTTGTCTCTTTCTTGACTGGGTTCCTAGATAGATTGTTGGGAGGCCAAAAATTTCTATCTATCCATGGTCACAAATTCCTCCCAAGTTAATCTAACAAGTTATCTTTCCATAACGTCACATACTATAAATTTTATGAGGCCATTGTGGGCCAAGGCCTCCTCTATCCCTTTCTTAACCTTTGAACTCATTTCTCTTAAAGACTATTATAGTAGGAAATAAGGAATTCTCAATTTTTTGTCAAGTCTATGGTGAAATAAATTCTTGAGCTAATTAAAGAACCCAAAATGGTATGCATATAGCATACTCAAACTTCCCTCATAAGTGATATAGTTTAGTAGGTGGTAGGCTACTTGATACCATGGGTTTGGAAGAGTATCTATTTTGACCCCATTATTGTTTCACATAGGTTCTACATAACTTAGGAAAAATAGTTTATTAGCATCGATTGCAGGTTTTCTTTCATATTTATCCTATGGTAAACCCATGGGAAGTCCTTAAAATTTTCTTATGATGGATTCATTCACCTAGGATCACTCCTATTGAATCCTCCCCTAACATTTCACTTATAATTCCTTCTCTTGGAATCCTAAAGGTTGTCTGCAAGCATAGTTCTAATAACTTAGAAAACTAGAGAATGCAAAATAGAGATATTTTGGCTTGGATGAGTTCCTAATGGGAAGGAAAAGAAAATCAGAGTAAGGGGTATAGGATGGCATCATGGGAGTTGAGGATAGATGAAAAAAATACACAATATGTAGCTAAAATTGTAATTGCTAAAGAACAATGTGGAGTTAGTAGGGTATTACCTCATGTGCATAGTAGCCATGTGGCTATTGTACATGCCAATTTGGCATGCATAGCATCTTTGTGGCTATTGTGCATGCCAAATTAGCATTCACAACAAGGAATGTGGTTGTTGTGCATGCCAATTTGGCATGCACAATAGCCTTGTGGATGTTGTGCATGCCTAATGTGAGACATGTAATAAAGATAATTAAAGTGAGAAATCAACCTGAAACCTTTTTACATGAAATCCTTGGAGTTGAGATTATAGGTGGAAACCATGAAACAAATGAAAATTCATGGTAGAATCACATAAAATTATTTTTGGGATTGACAATATGTGGTATGTGGAGGCTATGAAGGTGGTGTTGGAAACTATATTTGGGTCTCAACAATTTCTATGGAAATACCATGTGTCCTTGCCGTTTAGAATTTTGGAGGAGGGTGTGCCCATTAAAAAACTGCAGGTTCAACCTCTACAATGAGTGGATGGGCATTGCATGTCTAAGTAGACACCATAATGTAATAAGTGGAATGGTAGCATTAAAACTAGTGTAAATTGTTTTGTGGAGGTGCATGAAGTGGTATTGGAAACAACACTTCAACCTTCACAATTGATAGGGACATGAAACTTGTGTAGTCAATTTTAAATTGCAAAGGGGGAGGGTCTTATTATATACCTACAAGTTTTTCCTTTTCAATTGGTAGATGATTTCCAGGTGTCTAGGTGGGACCACTATCAAAGGAACATGTGCACTAAAGGACATAGATGGGATCCCCTAGTCTTATCCAAAGATATTTATGCACCACATGTCAAGTTCACTAATATAAAATCATATGGGCCACATGTTATAAATATAATAAAGGTATAAAGTGTGTGTGTGTGTAGAAAGGTGTATAGAGAATTAAAATATTCCATAATGATAAAAAAAGGGTTAAATAGGATGACATTGAAATACCTAATTTTTACCTATAGGATTCATGTGGAAACTAGTGCCACATCATCATATCCATGTGCCATGCCACATCAATAAGATGTCACATTAGTAGAAGAAAACATTTGTTAAAACAAAAATCTTTGCTTTGGCCATAGCAGGAGCATATGAACTCTAATCAAAATGACATTTAAGGTGTAAGTTGATGTGTACCCTCGACCCTCGGTCCAAAGTCCACTACAGGATATTTCTTCCTTCGTTGAGCTGAAATAGCTCTTCGAGCTCCTGCTCAGAATCCCATAAGAAAATTCAATCCACAGGTCCTTCTCCTCCAAACGGCCTCCAAGATATGACCGTGACCTTTTCCCAAAAAAGGATTTCGGGTTTCGCAATTTCATGAACCCAGATGTCGAGTTCCTTGGCTTCTCGAACCTCCAAATGTCGAAATGCCAAAATGGCAAATTTTCGACCTATGTGACCACTTTCCCCCATGACCGCATGCCTCTTTCAGAACTTCGGGGTTTCCAACACTGAAATATCCCAGTTCCTTGTCTTCGAGACTTCCGAAATCCCAAACCCTGAAATGCCGAAGTTCTAAAATTTTGAGACCGCGGCCCCACTCCAACAATACATCACATTTCGCGACTTTGGGAGTTTCACCGTCAAGTTGCCCGACTCTTTGTCCTCAGGACTTTCAAAATCCCGAACCCCAGTATGCCAAAATATGATCTTGTCTCGTGACCCGGAAATACTCCTCCAACGCTTTCGGGATTTCGTGTTTCGGAACTTCGCGAATCCCAGTGCAACAATTCCTTGTCCACTAGTACTCCCGATATCCGAAGTACCGAAATTATGAAACTTCGGTCCTCCTTCTCCTGAACAAGATCAATGGCTCAAAACCTCTCCTGATCCAATGGCTCAGGTCCTTTCAGGACTTTATGGGTCAAGAATTCCGAACTCTTACCCCTGCATCTTTCGGTAGCCAAAATACTGAAATGCTCCTTTCGGGGATTTCCCCGAAACCTTGTCCGTGTGCACTTTTCGGGACTTCAAGATTCGCAATTTCGTGAATCCTCCATGACCAAACCTTGATCCTTCAACTTCCCAGTATCTGAAACCCCAATGGGTTCAGATTTCTGCCACGTGTCATCCTACAAACGGACGGTCCTGATCTTTTAGTTGTTTCACGTACCGGGAGTTTGAAACTCTCGGTACCAAAATATCTACCTCCTCTACCTTTCGAACTCCGAATAGCCGAAATGTTGAAGTTCTGCTCCAAAGGCAAGTTGTGTTTCGCGACTTCGGGGTTTTCACTGTGAAGTGCCTCGGTCTCTTGTCATCGAGATTCCTGAAATGTCGAACCCCGAAATGCCGAAATGATCTAGCAGCTCCTCTCCTTTTCATACGAGGATTAAACCTCGTGCAGCTCCTCCTGGATCCAATGGCTATCGGTCCTCCACGCTAAATCTGACGGTAGTTGTAGCTCCTCTCTGAGCATGTGTTTCCTCCCTTTTCTTTGAAATATTTTCCAAGTTCCAAAGGTCTCGGCCTTTGCTTCCTTCTCTTCTGTTGCGAAGCCTGTATCCTCGGCTCCCACTTATGTTCTAAGGACGCTTTCCCTCCTGAGCTTTCGAGACTTGTGAAACCTTGAGAGGGTTTCCCCGACTTCCTGCACTCCTTGCAGCTGTTGCTCTATGTGCAAAGGCACTTTTCCTCCTAAGCTTAGTCCTCTCTAAAACCTTGAAAGGTTTCTCAACTTTTGCACTCTTTGCAGAGTCTCTGCACACACAAAGGTGCTATTTGTCCTGAGCTTCTCTGTTGCTCAGACCTCTAAGGGATTAACCCTTTTTTCCTCTCTCTCAAATGGAGAATCTGATGCCCTCGTGGCAATCTCTTGCTCAAGCAACTCCTTGCTAATCCTGCAGGGTGTTCAGTAACCCTAAGAAGGTCTTCCCTGACTCTTCTCTTCTTCTCTAAACTCAAACCAGAGTTCTTTTTGTGCTATCTGCACTTGCTCAATGCCCTCCTGGCAGAGGTTCCAGAATCTTTAGTGATTCTATCTTCTCTGAACTCAAAATAGAGTTCCTCAATGCATCCAGTGCATTCGCTCAATGCCCTCATGGCAGAGCTTCCATAGAATTCTTAGAAATTATGTTTTCTCTGTGCCTTCCTCTGCACAGTCTTCACCTCTAAGGTATTCAACAACCTTGAGGTTTCCTCCTTGAGCCAATGACTTCGGTCGGTGTGCCTTCCTAGCACGTCCTTGCCCAAATTCTGCAGAATTTAAGAGTGCATCTATGCACTTGCTTTCAGAACCCACAATGTTCTGTCACACCCTCTTGGCATGAAGCCTCAAAGAACCCCAAACCTGGAATAAAAGAACCCACAGATAGTAGAACCTATCTATCCCTACAAATGCACATCTACAACATATAAAGAACACACAAATACATTCATAAACACATAAAGACACACAGAAACTCATGCAGGAAATCTGCTCTTTATATTAATATGAAATGCCTCCTTTACAAGGTGTTCTTGAGCTCAGACTTTGACAGAGTCTCGACTCCTTCTCTCCTCCACTCTAACTCTTGCAAATCTCTCCTATCTCTCGACTCTACCTTTCAAAAACAAGATCAAAAGATCTTTTACATGAGGGGGCTCTTCGAGCTCTTCCCTCCATCTCACCTACTCTATTCAACTACATTGAATTACATTGAATGGGTTGTCTAGTCCGAATCGAATCTAGATCCTAGCCTTACAACCATTAAAGGCCTTCTTTAACTATAGCCTGCTCAAAGGCACGACTTTGGCTCTACCATCCTTACAAACATTTAATACAAATTTCAAATTCAAAATTTGAAATGAGAGGGTTGTGCCTCTCCTCTCCATAGAATGCGTGCTTGATGAGTTGGTTGGATGGCACGGAGTGATGCTCCTGCATCATACTCCTCTGCTATGAAAAATTCATGAGCTCCTGCTCATGAGCTCCCTAGCGTCACTGTTGAAATCCTCCTAGATCCGAAACAGTCCTCTGGAGCTGTTCATCTGCTCCACTTCTCTGTTGTTGTTATTGTTGTTGTTGTTGTTGCCTTGATGCTCTTGCAGGTCCCTCGTTGTTCATATCCTCGTTGTTGACCGCTTCTGTTGATCAGATCATCATCTTTCTGATATCCTCAATCACTTCATCCAGCTACTCCAGTGGCTGGCTCTGTGTTTGCAGTCTTCTCGGCTGCATTTCTTCTTTGTAAATGGGTAGATCATCATGATCTCCCATGCCATTTTCTCCATCCCTCATGGCCTTAACTTGCCACTCTGTGGAAGATTCCAATTCTACAATGTCATTACTGAGCTGCTGCTTAGCTTCTTCCTGTGACAGTGTTTTTGCTGCCATCTCTCTTTGTGTTGGCTCAATTCCAACCTCTCCTGGCTGCTCCTTGGGTTGGTATGCTCCTCCTGCATCTGCTTCCAACTTGACTTGTTGGATGTGCATTCTCTGCACTATCACCCTTCTCTCCAGGGTTTCGATCTGCTCGCACAGATCAGCAAAGCTCATGCTATATGCCTCTTCTTTTTCTGCTACAAGCTCCAATGCTATAGTCTTCTCAGCTTCTTGGCTGAAAATGTTGAGCCATTCCTTGGAATGCTCATCTTCCTTTGCTTGGGAAGCCTCTGATGTCTGCTCCATTTCTCTGACATTCATAGCTAGTTGTCTTTTCCCTATTGTTGCATCTGCAACATAGACTCTTGCCTCAACTGGGCTCAATGGAAGGAATATCTGAATTCCCCCAATGATCAAAATGTCCTTCTGATCTTTTTCCTCTGTTAGCTCCTCTGGCTGATCTGAGCTCAACTCTGAGTTCATGAGACTTTTACATAACCTCACCTCTATTCCCCTGCCCACCTGGCAATATGGAAACTTTCTGCTGCCCTCTTGGTAGTCTATGAGATCCTCGGATCCCATCTCATTGCCCACCTGGTAATCTGAAATTTCCCTGATGTCCTCCTAACAGTCTATGAGATTCCGCAACGATCTCATCTCATTGCCCACCTGGCAATTGGAAATTTTTGTTCTTCTCTCTTGGCAGTCTCTGAGATCTTCCATTGATCTCAGTCCATCCTCATCACTAAGATTTCTCCCAGCTTCTGGCTCACATACATGAACCATCTCCTCTTCATCTATGAGGCTTCCAGCATGCCTCAGCCACATTTTCAACAGTCTCCTTTGTGTTCTGGCCAACATCTCCCTGACTGACCATTTTACCTTCATCCTCATAGGCCATTCATACATCCATTGTGATCTTGCATCTTGTTTCATCTGCAGTGCAAGTTCCTCCATTCTCGCTCTGATCTCGGCAAGCTCTTTATCCATCTCAGCTTTGCTTGGATGCTGATGGATCTTCTTTCCATCGCGTTTATGGCCTTCAATAGCCATTTTTCTGCCTTTTGTCTTCCCTCCTAGAAAACCTGCTACTGTCACTCTACAACCCTGAGTGCTTCCAGCGTCCCCTACAGTCCTCCCGACTATCTTCTTGACTATTGCGTACCTGCGAGCAATCACCACAGAGTCTCAATACTCTGCCTTCCTTTGATACCAAACTGATGTGTATCAGAGTACTCTTTCTCCTCTCACTTCCTCTGCCTACAATATACAACAGAGTCAATATCTGATACCACTTGATGCATTACCATGACCCTCGGACCAAAGACCACTACAGGATTGTTCTTCCTTCGCTGAGCTGAAATAGCTCTTCGGGCTCCTACTCAGAAACCCATAAACAAATTTGATCCACAGGTCCTTCTCCTCCAAACGGTCTCCAAGATATGACCGTGACCTTTTCCCAAAAAAGGATTTTGGGTTTCGCGATTTCGCAAACCCAAATGTCGAGTTCCTTAGCTTCTCGAACCTCCAAATGCCGAAATGCCGAAATGGAAAATTTCCAGCCTATGTGACCACTTTCCCCCATGACCACATGCCTCTTTTGGAACTTTGGGGTTTCCAACTCTGAAATACCCCGGTTCCTTGTCTTCGAGACTTCCAAAATCCCGAACCCTGAAATGTCGAAGTTCTGAAATTTTGAGACCACAGCCCCACTCCAACAATACGTCACGTTTCGTGACTTCGGAAGTTTCACCGTCAAGTTGCCTGACTCTTTGTCCTCGGGACTTTCAAAATCTCGAACCCCGGTATGCCAAAATCTGATCCTATCTCGTGACCCAGCAATACTCCTCCAAGGCTTTTGGGATTTCCCGTTTCAGAACTTTGCGAATCCCAGCGCAACAATTCCTTGTCCACTAGTACTCCCAATATCCGAAGTACTGAAATAATGAAACTCCGGTCCTCCTTCTCCTAAACGAGATCAACGGCTCAAAGCCTCTCCTGATCCAATGGCTCAGGTCCTTTCGGGACTTTATGGGTCAAGAGTTCCGAACTCTTACCCCTGCATCTTCCGGTAGCCAGAATACCGAAATGCTCCTTTCAGGGATTTCCTCAAAACCTTGTCCGAGTGCACTTTTCGGGACTTCGGGATTCGCAATTTTCTGAATCCTCCATGACCAAACCTTGATCCTTCAACTTCTCGGTATCCGAAACCCTGATAGGTTTGGATCTCTACCACGTGTCCTCCTACAAACAGATGGTCCTGATCTTTTCATTGTTTCGTGTACCAGGAGTTTGAAACTCTCGGTACCAAAATCTCTGCATCCTCTACCTTCCAAAATACAAATAGTCGAAATGCCAAAGTTCTGCTCCAAAGGCAAGTCACATTTCGCGACTTTGGGGTTTTCACTGTGAAGTGCCCCGGTCTCTTGTCATCAGGATTCCCGAAATGCTGAAATGATCTAGCGGCTCCTCTCCTTTGCATACAAGGATTAAACCTTGTGCAGATCCTCCTGGATTTGATGGCTATCGGTCCTCCGTGCTAAATCTGGCAGTAGTTGTAGCTCCTCTCTGAGCATGTGTTTCCTCCCTTTTCTTTAGAAGATTTTCCAAGTTCCAAAGGTCTCGGCCTTTTCTTCTTTCTCTTCTGTTGCAAAGCCTGTATCCTCAGCTCCCACTTACGTTCTAAGGATGCTTTCCCTCCTGAGCTTTCAGGACTTGTGAAACCTTGAGAGGGTTTCCCCAACTTCCTTCACTCCTTGTAGTTGTTGCTCTATGCGCAAAGGCACTTTTCCTCTTGAGCTTAGTCCTCTCTAAAACCTTGAAAGGTTTCTCGACTTATGCACTCTTTGCAGAGTCTATGCACACAAAAAGCTTCTTTGTTGCTCAGACCTCTAAGGTATTAACCATTTTTTCCTCTCTCTCGGATTGAGAATCTGATGCCCTTGTGGCAATCTCTTGCTCAAGCAACTCCTTGCTAAGCCTGTAGGGTGTTCAGTAACCCTATGAAGGTCATCCCTGACTCTTCTCTTCTTCTCTAAACTCAAAACAAAGTTCTTTATATGCTATCTTCACTTGCTCAATGCCCTCCTGACAGAGCTTCCATAATCTTTAGTGATTCTGCCTTCTCTGAACTCAAAATAGATTTCCTCAATGCATTCAGTGCATTCGCTCAATGCCCTCTTGGCAGAGCTTCCACAAAATTATCAGAAATTTTGTTTTCTCTGTGCCTTCCTCTACACAGTCTTCACCTCCAAGGTATTCAGCAGCCTTGAGGTTTCCTCCTTGAGCCAATGACCTTGGCTGGTGCACCTTCCTGGCACGTCCTTGCCCAAATTCCGCAGAATTTAGGAGTGCATCTATGCACTAGCTTTCAGAACCCCCAGCATTCTATCACACCCTCTTGGCATGAAGCCTCAAAGAAACCCAAACCTGAAATCAAAGAACCCACATATAGAAGAACCTATCTATCCCTGCAAATGCACATCTACAGCATATAAAGAACACACAAAGACATTCAAAAACACATAAAGACACACAAAAACTCATGCAGGAAATATGCTCTTTATATTAATATGAAATGCCTCCTTTACAAGGTGTTCTTGAGCTCAGACTTTGACAGAGTCTCGGCTCGTTCTCTCCTCCACTCTAACTCTCACAAAGCTCTCCTATCTCTCAACTCTACCTTTCAAAAACAAGATCAAAAGATCTTTTACATGAGGGGGCTCTTCGAGCTCTTCCCTCCATCTCACCTACTCTATTTAATTACATTGAATGGGATGTCTAGTCCGAATCAGATCTAGATCCCAGCCTTACAACCATTAAAGGCCTTCTTTAACTACATCCTGCTCAAAGGCACGACTTTGGCTCTACCAGCCTTACAAACATTTAATACAAATTTCAAATTCAAAATTTGAAACAAGAGGGTTGCGCCTCTCCTCTCCATAGAATGTGTGCTTGATGAGCTGGTTGGCTGGCACGTTGCTGGCGTGGAGCGATGCTTTTGCATAATAAGTCCACAATGACAATGACTATACAAGTTTTAGTGAGGATGTTTTGTAGATTCAACTCTAGAATTTTGGAAAATCGGAATTAGTGTTTTGGGTTGATTTGATGGTTGGAATAATCTTTGTAGAAGGGAAATTTTTCTCCAATAAGAGGAAGTTAGAGTTGAGGTGAAGCACTCCCTTTGTCTTTCTATAATCATTGTGTTTACTGAAGGATATGTTGTTGTTTTAATGTCTCAATTAGGTTTCTTCACTCTATTTTGAGGGTTGCCTTGGCTAGGGTTGAATGTTAAGTGTGGCACGTTTAAGGCTATCTTGATCTTTGGATGAAATCACACTTGAAGAATGATTTATTTTTGGTTTTCAATTCTATAAATAAGGCTTCCTAGTCTTGTCTACTTCATTTATGGTTTCATGTGGTTGTCCTTTAATTATTCATGGCTACACATGGATGATTTTGAACTACTTGTGAGGAGCACCTTTGAAATATCCCTCATTTAATTTTTTTCCTATTGAAGTATATCCAATTGATTAGTTGGAGCATGTTTATAACAATGTAAGTACACCTCCTTCCATATTGTTCAAACTGTCTTTATAGGCACAAGTGTATGCAATCAACCATGCCTTAAATTCTAAAGACTACCCTAGACAACTTCTCTAGGGTTTCCCCCTCATGTTGAAGGAAATTCAACCTGAAGTGTAATATCCCTCGGCTGAACCCAATTGTAAATGTAATGTAAGTGTACTTAAGATGGTGAGTCATTTTGACATCATTTTGTAATGTGCCTTCCCTTACATAGTGTGTGCATGAACTGCATAGTAAAATGATGTAGTGTGCATATTCCCAGATACCACGCACAGTAACTAAAGTGCACGCAGTATGGAGGTCAGAAAACCTTGTGTATATGATATGTGCTATAGGCTAGTGAGCCAGTTATTATAAGTTGGAATGTTTATGTTTTTGAATTAGTCCAGAGCGCCTAGATGTTAAAGGCCAGTGCGCCTATTTTGTATATGTCTCATGATTAATATAAAATACATCCCTGCACACAAACCGACCACGATRAAAGAGATGGGGGACTGAACTTCGCCAGTTAGGGAAACGGAGGGCCAAAAGTCAAGGGAAAGGGCTAAGATAGAGAGATTAAGCCAAAAAGGAAAGATATATTAATATTTCCTAAAGCATAAAGTGTGGGTAATTATTTTATCCCAAGTTCTAAAGTTGGGGACAAGTGGACCAAAGTAACTTCCAATATGACAAGTGTCAAGTGTGGGGCATGCATTCATATCGTGGACTTATCTCATTTGGTCACCTTTTTGGAGGATCATTCTCACCATCACCGGACGATACCAGCAGCTTGACCATCATTCTGACTATCATACTTCATGATCAGTTTCACGATGATTCCTTCCATCACTCAGTTATCTAGTCAATGATTCCATGACCATTTTTTTTATTCACGTAGTCTGTTATCCTTGAGACATTCATTTCACTATATATGTGCATGTTTCCTTAACCATTCTGGTTGGTGTACCTGGTTATCTTGGGAGCGGGATTGAAGAAGTGGATTTTCAGGCCTGTGGGAAATTGAAGAGGCGGGTTGTCAGGCCCGTGAGAAATTATTTGAGCAAGAGAATTGTTGGGGATTGATTCCCAAAGGTGCTAAACTGCAACTATAGTTCTCTGCGACTTCCTTTCTGACCTGTTGTTGAAGCCCTAGAAGGGAAGTGGGGCATCCGAGGGACTATTGAGTAGAGAAGGGGTACACTTCCTTGGGTGGGATAAGCATGTGGGGAATGAGAGACTCTAGGCTGTTAGTTGAGCGAGCACGTGAGACAGAGTCTTTCCTATTGTCTATGAACCCTAGCCTGGTTAGAAACCCCTTTACCTGGGTGGAGTTCAGTCCCAGCTCAAGGGTGAATCACTGTTGAGAGTGATGAACAATGCAGTTTAAAGTTGGGAGGTTCATGGACAGTCTATATGCATTTGGTGACAATATTTCCAAGATAAGTACCAATCTTATGATAAAATTATATGTTGCATTGTTATTTACATGCTTATGTTATGGTTTATCATATATGTGATTACAGTTTCGTATATGTTTATAGGTATTTCCCTGTATGTGCTGCATATCTGTGTTTACTGTTATTTTAGTATGAAATCCTATGTTACAGAATGTAATTGTTTGTTTATGTTTATATGTAAAGCTTCCACAAGAGTGTTGTATGTATATGTTTAAGTTGCATGTAGTTTGAAGAGAAAATTTATGTGGAATAGATCAGTTGAATACTGGGTATGTTACCGTATGTTCCACAGTAAGAGAATGAAATCGTTCCCTATAGTAGCATGGCTCGGCCTCTTTAAGGCTAGGGATGTTACCAACTGGTATCAGAGCATGAGAGATTGCTCTAGAGTGGCATTCTTCGGCCTGTGGGTGGTCGGGGCACGTTACAAATTGGTATCAGAGCTTCAATTTAAACACTAAGCCTAGATGGGCCGGAAGGGTTCAAGTGAAGTGAATATTCACATAAGATTAATTTTGAAGTGACCAAATTTCAAGTCACGGACCGTCCATGGAAAATGTTGGTGTGCAGGCGCGCACGGTAAATTTTGGGCACCACATGGAAAATGTTGGCATGAAAGTGTGCGCAATAAATTGTGGCACCGTGCGAAAGAATATTGAGTGCAGATGCACGCGCTGAATTTAGCCTTGCGCGGAGAGCACACACATAGTAATCTGCACATGGGGTGCGTAAGTATTTCATAACACAAAGGAGTTTTGTTGGTACATGCATAGTATGAGTATAAGTTGTCTCGCGACAGTGTATTCAATGGTGCACCCAGACTATTGTGTGCGATGGAACATATTGAACTTTGACAGGGTGCAATACATAGGGAGAAATGCATGTGGAGTATTGGTGCGCAATACCAAAACTTTGCACAGTGGATATTGGTGAAAAACACAAAAGTAGTGAGCGCAAGTTGTCGGTGCGACAGAGAAGAAATGCATAGTGGATATAGGTGTGTGGAAAATCATTTTACCTTGTGATGTTACTATGCACAATAAATATGGATGTACAGGTTGAAGTTTAGTGCGTGCGAAATCATTTGGAAGGCGATGAGTCTGAATTTAATTTTCACAATATTAGAAGAAAAAGAAACACACAACCACATCAAAGCATTAATTAAAAAAAAAAATGAGTTTTATATTCCTCCTATTCAGACAGATGGAAGTAAAATATAAGCTTACAAGAAAAGCATACTATAAAAGAAAACAAGACTCATAACACCACCATATAGAATTTTGTAATAAACAGTCCAAAATCCACTTATGTATTTATATAATCGTATTAATCTCAAAATTACAAAAAGGGAATGATAGTAGTTATCCTATTGAAAAGGATCGTTTAAGAATAGGCCTATCATCTCTGGTGCTCCTTACCTCTACTACCAGTTGTACAAAATTCATTGAAATATACTTAATTTTAGTTGAAGACTTACTTCAACTTAGAGATCTCCTCCTTTAAAGAATCTAACCAGACCGGTTGATTCTCTCCAACACTTTCGGTTGTTTCATTCGTGGATTCCTCCCTCTTCTGCTTCTTGCTCCTTTTCTTCTTAGCAACTGGCCTATTGATGACTAAATCCTTCATAGTGCGATTCAACCTGACTTCCAACTGTGAGTCTATAGTCGGCTCTGTGTGGAATTTAGTCGCTAGAATGTGCGCAAGTACCCTTTCCTCCTTATTCATAGGAAAGTCTAGCATGTTGCCCGAATAACTAGTCTCCCTGGATTCAGCCCTATCCATGTATCTCAGTTTGTGGATACCGAAATGCTTTTACAGAGAGTAGAAAGTCGAGCAATTTGGAGATTACTTCGTTTATGGATAAGCAGATACCTTCATACTCGAGGATTGGTATTTATAGAATTCCAATTATGAAGTGCAGACGGACTATGTACAAGAGCGTTGGGTTTCCATGCTTGGATAATCCATTTCAAATGATTAACTTTCGAGTTAATTACATGGCAGCGTTCAGCTGATGTCAGTGGTTGCAAAGTACCGAACGAGTGAAATAGGGTGATCTGACTAGCCGTCGCCTGATCCATGAGTGGTGGATTTGACTTATGGAAACACGTGATACTGCGTCTTGGAAAAAGTGGTTTTGGCAAACCACATTCTTGCCTAGATGTATCTCTGAAGGCACCGCCCGTCTATGTTTTCAAGACTTGGGTCCTATCTATAATTTTCATGGTGATAACACCAGGAAATAAAGGGAGATAATTCTGATGTATATATTGAACCAAAATGGTTCATATTTTTTTTCATGGATTGTTGAATTGTTAGCCTGATAAGTTTCGATGGATGCACGTTTTGCAGAATTAACAACAACTAGATCAGATCAGACCAGCACAGAGTGCATAGGAATGGAAGAAGCACAGGGGAATTACAGTCAGCAAGATGAGAGCAGAGGGGTGGATGTCCATTTGGGAATTTAAGGAACAAACTCCAATGGACATGGAGAAGAAAGGAATGAAAACATGAATATGGTTGAGACCACTAAAAATTTGTGGAAGGATGTCCAAATCCATAAAGTTGATAATGAAAGGCTTATGAGAACCAAAGAGCAGTAGGATGACTTCAAAATGAAGTTATTGGAGGGCTTGAACATAATAGAAAAGAAATTGATTAAGGAGAGTGGCTTAAGCAAATCTGGAAGTCACAAGCCTTCAGATGAGGAAAGAAAAGAAAGAATTATTAGCAGACATCACCATCACTCCCCAAGGCATTCCAATAAGAGAACAGGAAACAACTCAAGTCCATCCCCTGTCAGAAGGTATAAGAGGTATGGAGTAGATGAACTACGATGAAAAATGAACAAAATCAAACCTCCGACATTTGATGGAGAGCACAAAAAGGATGAAGATGTAGAGACATGGTTGTTGGGCATGAGAAAGTATTTCCAATTGCATAATTATTCTTCTCATGCAGAAGGTAGAATTGCTATCTATCAACTCAAGGGAAAAGCCTCCATGTGGTGGGATAAACTTGTGTAGGTGCATCACATTAAAGAGAAAAGTGTTACTTGGAGGGAATTCAAGAATTATTTTGAGAAGAAATACTTGACTAAAAGATATTATGACAAGAAAATGAAAGAGTTCTTTGAACTCAAGCTTGGAAGTATGACCATGGATGAATATGAGAGAAGGTTTCTAGAACTGTTGAAGTATGTCTCTTTCATCAAGTATGAGACATTCAAAATTCAAAGGTATTTGAGTGGATTGCCATCAATCATCAGTGACAAAATACAATAGGATGATCCCAAAACATTGGAAGAGACCATAAGGCAAGCTAAATTCCTATATGATTAGTAGAAAGCAAGGCCAGCTTTCCAAAAGGCTTGGGAAGACAATAAGAAATTCAAGATGGATCAGAGGAAGAAGGGAGCTAAGCCACCATTATTCAGAAATAATACACAAGGATAGAAAATGCCTAAAAAATACAGAATGATTGACACAGGGAGTCAAATGTGAAGGAAACCACCTATTCAATGTTGGGGTTGTAAAGGAGATCATAGGTTCAGAGATTGTCTGCACAGAGGTGAAAAAGGTAGGGATGTTCACAATGTACAACAATCTGAAATAGTGGAGGACATGGGAAGATATGTGCCAAGGATTTATGCAGACCTAGACAACAAGAAAGAAGAGTATCTGTCCCACATGATTGAAGTGGAAGGTATGATCAACAACCAAACTATTGTTATTTTAATTGATTCAGGAGCTAGTCATAGTTATATATACCCTAAGATGGTGGAAAGTTTTCAATTGCCAAGAAACAAGCATGGGAAATCCTGGATGGTGTAGCTGGCTACAAGAGCCAGAAGAAAAGTTAATGAGATGGTTAAGTCATGCCTCATAGACATGAATGGACTGAACACCAAGGCAGATTTAAACATTTTTCCTTTAGGTTCCTATGATTGTCTAATTGGGATGGATTGGTTGGACCAACATTATACTCTCTAAGACTGTCAAAACAAAGAAATTACTTGCCTGGATAAGGAAGGGAAACTAAGGGAAGTACAAGGAATTCCCAGGGCAGTAACCTTTAGATAAATTACAGCATTACAACTGAAGAAATGTTACAGAAAAGGGTGTCAAATAATTGCAACTCATTTGGCGAAGACACCTAGAGATAAGGTGCCAAATTTAGAGGATTATGCAGTCCTGGAAAATTTTGAAGATGTGTTCAAGGAGGTACCAGGACTACCCCCAAGGAGAGACATTGATTTCTCTATAAATTTAATGCCTGGAGCAACGCTAGTATCAAAGACTCCTTACAGAATGAGTACACCAGAATTGAAGGAGTTGCAAATGAAGCTTGAAGAACTTATGAAGAAGGGGTATATACGCCCAAGTGTGTCACCTTGGGGTGCCCTAGTCTTGTTTTTGAAAAAAAAATATGGAACACTAAGATTGTGCATTGACTTCAGACAGTTGAATAAAGTGACTGTTAAGAACAAGTATCCTCTGCCAAGGATTGATGATCTATTTGATCAATTGAAGGATGCAAAGATATTTTCAAAGATAGATCGCAGATCAGGATACCATCAGGTAAGGATTAAAGAAGAATATATCAGCAATACCACCTTCACGACAAGGTATGGTCATTATGAGTTCACAGTGGTGCCATTTGGGTTGTCAAATGCACTAGTTGTTTTCATGTGCTTAATGAATGGTGTTTTCCGAGAATATTTGTACGAGTTTGTAATTGTCTTTTTGGATGACATACTTATATATTCTAGGTCAGAGGAAGAGCATGAACATCATTTGAGGATGGTGTTGCAAGTATTAAGGGAGCATCAGTTGTATGCCAAATTGAGAAAGTGCTCATTTTATTAGAAACAAATTCATTATTTGGGGCATATCATTTCAAAGGATGGGATAGTAGTGGATCCTAAGAAGATAGAGGCCATTAGAGAATGGTCAGCACCGAAGAATTTGACAGAGGTGAGATCATTCACGGGTCTTGCAGGCTACTACAGAAGCTTTATTGAAGGATTCTCAAATATTGCACACCCAATCACTTCCTTGCAAAGAAAGGGAGTCAAGTTTTAGTGGACACTAGATTGCGAGAAGAGTTTCCAACACTTGAGACAATTATTGACAAGTTCTCCAATATTAAGGATCACAGACCCAGATGAATACTTCATTGTATGCACCAATGCATGTAACGAAGGACTTGGTGGAATCCTCAGTCAAAATGGGTTTGTCATATGTTATGAATCAAAAAAGTTGAAGGATCATGAAAGAAACTATGCCACTCATGATTTGGAGTTGGAAGCCATAGTGCATGCCTTGAGGAAATGGAGACACTACCTCATGGGGAAGAGGTTTGAGCTAAGAATAGACCACAATGGTCTGAAATATTTATTTGATTAGCCAAATCTAAATGTTATGCAAAGAAGATGGTTAGAATTTCTAAGCGAATATGCCTTTAATATAAAGCATATCAAGGGGAAAGAGAATAAAGTGGCTGATGCACTCAGCAGGAGGGTGCATGAACTACATGTTATAGACATTAGCATGTATTAGACTGATATTAAAAGAAAAATTCTGGAGGCTGCAAATGCAGATCTGCAATACAGAGAATTGGTAGCAATGCTAAAGCAGGGTAAGATGCTACAAAAGGTGGATAATTATAATTTGGGAATAAATCGAATATTGTTGTACAAGAACAAAAAAAAATTTCCAAATGTCTAGGACTTGAAACATACGATTTTGTATGAAATGCATAATGTTCCTTATGCAAGCCACCCTGGATATCAGAAAACAGTGGCAGCGATCAAGAGCCATTACTTTTGGCTAGGTATGAAGAGAGAGATTGTTGAATACATCGCTATATGTATGGAATGCCAAAAAGTTAAAGCTAAGAATAGGCACCCAACAGGGTTGCTACAACCTTTACCCATTCCTTAATGGAAGTGGGAAGTGGTGACAATGGATTTTATTATAGGATTTCCCAGAACACACAAGCTGCATAATTCGATCATGGTGGTGGTGGACAAGCCTACGAAAGATGCCCATTTTATTCCACTGAAAACTACTCACAAGAAAGCAGATGTTGTTGATATTTTCATGAAGGAAGTGGCACGATTACATGGAATTCCTTAAAAAATTGTGTTCGATAGAGACCTGAAATTCACCTCAAATTTTTGGAAAGGATTGTTCAAAGGATTCGGAACAAATTTGAACTTTAGTACAACTTATCATCCTGATTCTGATGGATAGACAGAGAGGTTGAACAGAGTGATAGAAGATATTCTGAGAATGTATGTGATGGAAAAACCATTGAAATGGGAAGACTACCTACACTTGGTTGAATTCGCTTAAAACAATGGGTATCAGGCATCGTTGAATATGAGCCCATTTGAAGCACTTTGCGGTAGAAAGTGAAATACTCCAGTGAGTTGGGATAATCTAGCTAATAGGATAGTAGTTGGGCCAGATTTGCCCAAGGAGATGGAGGACCAAATGATAAAAATTAAGCAAAATTTAAAAGATGCCCAAGAAAGACAGAAAAGTTATGCCGATAAGAACAGAACCCACAGAGAATTCAAAGTGGGTGATCATGTTTTCCTGAAAGTGAAAGCTAACAGGAGTTCCCTGAAGCTGGGAAGTTGCGCCAAGTTGGCAACCAGATTTTGTGGGCCATTTGAAATCCTAAAGAGGATTGGTCAAATTGCTTATATGATTACATTTCCTGCATCTATGTCTATTCATAATTTCTTCCATGTATCATTTCTAAGGAAATATATACTTGATGCTAATCATGTTATTGATTGGAATGTGATTCAGGTGGAGCAAGAAGACACTTTTCAAGTGCATCGGGTGTGCATTTTGGACCAGAAAGTCAAGCAGCTTGTAAAGGTCAAATGGACCTAGTACAGTCCTGAGGACGCTACTTGGGAGCATGAGAATGTGATGCAGACAGAATACCCGCATCTTTTTGAATTTTTTGAAAACTCTGTTGTATATGGGTGTATGATGCACCGAGGACAGTGCATAAATAAGGGGAGGGGACAGTAATATCCCTCAGTCGAACCCAATTGTAAATGTAATGTAAGTGTACTTAAGTTGGTGAGTTGTTTCAACATCATTTTGTAATGCACCTTCCATGGCATAGTGTGTGCATGAACTGCGAAGTAAAATGATGTAGTGTACACATTCCCGAATACCGCAGGCAGTATGGAGCATGGATGATTTTAGGGGCTAAATTTCGCTCATGGGCTAATTTTCCATGGTTTTTCCAAAAATGAGATTCGCTATTTTAAAAATGATTTGCCCAAATTCTATAGGATACAATTATTTTACCTTAAAAATCGTCAAAATTTTATAAAAAATATACAAAATCCTTATAAATTTGAATATTTTTACAAAAATATCGCCAAACATTTATAGTTGGCATATGAAGGATTAGTAAGATTCGCCAAGGTTTCTATATTTTAAAATAAATTTACATCCTTAAAATCATCCCTGGTATGGAGGTCAACGAACCTTGTGTATATGATATGTGTTATAGGGTGGTGAGACAGTTATTATAAGTTGGAATGCTTATGTTTTGGAACTAGTCCAAAGCACCTAGATGTTAAAGGCCATTGTGCCTATTTTGTATATGTCTCATGATTAATATAAAATACATCGTTGCACGTAGACTGACCATGATAAAAGAGATGGGGGGACTGAACTTCACCAGTTAGGGAAAGGGAGGGCCAAAAGTCAAGGGAAAGGGCTAAGCTAGAGAGCTTAAGCCAAAAAGGAATATTATATTAATATTTTCTAAAGCATAAAGTGTGGATAATTATTGTATCACAAGTTCTAAAGTTGGTGACAAATGGACCAAAGTAACTTCCGATATGACAAATGTCAAGTTTGGGACATGCATTTATATCGTGGAGACTTATCTCATTTGGTCACTTTTTTGGAGGATCATTCTCACCATCACCGGACGATACCAACAGCTTGACCATCTTTCTGACTATCATACTTCATGATTAGTTTCACGATGATTCCTTTCATCACTCAGTTATCCATTCAATGATTCCATGACCATTTTTTTTATTCACACAGTCCGTTATTCTTAAGACATTCATTTCACTGTATCTGAGCCTATTTCCTTAACCATTCTAGTTGGTGTACCTAGTTATCTTGGGAGTGAGATTGAAGAAGCGGGTTGTCAGGCCCATGGGAAATTGAAGAGGTGGGTTATCAGGACCGTGAGCAATTATCTAAGCGAGAGAATTGTTGGGGATTGATTCCCAAATGTGTTAAACTGTAGCTACAATGATCTGAGACTTCTTGTCTAGCCTGTTGTTGAAGCCCTGGAAGGGAAGTGGGGCAACCGAGGGACTGTTGAGAAGAGAAGGGGCACACTTCCTTGGGTGGGACAGGCATGTGGGGAATGAGATATTGTAGGCTATTAGTTGAGTGAGCACCTGAGACAGAGTCTTTCCTATTGTCTATGAACCCTATCCTGGTTAGAAACCCCTTTACCCGGGTGGAGTTCAGTCACAGCTTGGGGGTGACTCACTGTTGAGAGTGATGAATAGTGCAGTCTAAGGCTGGGAGGTTCGTGGACGGTATGTATGCAGTTGGTGAAAATATTTCCAAGATAAGTACCAATCATATGATAAAATTATACGCTTCATTGTTATTTATGTGCTTATGTTATGATTTATCATATATGTGATTACAATTTCCTGTATGGTTATGGGTATTTTCCTATATATGTTGCATATCTGTGTTTATTGTTATTTAATTATGAAATCGTATGTTAGATAATGTAATTGTTTTTTTATGTTTATATGTAAAGCTTATGCAAGAGTGTTGTATGTATATGTTTAAGTTGCATGCAGTTTGAAGAGAAAATTTATGTGGCATAGCTTTGTTGAATACTGGGTATGTTACCGCATGTTTTGCATTAATAGAACGAAAGCATTCCCTAGAGTAGCATGGCCCGGCCTGTTTAAGGCTGGGGATGTTACCAACTGGTATTAGAGCATGAGAGATTGCTCTGGAGTGGCATTCCCCGACCTGTGGGTGGTCGAGGGGCGTTACATAAAGTGTGACAAAGAGTTGTTGTGGTGACAGTGGGAAACCTTCCTTAAGTGCCCTTAGGGTTTCACTTTATTTAAGGACTTGAATATCTTTGAGTATAGCTCTAGCAGGTAACAACGTCCAAATAATCATGGAATGTTTAAGGAAGAAATTACCATTACTTTAAAATTTGATCCCCAAAAGGATCATTTCAAAGTTGCACCAAAATAAGTTGATTTATAGGTTTATGAGAGTTTGGAGTCTAGGCATCACAACAAGCAATCTCTACGTAGATTACAAAAGAATTGGAAGTTGCAAGGTATAACTAAGATAACTATTGTTGCTAGAGGTTATTTCATAGTTTTCTTTTCAGTTTATTTTTAATGCAACCATGAATTAATGGAGAGGGTTGATATTTTAATGAATTTTGGGAGATAAGCTTTGATACTATAAATGAGATGCCTGAAACAGTCCCAACTTATATTAAACTTTCAAGACTGCCCTAGAATTTTAACATGAGTTGGTATTTAAGTCCATTGGTAGAAATTTGGAGAGATTCAATTCAATTTTATATTGTGTTGATCTATGTTTGGAAAATAAGAAAAGGCTTATGAATTTAGTGGCCCTCAAACTTTTGAAACACATTTAAAAGCATGCAGTTGATTATGAAAATACTCCCTTAAAGTGCAGGGCACATTTTGAACATTTCTATTTAGGGAATGAAAATTGGCATGAACAATAGACACTATGGATGCTATGCATGCCTAATGTGAGACATGTAATAAAGACAATTAAAGTGAGAAATCAACCTGAAACCTTTTTACATGAAATTCAAAGAACTCAACCACTCAAACTAGTCAGGTAGACTAACTTTTAATCTAATATATGAAACTATTACTCCTATTAAGCATGAGAATAGAAAAAAATATAATCCACTTAGCCTAAGTTTTAAATTGAACTTCCAATAATGAGGTACAACTCCAAGCCTGAAGAATAAAAGCATGTTTCCTTCTTAAAAAATTACATGCTACATTAAAATTAGGTTATCTCATCCATATACATCCATTCTTTGGAACTTACTCTCCATTCTACAATTGTTTCTTCCAAAATCATGTTTTTAAAAATTGGATAAGTTGCTTGATTGTGTTTGATTATTTTCAGATTATGTGTTTATAAACTCGAAATCTTGATATTGCTAACATGGATTCAAATATCATGAATGTCAAGGACTATCCTGATTATTATAACTTGCATTTGTCTCATGTTGGTAATTTCTTACTATGTTTGTATTTGTCTTAGGCATGGTAGTTTTTTTCCCCATACTTTAGGCATGCCAGAGATAGACTTCGAATTCTTGGGAAAAAAGTGCTCCCAAACTATAAAATATATGTACAATAAATATATAAAAGAATGAACCCATGAATGAAGCATTGGTATATATGATATGGAATCCTATGAATAATAAAAGATAGTGTGGTTTCATTTATCATGGTAAATACTTTCCTACAATGACCTTTCAATACATGTCGAGTGTTATGTTTGGAGAGGAGTTGAAATTTTATTTAAAATAGCCAAAGAAGCCATTTCTTCCCATAACAATTAGGATCAAAGATTTTGGTGCATGCATTGCATAATTTTTGACATGAAGTTGCACCATGATGTTCCCATACATTATTCTACAATATTCAATTTGATTCTTCAAGAAATAGTTTTGAACATTAAATTTCAGTTTTAAATGACTAGTGAAAAATGTTGACAAAGCAACAAAGCCACTTCTTGAGATCACCATCACCATCACAGCCAAAGAGAGTTCATGGTTCAATACAGCTTCAGTTTTGTACTTACTTGGTTCATCTTCATTGGTTCCATTTCCATATCAATGAGTTGATGTTGAACTGTTCCCCCCTCCTTGTTTCCATAGAAATCTACTGACAAATTAGAAGTCAAAATTATTAATGACCCTAGTTAGACTTAATTGAAACGACCTTATTAGGATGGATTTCTACCAAAATGCTCAAGACTATATTTCAATTGTTGTAGAAGTGTTCATGTTGTAGTATCTGTGCATAGTGTTCTTATGTAGTGGGAGTAGAAAACTCATTTGTGTTGGAGTTACTTCACACACACCTAGGATTCATTTTTCCTAAGGATTTTCCTTATTTATTAGTCATTATCCAGTCTCCTATATTTTAGGAAGAATATTCCTCTAGGGAGAATATTCTCTTCAGTTTGACTAGTTGAGTGGAGTCTAGATGCTGCATTGGTTTTGTCACCATGCAACATTGGTATCATCACCAAATAATGTGCATTAGACTTGGTATCATCACCTTCCTGGCATATTACCCATGATTCCCTGTTCTCCTCCTCACTTCACTCTGCTTCAGTTACTTAACTAAAGACTGGTAGACTAGTTAACTCAGCTAGGTGGCAGTTCACTCCCGTAATTGCCTGAGAGACTAGACTAGGTGGAAGTTTACTCCCGTAACTACTGTTGTGTGTCCATATCACTCTATACCACCACTATGGTGCATTGGATTCTGCTCCGGTGTGCATTGGTTGAGTTATACATAGTATGTCATGTGTAAATTATTCATTATTCAGAATGATTAATGAGAATTTTTCCATTCTTTCTCTCTTGCTTCTTCTTTATTAGTTTATCTCTACAAATGTGTGTGGTATTTTATTTATATATATATATATTATGTGCAGGTTCAACAAATTTACATTGTATCATATCTGATGGACTGCTAAGAAAAAGATACACCAATTTTTTTGCAAATACCAAAGATTGAAGACTACGGAAAAAATGGAACTCCCAAAAGAATTCATTCTTACACCTTACAATTACTTTTTATGGAAAGAGAGAATAATCATACATATTATAACAATAGAATTGTATAGGTTAACATTGAATAGAGACATAGAACCGACATCAGCCATAGAAAAATCCAAGTATCTAAATCGAATGGATGAAGCATCAGAACAATTTGCAGTCTCATCTCTCTCGATCTCTTTTTTCACATATATTCTTGTAAAACCCCCAATGAAGCATGGAACACCTTGGAAGGGATATTTGGAAAAAATGATGAGATAAGGGGACACATTCTTGAGGTGGAATTTCTCACATTGGATCCTAAAAGCTTCGACAATATCCAAGATTTCTTTACAAAATTCAAGGATTTACTGTCGCAACTCAAAGCTTGCAGGGTTGATAAATCCAAGGAGGAGAAACAAATGGTTCTCACCATTCTCTCCAAACATGGTATTGAATTCTCTGTGTTCATATCCATATTCCATTCAGTCAAATTCGCCTCTGGATCCAGCTGGAAGATTCCTTCTCTTCAGGAATTTATCAAATCCATGACACAAGAGCAAGCCAAGCTCATCAACATGGAAAAAATCAAATGCCCAAAGGTGCATGCACTTACTTTGCAATATGGAAGCCAACAATATCATAAATATAAATATAAATAAAAAATTAAAGCATATGCAAATCCAAAGAAGGAAGGGTACTCAAAACCCTTCACTGATGCCTCTGGATCCAAAGGTGGAAGGGGAAGAAAAGGGGGAAAATGCACATACTACCATAAAGGATTCCATCCAAAATCCACATGAATGCAGAAAAAAATAGATCTAATGAATCAAATAATTTAGCAAAACAAACTTGGAGATCGCATCCCCGAGGGTGCCAAGAAGAAGAAGTCATAAGATCAGTATCACAAGAAAGGAAATCCTAGCCATGCCTTGATTTCCATCAACTCCTATCTTGATGCTTGGATCGTAGATTCAGGAGCATCACATCACATGGCTGCCAAAAAAGAATTCTAGTTTTCATTGGATGCATGGAAAGGTCCTCCTATTTTGATGGGGGACAACTCTTCAGTCGAGGTCACCGACAAAGGAAGGATTGAACTCACCAACAGAATCTTCGATAATGTGTTGCACGTTCCCAAAATTTTCGTCAATCTTCTCTCCATGTATCAGATGAATAATTCCGGCATCGAAAACAAACTAATATTCACACCAAATGAAATGGACATCTATGACATCCAAACCAATTCCATGGTTTCTACCGGTGAGGTAAATCATCAATCAAGATTGTATACATTTTCTAAATTTATTGAACCAAATTTTGCTTTACTGATTACCCATGTTGATGAAAGTAGTAGGATATGGCACAAAGGTTTAGACATTTGAATTTCAGATATGTGAAACAACTTAGCAAGAAATTAATGGTTGATGGTCTACCAGACATCCATTTCTCCAATGGAATATGTGAGGGATGTGTTCTTGCAAAACACCCTCAAGAGAAATTCGACAAAGGAATGACTCAGAGATATTCCACTCCTTTAGATATGATCCATAGTGACCTCATGGGTCTTTTTCCACATGCATCAATTAGAAAAGCGAGTTTGGTTCTCATTTTTGTTTATTATTTGTCACGTTTTACATGGATTTACTTTCTTAGGAAAAAATCCAAGGTATTTCAACACCTCAAAGATTTCAAAGCCCTGGTTGAGACACACTCCAGAAATAAAATCAAAGTCCTCCAAACTGATAACAGGGGAGAGTATGTCAATAATGAGATCCAAAAAAAAATCATGAGGTAGGGATTCAGTTGTATCACACACTTCCCTATACTCTATAGAAAAACGAAGTTTCTAAGCAGAAAAATAGATCTCTAAAAGAGATGGCATCTTGCATGCTACATGCAAAGTCACTACCACAGAGACTATGGGCCAAAGCACTTAATTGTGAAACCTACATCCAAAAAAAATATCCCCATATATCTGTCAAGGATAAGACCCCCTATGAGGCTTGGAGTGGCCTCAAACCAGAAGTGACCCACTTTCATATCTTTGGTTCACGTACGTGGGTCTAGATTCCCCCTGAAAAGAGGAAGGCACTTGATCCACATAGAACTGAGTGTATTTTTGTTGGATACCCTAAAGGTGTGAAGGGATACAAACTTATTGATATTTCCTTGGATCGGCTCATCATTGAGTGAAGTGTCCAATTCGCGGAAAATGTCTCACATGTACCTCAGCATCCGCATGTAGACACCTTCATTCTTCCACCTGTCCGAGATGATGAACATGCACATGCTGACTCTTCTTCAAACAAGAGTTCTAATTCAAAGGAATTAAATGATACAGATACAAAGTCAGTACAATTAGATGTAGAGTTGGAGCATTCAGATGTAGTTTCATAGCCAGAGCATAGGCCCAAGTGGGCACAGACTACTCTTCATAATGAAGGGGATCTTGTTGGTGATTCAGTTGATACTAGGAGGACTCAATATGATTTCGAGGAGCCTCCTATTGAAGTCACTACCACTGAACCATTTCCCTCCAGGAATATTTTCTTGTTTTAGTATTTAGATCCACATTCTTATGGAGAGGCTACTGGAGATCCCTTTTGGGAATCCACCATGTAGGAGGAGTACAACTCCATCCTCAAGAACCAGACTTGGGATCTGGTTCCCCTTCCTTCTGGAAGGAAACTCATCAGATGCATATGGGTATAAATGACCAAGAGTGTAGTGGATGGATAGATTAGTATATACAAAGTTAGGCTTGTTGCCAAAGGATTTCAGCAGGTCCGTGGCATTGACTATGATGAGACCTTCACTCCAGTAGTGAATATGGGTTCCATATGTTTGGCACTTTCCATTGTGGCGACCAAGGGATGGGAAGTACATCAGATGGACTTGAAGAATGCATTTCTTCATGGTGATATCTTTGAGGAGATCTATATGGAGCAACCCTAGGGATTTATGCAGGATTCATCCTTGGTATGTCGACTGAAGAATTTTCTTTATGGCCTCAAGCAGGCTCCAAGGACATGGTATGCAAATATGGACTCCTACCTATTGTCACATAATGTTTTACGTTGTAAATCAAACCTGAATGTATACATGCTTACGATGACTGATTCACTTCTACTCTTAGTTCTGTATGTTTATGATTTGTTGATCACCAGTTGCTTGAATTCAGCGATTGTTGGATTCATGAGGATTCTACATGACATGTTTTTGATGATGGACATGGGTCCACTACACTTGTTCCTTGGACTTGATATCAGTCATGATGCATCAGAAATCAAAATGTCTCATGCCAAGTAAGCACAATATCTCCTTGAGAGATTTCACATGATAGACAACAAGTCTACTCCAACTCCTTTCCTATCAGGAGTCAAACTTGAAGATGGAGGGGACACTCCATCGGTTGACAAAACACTATAAAAAAAACTAGTGGGGAGCTTGTTGTATCTCACACACTCCAGACTAGACCTCTCCTATGCAGTTGGCACAGTTTCCAAGTTCATGCAGGAGTTGCATGAGCCACATTGGAAGGATGCAAAGTGTATCCTTCGATACTTACAGGGCACCATCACCTTTGGGATTCATTATGTAGTAGACTCTAGTCAAGGTAGATTACAAAGGTGTAGTTAACATAACCATTCAGGCTATGTGGCTACAACATTTTCTCACTGAGTTGGGCATTCAATTTCATCATTTGATCGTCATCTGGTGTGACAAACAAAGCACTATGAATTCTACAGAGATCCATTTTAGAGGCAACGGATGAAGCACATCGAGATCCACATGCAATACATCTGGGACTTAGTACACGAGGGGATAATCGACCTACATTTATGTCCTTCAATAGAGAATATGAAAAACATCTTCACCAATACCTTCACTGATCAGAAGTTACATTCTTTGTGAAGTCGTCTTGGAGTGAAGGACACGGTTTCCTAGCAACTGTAGTTCTTATTTTTGAATACATTGTACCTTGAGGGGGGGGGGGGGGGG
>ML777277.1:775459-797310 GCA_009831015.1 Picea engelmannii | reverse complement strand
AGGGGGAGAAGGAGAGATAGGGAGAGAGAGAGGGGGTGGGGGGAAGAGAGAAGGGAATATATAGAGGTGGGAGGGGTAGAGAGTTAGGGAAGGAGAGGGATGGGGGAAGAGATAGAGTGAAGGATGGAGGGAGGGAGGGAGAGGGATAGAGGTGGGGAAAATAGGGATACAATGGGAGAGGAGTAAAAATCAGGGAAGGGAGAGATGGGGATATACCAAGTAAGATATAGATAAAGAGAGAATGAGTGGTAGGCAGGTTGATATAGAGTAGTATATTTAGAGAGAAAGATATGGGAAGAGAACATGAGGGAGGGATTTAGAGAGAGAGGGAAAGTTAGAGAGAGAGAGATAGAGAGATGGGTAGTTAGGGAGAGAGTGTGGAAGTGGGGGGGGATTGATTTAGGGAGGTAGGGAAAGAGGGGGGGATACTGGGGGAGAGATAGATGGAAAGAGGGAGAGATGTAGAGAGAGAGAGAGAGAGAGAGGTTAGGAGGGGGATACAGAGTGATGGGGAGAGAGAGGTAGATTTAGGGGAGAGAGGGACAGGGATAGGGAGAGAGAGGCAGTGAGAGAGAAATAAAGAATTGGAGAGTGAGATAAAGGGATGGGGTAGATAGAGAGAGGTAAAGAGAAAGAGAGGGGGAGAGTAGGGGAGAGAAGGGAGTGGATAGATCGAGTAAGAAATAGAGAGAGAGGGGGGGAAGTGAGAGAGAGGGATTGGGTTAAAAATGGATTTATAGAGATATATGGAGAGATATGAAGAGAGACAGAGGAATGGGGAAGGAGAGAGAGAGAGAGAGAGAGAGAGAGAGAGAGAAAGAGAGAAGGATAAAGAGTGGGAGAGTGGGGGGTGATGGAGGGAGGGAGAGAGAGATAATTAGAGGGCGGGAGATGGATGATGGTGGAGATAAACAAAGATATAGAAAGTGGGATAGAGAGAGAAACATAGTTACCAAATTAATGGGAACTCTCTAGAGTTCTAATTTTTTAGAGGTCGCATTTACGGGATATTTTTTCCCCCATTTCAAAAACTGGTGCTATCGGTAGCACTCATTGTTTTCATATTTAAAATTAGAATTTTTTGCAATCATATTATATAAATTTATAAATAAAAACCTTAAAATCAGCCCTGAAACAAGAGGTGGTGTTCACAATGTCACCCCTTTTTTTTCGAGGTTAAAATTACCACCTGGTAGAAATCATGATCTTGACAACTAGTATCGATCATAAACAAAACCTTAAAATCAACCCCGAAAACTAAAATTGGTGCTACTAGTAGCACCCCAGACCTTTCTTTGGTCAATATTATTACTTTCTTAAAACCATTCCTTTGACAACTAATATCATTGTGAATCAAAACAATGAAATCAACATATAAATTGAAACATGTTGTTATAAGTGACACATTTGCTTCTTTTTTTCAAGCTTAAATTTGCAACTTTTTCAGACTAGTTCCTAAAAACCTGACACTTATACAAATAAAATTATAAAAAAAGGAAACAAATAATTAATAAAAAGAAAAATAATAATTAAAAGAAACCTAAAACAAATGAAAATAAATGTTTTTTTTAAATGTCTAATATGTAAATGAATGTTTTTATTGAAAAGGCATACTAATTTTTTTTTTTAATTATAAATATAAACATCCAAATTAATATTTTCATTGAAAAGACATAATAATATATTTTTTTAAATTAGAAATATAAACATTGAAAAATGCTTAAACTTTTGAAAAAATAAAATAAAATAAATTGAAACAAATTGAGCATATTGAATATCTACTACTTGGTGAAAGGTTTATGAAAGGTATTATTAATAGATCAAATCTACGAAAAAAAAATTGTAGCAGAAAAATAGTGACAGAAAAATCACGGCAGAAAAATCGTGACAGAAAAATCACGGAAGAAAAATCGTGGTATAAACTTCGTGACAAAAAAATCATGGAAGCAACATCGTGGTAGAAAACACACAGCAACGGAATCACGATAGCAGAACCACGGCAGCAGAATCAAGACAACAGAATTGTTGTTGGTAGTTTGGTAGCCACATTCGATTTTCATATTGGAATTGTTCCAATTATTGAACGGTATGGTATATGTATAGTTTTGGAACATGGTATTGTGTAAGGGTTTATGCTATTTGGCTTATGGGTTTGTGATATATTTCTAGAGGAAACCTATTGGTTGTCTTGATGAATTTTTTGGTATATGGTTGAAGTATATGTTGGGTTCATAAATGAGATGCTTAGTTGATGAGTTGGCATATACATGAGGTGTATGGTATGGTGATGTTGGTACATTATTTTTACATTCTTGGTACACTGTGAGAGACACTTGTTGGTTATATGGTTGGTGGTTTGTGTAGTGTTATTCACACATTATTTGTATATATGCATTGGAATATTGGTACATGTTGATGATGGTTGTAGTTTGATGCACATATGAATGATATTGTGCATATGATTGAGAGAGTTGTCTTGGTGATTGATCTTGGTGAGTAGATATGATTGTTAGAATAATAGGTGTGCTTGTTTCACCATAGAAAATATATCAATATTGTCACCCAACCATAGGCACAAATTCCACCCCCGAGCACCTTAACCTTGATAGAGAGAATAATTCTGGAAGAAAACCCTAGAACCAATAGCAAATAAAGGTAGTGTACCTCTTTCCAGAACTAGCATACCAAGCTGAAAGTCCAAACCATAACTAAGAGAAACTCCAAGCCAAAACCAAAAATGTCAGTTGCAGCTCCTCTCCAAAATTTCACACCACTGATCTTATGTAGCTGTGATAGAGAGTGTGTAAAAATGAGCTCTAGCACCCTCTATTTATACTACTCCAATTCACCTAACTGGGTCGACTTCTCTTCTTGGAGGATAATAAATTAATAATAAATATTCTCTTGAGCCGACTTTTCTCCTAGGGTTATTATCCAACATTTTAGGGTTACTCTTGCTTACTGTAATATTCTAGTCTCATTAGGGTTACATGTAGAGGTTAATACCTCCCACCGCTACCATAATATCAACACTCCATCCTATATAGGGAGGTATTAAAGGAAATGGTATTGAGCACAAACATACCATTCAACCGGTAGCGTCATCATAGCCACACAGAATATCTCATGGTAAAATCATGAGCACCATCATCACTATCAGTATCATCTGATAGCATCAATTGCATCACCTCTTGAATCCATACTCCATCTGAGTAATCAAGCATGATGTTGAATAAGTCACTCACTCCACAGCTTGATACAAGAACCATTCTTCTAGTCTAGACATATGTCCTAGAAGAAGAATTGTTCGAATAGATGCTAGAAGCTACGCCATGGACTAAAAGGACTATTCTTCTACTCCGAACATATGTCCTATAAGAATTACTATCCTGAACCATTTTCCATAGGGAGAGTGTCTTTCCACTAGCATATTGACTATCCATCTAGACGTAAATTATCTCCAACATTAGTGGTAGTCTCTATGGCAAAGAACAATGCCATTCAATAGAACACAATTGCATCTATCCAGAGTAGTAAAAAACTACTATCCAGTGGTACACAACCACACCTAGTAGCACATGGCTACTAACCAATGACACATAGTCACAACCATTGGAAAACATCCACCACAGTAGAATACAACTACTATCCATAGACATGCAGTCTCCACAACAATCATATCATCTGATATCAACTTGCATAACAATATCATGATACAAATTGAGTCATCTATGCCATTATTCCACTCACATCTGTGAGATATGGAAGAGCATCTTCCCTAAGAAAGTAAAACATCAGCCATGGGATATCTGGACTATTCTTCCCAAGGATAAAAGAATAATTGTCCTTGAATTTTTATCCTGGACCATTCACCTAACTGGGCCATTCCTCTAGCACTAATCATAGAGCAACCTGGAGAGAATGATCCTGCCCTAGGGAATTCATGTTCATGATTGATGAACCTGGACTATTCACCTGATTGAGCCATTCCTCCGACACTAATCACAGTGAAACCCGAAGAGAATGATTCTACTCTAGGGAATGACTATCCAAACCATTTCCTAATGGAAATGATTGTCCTGCACCAACCTCCAAAAGAAACCATTCTTCAAAACTACTCACAATTGTGAACTTCGAAAGAATGACTACCCGATGAGGTGGACCATTATACTTGACCACTACTCAGAGTTACTACCAAGAAGAATGATTTTCCTATACCATTCCCCCACACTGGCCACAAGGTAAATCACTGTCTATGGTACATAAACAATCTATCAGACCATTTTCATTATGAAAATGACTGTCCAATCTGGACCATTTTCCAAACTAGAAAATGATTTTCCGTCAGAAATCTTAAACCACTTTCCGAACTGGAAAGGAACTACCAATCCTGGAAAAAATTTCAAACTAGAAAATGATTATCCTTAAATAAATAACATATCAATGCTCCCTCCCAACCTGGGAGTAATCACATCCTTTTCCAATAAATAAATCATCTCCATGAGCCCCAAATTATCTCTTAAGTATGCAAACGTTTCATCTTGGACAAAGGCTTTACCAAAATATCTTCTATCTGGTTATCTATGGAGATATACTAGAGAACCAATTCTCTCTTCTGGACTTTATCATGGAGAATATAATGCTTGATCTCAATGTACTTTGTCCTGTCATGGAACATCGATTTCTCTAAAAGTTTCATATGGCTCTGATCATTACAATATATCATGGTTGAATTCATCACCTAATCAGACGGTCCAGAAACCAACTTATGGAGCCACATTGCTTATGTACAAGCATCACAAGTTGCAACATACTTTTCTTTTGTAGTGTTGAGTGCAACAAACTTTTGTTTATTGCTAACCCATGACATCATGACAAAGCTCAAATTGAAACATATCCAAGTAGCATTTGTTATGTCAACTACACTCGATAAATCCATGAAACTGTATATCATAACTCAAACATTCCACAAGGAAAATATCTGGTTGAGTATTTTCCAAATACAATAACGGGCCAATCAATTGTTGATACTGAGATGGGTCTACTAGATTAGATTCTCTCAACTTCTTCAGATATGTCATCATGGATAGAAATCCATCATCCCAGACTTTTGAGTAACCATTATGATACACTTTGTTTGTCATATGAAGTTTTCTCCACGCTTCTGTTGTATATGAGATACTCTGCATCAAGTTGATTCAATACATACAAGGTATTCTTCTATCTCCATACATGGGTCTCTTTCTAGTATACGCTTCTTTCTCAATTTTCTTTATTGGGAAGAACAATATTTTACATGGATACTACAAGAGGTATATCTAGTTTACTGGAACAAGATTCCTTCATAGTCTTCTCCATCCTTCTGGAAGAACCTCTAGTTATGAATCTCGCAATGCTTCCATTTATAAGTCTTTTTCACATTTTCTTACATATATTGTTCTTCATTACAACTTCCATTTTTTCTTCTTTATTGTTTCTAGTGGGTTCAAACCAATCTCGTATTCTTATGATTCTCGATATAATAACTTGTTCAATTAGTTGTTCTGACTTTTCTTTCTTTATTGGAATATTTGTGTTCTTCCTCATCTTCAATGTTGAGGTCCATGGAATATTCTATATATTCTATTCCCTACCCTTCATAAGGTTCCAACTTCTTCTTTTCATCATAGGATCATAAATGTAGATGGACAACCAGGGATATTCAGAGCTTCTTGAATAAGTATTCTTTTGATCACGTGTTGTTTATCATGGCTTCTACTTTCAATGGGAACATGGGCAGATACTTCATAATATTCATGGATTATTTAATGGATCATATCATTTTGGATTATCTCCCTCCTAATCATGGATTCATGCATGAATGCATGCTCTTCTTTCAAAATTATGCAATCATCTCCCTTCATCTAAGAGAGTCCATGCTTCCTTCGACATCCTTATTGCTTTGTATAAAGTGTCATAAGTCTTATTCTAGTTTCCTATTAATTACTGACTTCTTTTTGGTATGACTCTTTTTGGGTCTCTTCAATTTTGATTTTGATTTCGACCTATATGGTAGTTTTTACTTATATAATATATTCCTCGGGAATTTGTCACCAAATATTTTCAACATACTTCATCCTTTTCATGTACATTACTTGACTTGTAATCATAGAAATCCGTATCTTGTTATTCGTCCATAGGTATTGTTTCACTGATCATCTTATCTTGTAAGAAATATATATGCATGATATGTATAGGAACTATGTAAACATGGTATGTACAAGAACTATGTTATAAAAGAATATTGTTACCTTGACTAGAAGAAAATTTCTACTTCATCATGCTTAATTTTCTTTGAGGTTTCCTTTTCTTCGACAATTGTTTCTTCATTTGTTTCCTTCCTTAAGACAAACTTCCTCTTATTCCTGAAATTCTTGAATTTTGTTGTGAAGGCTTGATCATCATATTTATTTTGGGATTTCTCTTTTGTGCTAAACCTTGATTCTTCTTGTGAACAGAAGTCAAAAGTTATTCAAATGTGAGATACTCCTTTCTTGTGTTCAAGCTTGCAACAAATGCATCCCATGTCTTGGGAAGGATGTTGAGTACTATATTTACCAGTTCCTTGAAATGATTTCTTCAATAACTTGTATTTGATCTCTAAAATGAGATATTATCACAAAGTATGATGTTATGATATCATCATCATTCATTCTATGTCACGAAGCTCATTCTTCAGACTCATTACCTGTCCAATATTTTTGAGTGAGAAGAATTTAGTTAGGGCATCATACATCTTATTAGATTAGTCAAGATGAGAAATTTAGGGTATCAAGAGGTATTTTGCAGAGTCCACTATGATACTCATAGAATTGATTTCATTGTCCTTGAACTTCTTCCTAACTGCAATGTTCTGAGGTTCCTTCTCTTTTCCCACTTCAAACTATGGTTCCATGATCTTGCCTTTCATGAGATCCAAAACTTTATTCTTGGAAAGGATGAGGTCAATCATTTTCTTCCATGATCTGAAGTTATAAGCCCCTTCTAACTTGTTTTTTTACTTCATAGAGTAAGTAATTACTTCTTTGACTTGGTCAACCTTTGACTTTGACTTGGTAAACCTTTGACTTTGACTTGGTCAACCTTTGAATTTGACCAAAAACTAAAAATTTACGTCTTGGCTTGCTGAAAGTACTAGGAGGTGAGCTAGACTAAGGCGCACTAGGCTATCCAAAAATTATGTCAATATCTTCACTTAGGGTGCCTTAACAAGAGGGTTAGGGTTTTGTTCTTGTAGAAAAACTTTGACTGCAACTGCAACTATAGCTAAGAAAAGCCTCCCAATCTATCTTCGAGCAGCTAGACTATCTAAAGATAGTGTGGGACCATAACTTGTTAGAATAATAGGTGTGCTTGTTTCACCATAGACAATATCTCAATATTGTCACCGAGCCATAGGCACAAATTCCACCCCCTAGCACCTTAACCTTGATAGAGAGAATAATTATGGAATCAAACCCTAGAACCAATAGCCAATCAAGGTAGCATACATATTTCCAGAGCTAGCGTACCAAGAATAAAGTCCAAACCATAACCAAGATAAAGTCCAAACCAAAACCGAAAATGCTAGTTGCATCTCCTCTCCAAACTTGTGCACGACTGGTCTTAAGTAGTTGTGAGAGAGAGTGTGTACAAATGAGCTCTAGCGCCCTCTATTTATACTACTCCAAGTCACCTAAATAAGACAACTTCTCTTCCTGGAGGCTAATAACTTAATAATAAATATTCTCTTGAGTCTACTTGTCTCCTAGGTTTATTATCCAATGTTTTAGGGTTTATCTTGCTTCTCGAAATATTCTAGTCTCGTCAGGGTTACATGTAGAGGTTAATACCTCCCACAAATACCATAATATCATGGTTGATGAGGTTGATGTGACAAATTATTGTGACAGGTTATTTTTGAAGGTGTGGTGGTACATTTGATGGATTATTTATGTCTACAACCTGGGTGTTGTACTTGAGGGTTGGATTCCTCACATCTTGGTTGGTTCTGAGATATTCAGGTTGGGTCTTGTATGTAGAGTTGGTACTCTATTGGATTTTTATCACTTTTAAGTTGATGTTGATAAAAACCTGAGATTGTAGTCTCCTGTAACACATAATACAAAAATTTTACATATATAACTAGTAATCTTTGTGTTGATTATGGTGATGTCTTATAGTTCTCCCTTATTGATGAATGTTGTTGATACATGGAATTAACTAATTATAAATGAATAATATTTTTGAAGGTGTTGCTAACTAAAGTTTTGTAAGAAGTGTAAAAAGAGCCTCACACTGATTCATCTCCCCCTCTTAGTGTGGTCGGTGTGTATAACAATATATGGAAACATATTGAACCATAGAAGATATTCATGGAGTTTAATTAATATTTTGGGTACATGAAATTGCATAAGAGGACGTAGAAGACACATGTAGCATTCAAGGCTAAAACTATAAATGGGCCTTAAACTTCAATAGGCTATATCTAGTATCCTGGAGCTCATATTAAGGTGAAACTTGGTCAGATTGTTCAAAGGCAGCTCATGAAGATACCTAATTGAGATTCTAACAAAATATCAAAGGGGTAGTGTCTGGGTGCAAGAACAAGGATCAAATTACACATAGAATAATAAAATGTATAAAGGGAGTAAGTGGGTAATATTCAAAGGACCATAACTTTCTGCTCATAAATCAGAATTGAGCAAGAAATCATTCATTGGAAAGAGGATTCCATGTATGCACCCAGAAATGTGAATTGAGTAGTATAATTCACAAGAAATCATAAAGAATAATTCTGGTGTATTTAAAAATGTAGAATGGTGGATAATATTTAAATATTTGTTAAATTATTTAGTCTAACAAATCCTATTTCCTACACATTTTGCATAGTTGAGAGCAAATAAATCATAATAGGATCAACATAAATATCAGATTCATGGGATCTGCATAGAGGAATTACACCCCTGAGGATGAAATCAGAGGATTGTATGTTCGCTTGGGTAATGTAGGGACATAATCAAATGGTCATAGAGAAGCGAAAGAAGAAAGCATGAACTTGGTGGAGACCATCAAGAGCCTACAAAAATATGTACAAAGTTATAAGGTTGATAACTAGAGGATTATGAAATAAAAATAGTAGCAAGATGACTTCAACATCAAGTTGCTACAGATCTTGGACAAAAGAGAGAAGAAAATGGATAATGAGACAGAGTCAAGCAAGTCAGGAATTCATAGGTCTCATGATAAAAGAATTGTTGATATACATCATCATCACTCACCAAGGCATTCATCTAGGAGAGAAAACAATAGTTCAATTCCATCTCATGTTAGGAAGCATATGAAGAGGTATGGAGTAGATGAGCTACAAGGAGAGATGAATTATATCAAGACTCCTACATTTGATGATTAGCATAATAAATATGAACATGCAGAAAACTGGATATTGGGAATGAGGAAGTATTTTTAGTTACATAATTACTCTTCATAAGTAGAAGGGAGAATTGCAATCTACCAGCTCAAGGGAAAAGCATCAATGTGGTGGAACTCGTTTGTGCAAGTGCAACACATTGATGAGAATAAAATTACTTGGAGGGAGCTCAAGAGATATTTTCAAAAGAATTACCTGACCAAGAGTTATTATGATAAGAAAATGAAGAATTTATTTGAACTTAAGCTTGAGAATATGACCATAGATGAGCATGAAAGGAGATTACTAGAGCTACTAAATATGTTCCTTCAGTCAAGGATGAACAAGTTAAAATTCATAGGTACATGAGTGGGAAGCCATCATTTATCCGTGATAACATATAGTATGATGACCCCAAGAAATTGGAGGAAACTATAAGGAGATCCAAGTGTCCCTATGATCGGAATAGAGGAATACCTACTTATGAGAAGGCTTGGGAAGATAAGAGGAAAGGGAAGATGAAGAAAAGTAATAAGGGGACCAAGCCACTATTCTTCATAAATAATTATCAGGTACAACCAACTTCCAAGGATCCCATAATGACAAAGACAATGTGGAAAAGACCAAGTAAGCAACCAATGAAGTGTTGGGGTTGTGAGGTAGATCACATGTACATAGATTTCCCTCATAGAGGTGATAAAGTGATGACTTCTCACAATGTACATCAAGTTGATGCAGTGGAGGAAATGGGCATAAATGTGCCAAGGATTTATGCATCCATGGATAAAAAACAAGATGAGTTTCAATCTCCCATGATTGAAGTGGAGGGTAAGATAAAAAAAAAAAAAACATTGATATTTTAATTGATTCAGGAGCTAGTCATAGTTATCTAGATCTTAAGATGGTGGAAATATTTCATTTTCCAAGAATAAATATTGGGCATCCTTGGATGGTGCAACTATCTACAGGAGATAAGAGAAAAACTAATGATATGGTCAAGCCATGTATAATGGAAATGAATGGGTTGAGTACAAGTGAATATTTGAACATCATACCTTTGGGCTCATATGATTACCTAATTGGTATGGATTGGTTGGACAAGAATCATGTTGTCATATAAAATTATAATAAATCATTTACTTGTTTGGATGAAGAAGGGAATTTGACGATATTTCAAGGTATTCCAAGAGCAGTTACTATCAAAGAAATTTCATCCTTGCAACTAAAGAATATTTTCAAAAAAGGGTTCCAATTATTTGTAGCTCATATTGAGTAGGAAACTAAGCATAAAGTTCTGAATATTGAATGTTATGCAATCCTAAAAGAGTTTGAATATGTATTTAATAAGAAATCAAGTTTTCCACCAAAGAGAGATATAGATTTCACCATTAATTTGGTCCCTAGAGCATCCTCAATGTCCAAGACTCCTTATAGGATGAGTACACAAGAGATGAGGGAGTTGCAAATGCAACTCAAACAACTTTTGAAGAAGGGGTATATATACTGAATTATGTCACCTTGGGGTGCAACAGTGTTATTTGTGAAGAATAAGGATGGAACATTGAGGCTTTTCATTGACATCAACCAACTGAATAAGGTGACAGTGAAGAAAAAGTATCATTTTCCAAGGATACTTGATATTTTTGATCAGTTGAAATATTCTAAGGTATTCTCCAAGATAGACCTCAAATTAGGTTATCACTAGGTCAGAATTAAAGAAGAGGACATCAAAAAAGCAACATTTAGAACAAGGTACGTCCATCATGAGTTCACAGTGGTACCATTTGGGTTGTCAAATGCACTAGTTGTTTTCATGTGTTTAATGAATTGTATTTTCAAATATTACTTAGATATGTTTGTCATTGTATTTTTGGATGACATGCTTATTTAGTCTAAGTATGAATAAGAGAATGAGAAGCACTTGAGAATGGTGTTACAAGTATTGAGGTAGCATCGGTTGTATGCAAAGTTGATCAAATTATAATTTTACCATAGGCATATACATTATTTGGTCCATATCATTTCATAATAAGGGATAGTTGTGGATCCAAAAAGGATAAAATTCATTGAATAATGGAAAGTACCAAGGAATGTCTCTAAAGTGACATCATTCATGGTATTTGCAGGGTATTATAGAAGATTCATTGAAGGATTTTCAAATATTGTACACCCAATCACATATTTACAAAAGAAGGGTGTAATATTTGAATGGATTTCTGATTGCAAAAGAAGATTTCAATAATTGAAAATTTTATTAACCAGTGCACCAATATTGAAGATTATTTATCCCAATGAGGATTTCATTATGTGAATTGATGCATGCAAAGAAGGTGTTGGAGGAATCCTTAGTCAAAATGGGCATGTGATATGTTATGAATCGAGGAAATTAAATTAACATGGAAGGAACTATGCTACCCATGACTTAGAATTGGTATCTATAGTACATGCCTTAAAGATGTGGAGGCTTTATCTCATGGGAAAAATATTTGATTTGAGGACAGACCATAGTGGTCTGAAATATTTGTTTAAACAACCAACATTGAATGCTAGACAAATCAAGTGGTTGGAATTCCCGAGTGTGTATGACTTTGATATTAAGCATGTCAAAGGTAAAGTGAAAAAGGTGGTTGATGCACTCAATAGAAGAGTGCATGAAATGCATTCTACAACCATTAGCATGTACATATCTGGTTTAAAGGACATAATTTAGAGGTTGCAAAATCATATCAATAGTATAAGGAGATAAAGGAAAAATTACATCAAGGTAATTTGTAGTAGAAAATAAAGGATTATGAGTTGAGAAAGGATGGAATCCTCATGTACAAGAGAAGAGTTTGTATTCCTAATTTTCAAGATTAAAAAATTATGGTATTAAAATAAATGCATAATGTGCCTTATGCTAGACACCCAGGTTACCAAAAGACAATTGGAACTATCAAGAACCAATATTATTGGCTAGGTATGAATAAGGAAGTGGTCGATTATATAGTTAGATGTTTGGAGTGTCAAAAAGTCAAGGTTAAGCATAGACATCCAACTAGTTTGCCACAACAATTTCCCATTCCTTAGTGGAAATGGGAAGTGGTAACAATGAATTTCATCACTAATATTCCCAGAACAACCAAGAAACATGATTCTATCATGGTGATGGTGGATAAACTTACTAAGGACACTCATTTTATTACTATGAAGATCATTCACAAGGTAGGAAACATTGTTGATATTTTTATGAGAGAAATTGCTAGGCTACATGGTGTGCCTAAGACAATTGTGTCTAGCAAAGATCTCAAGTTTACATCTAAATTTTGGAAGGTATTATTCAAAGTATTTGGGACAAATATGAACTTTAGAACAACCTATAATCTAGATTCAGATGGAAAAAAAAGAGGTTCAATCAAGTGATTGAAGATATCCTAAGGATGTATGTGATGGATAAACCATCAAAATGGGAAGACAACCTTCAATTGGTAGAGTTTACTTACAATAATTACTATGAATCATCTTTAAATATGAGCCCAATTTAGGCACTTTATGGAAGAAAGTGAAACACACCAATGAGCTAGGACAATCCAGTCGAAAAAACAATTGTTGGGACAAAATTTCTTAGAGAAATGGGGGAACGGTTGGTGAATATTAAGCATAACTTAAAGGCTTTCCATAAAGGGAAGAAAATTTATGTAGATAAGGGAAAAAATCACAAAGAGTTTAAAGTGGTTGACCATGTGTTATTGAAAGTTAAGGCCAAGAGGAGTTACTTTGATGCAGGAGCATCGCTCCAAGCCAGCTACACGCCAGCCAGCCAGCACATCAAGTGCACATTCAATGGAAGGAGAGAGGCACAACCCTCTCATTGTTCAAATTTTGAAATTGTATTAAATGTTGTAAGGCCAAAGAGCCAAAAGCCATGCACATGTGAAATATTTAGATAAAGGGTGCCTTAAATAGTTGTAAGGCTAAGATCTAGATCTGATTCGGACTAGACAACCATTCAATGTAATTGAATGTAAATTAATGAGAGTTGGTGAGGATGGAGGGAAGAGCTCAAGGAGCCCCCTTTTGTAAAAAGAGATCCTTTTTGTATCTGCAGGAGAGTAGAGAAGCATAGAATAGAGAATAGGTTAGATAGGAGAGGAGAGCCAAGACTCTGTTGCAGTCCAAGCTCGAAGACATTGTAATCAGGCATTCTTGATTAATACAAATAGAGCAGTTTTTCTTGCACGTTGTTGTTCGTGTGTTTGTGAATTCATGAATGAATGTATCTATGTGTTGATGATATGTTGTATATGCGTGTTAGTTTGCATTTGCAGGTTACAGACAGAAGTCGTTGTCTGTTGGGATATTTGATTACAGGTCTAGTTCTTTGTGGCTTCGTGCAAGAGGTTGCATGACAGAACACTACGGGTTCTGTAAGCCAGTGCATAGAGTGCACTTCTGAATTCTGCGGAATTTAGACAAAGACGTGCCAGGAGGGCACACCAGAGGAAGTCATTGACTCAAGGAGGAGGCCTCAAGGTTGTTGAATACCTTGAAGGAAGAACTGTGCAGAGGCAAGGCACAGAGATAACAGAATCACTAAGGGTTTTATGGAAGCTCTACTAGGAGGTGTTGGCAGCCATTTCGTATTTTTATCCTTTCCTTATAAGATTCCTATGCAAGTGTTTTGGAACCCTTGATTCTCATCGCAATCTTTTGAATAAAGAAACACTATTATCTTGCGCATTCACTCACCTGCCTTTTGTTTTCGTTTTCATGACTGCAAGCGTGAAAACCTTGGTTCGAAGTCATGTCAATGGCATTAAAATCTTCACTAGATTATTATGGTTACTCTTGTTTATGTGGTCATCTCACTTCTAACTCAATGACAGTCACACAGTTGGCAAGACACCAAAACCTTTACTCACTTGGCATTTTTTTGTTGTTAATATGACTTCATTTTATAAGATTGTGATGGTATTCTAGTGATCGTGATTGAATCTTTGATACAATGGTGGTTTGATGTTCTATTGTCTTTGATCAAATTTCTTGGTGCAATGGTTTCATACAACGCATACATTTTATGACCAAATCCTTGGTGCTATATTTGAAATGTTGTTTTGTTTTAAATCATTATAAATGCTATTATCAAATAGTTGGATCGACTTGTCATGGTTTTCAATGATTATTTGTTTGGCATGTTGTATACATTGTTTTTTTCATACACCAATAGTGATTTGAATCATCATAGCGCCATCAATTGTAGCTTTCGATATGAATGTTTTGCATGGTTCATTTCATTCCACCACCCTCGCACACTTAGTCATTAATGCTTTCCTTGTATCTCGGGCTACCTCTATTGGTTTCGGGGAAGCCTGTGAGCTTGCAGTCCTACGTATACCATGTCCAAACCCCTGTCCGTTTACTCTGCTCATTGTGTGCTCTCTCCTATGGCACCTGTAGTGCGCATAGAACCTAATGGCATCCAAACGCTCATTCTATTTGACAATGCTCGTGAAGACTTGGAGAATAGTGGCTGGTTAGTTTTTATCCAAAAATTTGATGGTTTCAACCTTACGGTCGCCCAATAGTTTGCCCTCACGTTCGATGGATGTAGGGCTAAGGTTGAAGATATCCAACTCGAGCTAAATGAGGAATTCCTCAGCTCAGCTACAGGCTTACCAGCTAAAGGGTAGAGGTGGTTTAAGAATTCAAAAGTGGATGAGGTGCCATGGCCGCTCCTATTCACATCGAGGAAAATTTTTAGCTGTGACAGAGGTATGCCTGTCATTGCCCTCAAGACCAGGTGGCATGACCTATTAGCCATTGTTAAGCAATTCATGACTTGCGAAGGTCGTTATGGTTTAGTGTTTCTTTACCATCTTCAATTGCTTATGAATTTTATAGACTACCCTCTGAATATGCCTCACTATCTCCTACGCAGTCTTTATAAAATGTCCAAACGATTTAAGAGGGAGAAGGTTGATTCTATCCTTTTTCATCACTGCTTGATCAAAATCATGATCGTTCATCATTTGAGCCTTAGTGGTGACTGTTGGAAAGCCTTCCTATCAAGGAATGGCTTTGCCACCCCCGAGTGTGTTCAAGTGGACAAGGCTATGGTCACTGAAGCCCTGGTTGGGCCTGCCATGCCACCTCCTACCCTTCTACCCCCTGTCAAACCCTCGAACTGCCCCAACATTGACCTACCCGATACCATGGCTGACTCGTGTGCTAAAGACAATACTAAGACCATCAACAGGCCTGTAAGGAAGAAAGGCAAAGGTGATATTGGTGTCAATAGTAAGGGAAAGAAGAATGCATGATGGATATCTAGATGTGCTCAGAACAAGCCCAAACAAAACGTAGACCAGAAGCCTATTGTTTTGAGCGAGGATTTAGACTCTAATATTGAACGCTTCTTGGCCGAGGAATACCCTTACTCTCATGGCCTATGTTCTGTGGAACCCTATGACTATGTTTCCAACCTACCTCCATGCCTCAAGGATGACCCTAACTTCCCAGGAATTAAGCTTCACAGTGGAACCCCTGGTAACTTGAAAGAACCCTCACCTGTAATTCCAAGGCCCGATCAACCACCGTGTACTCAATGCAATTCTTGGCTTGAATGTTACTACATGGATGTTCCTCTATTGCAATCTAAAATTAAATCATTGGAGGAACAGGTTACTGTGTTGACAAAGGAAAGAGACAGGCTACAAGCCAACGAGAAGAAGCAAAAGACTGCGGGTTCAATTGTCTTCATAAATGTTGAGGCAGCTACTGCCTTTGTCAACTCAAAGTTATCATGACCGAATCGTTTTTCTACAGCCCAGGTATGTATTTCAACATCGATTTTTGAATGATTTGGTTAGCCGATTGTGTTTGCTTCAAATTAGTTTTGTTTGTTTGAATAGATTCAAAACAATTCTGTTATTTTCGAACTACCAAGAATGATTTCGTTTTAAATCATGTACAAAAGATTTGTTTGCTAAAATCGAATATAGTTATGTTTTGATTAATACGATTTTATTGCTCTTGAATTAGTATAACGATTGTGTCGGCCCTGAGTTAGTTCGATTCATTTCTATTTGGTTTGATTCAGAAACGATGCTGCATGTCTTGAATTAGCATAGTCGTTTGTGTATACATTGGATTAGTATCAAAGATTGGTTTGATATAGTTTTGTTAGTTTTGAATTAAAAAATGTTTCTGTTAGTTTTTTTTTTATTCAACAACGATTTTGTTAAGTTCTGAATTGACATAAACTATTGCATTTGTGTTAAGTGAGTAGGAAAGATTTGTTTGATCGATTATAGTCTGTTTTGATTGAAATTGATTCAAAAAAATGATTTCGTTGGTTTTGAATTGCCAAAACGATTCTGTCTGTTTCAAATTGGTAATAAAAAGGTTGGTTGACAGATTGCATATATCTCTGTTACCATTCGGTTAATTGAACACAATTTCGTTTGTTTCAAATTGGCATAAAAGACTTGGTTACTTCTAGCATGAATGATTTTCTTTGCTTTAGATTAGTAATTAAGGATTTGTTTAATAGGTTGAATGAATTTTTGTTTATCATTTGGATTGATTTAAAATGATTTTGTTTGTAAATATGACCAGCTACAGAATCATGAGATTCTGTAGCTAGTCATAAATTTTAGATTTTTGTTAATTTTACTAATAAAACATTATCTAAACTTGTTTATTCTTGTCCACCTACAGGTACATACGAATTTCAATGGGAAATTGGACATGCTGTGGCAGTTTAGAACATGTTTTTGTTATATAGTTTTGTTATAAGTTGTTAGCCTTATGCAGAAATAAAGATTTGGGAGATTGTTCCCAGATTTTTGGTAAACAGTTTTTGATAATTCCCACAGGGATGTTTTACCCTGTGGCCTTTATATACTCATTAATTTTTGTAATGAACCCATCACTGTTGGGAGAACAAAGACTATGGATTTATGATGATACAGACTCGAATGGAAGTGGATTTTTTGTAACAACTTTAGCTTTCAATTTATCATACTTTCATTCAAGTTTTGTGCATTTTAATTTGTGATCAAGTTATTGACTACTTTAGATATCAAGACTTGTTACAGGTTGATGTGTTATGATTTAAAAAATTTGTTCATGTTTGACATATCTCATTTTACTCACAGTAATCACTCTGTTAGAATTTAATTAATAGAAGGTTTATCTTCTTAGTTAAATGAATGATTATATGCAAATCTTCACACTGGGATTTATCTAAATGTGATGATCTGTAAACTTTAAGATTGTTGTCGTTTTATGTCTTGTTTGTTCTGTCATTTGTATTTAAAGAGCACTGTAGCTTCCTGTTTACAAGAAGCTTGTGGAAAATCTGGTGCAGGTTTCCTCCCATCAAACAGCTAAATCAAGTATTGTACACAGGACAAATAGGAAGCGTTACTTCAAGTTAGTCTATTATTTGCAATTTAATAGTTAAATAAATTCGAGAATTATGAGTAGTTTAGTTAGATATATAGTTCAGATTTACTGTTAGGATTATTATTTTAATTGCTCATCTTAGATAGTTTTCATTTTATTCCTTTCTCATAAAAGATATAAAAAATCAAAAATAATGGTTTCGCTGTCATAAGACATTTCACCAATGATTTTTGCAAATTTAGATCAAAATTTGTAATCTATAAATACTGTACATATATAATTAAGATCTAATTCTGTTGATAGCTGATCATTTAATTTCATAGAATTATTGTTGTATAATATTAGTAAGTAAACGGTATATATATGTTTCAGATTTGTATATAGTTTGTTGTAGTCGCCTTTTTCACTTAGATTAGTTTCTTTACCTTAGTTTTCTTTCATTTTCCTAGGACTTAGATCGGCCAATGGAGCCGCTAAACCCGTCGAGGTGAATCATTCCAAATAGCTTGGGTTAAGTAGACAACCCCGAACCGGATTCACTTCTCCAGTTGACGAGCGGTCAATTTCGTCCGTCAACAAATGGCGCTAGAAGGAGGGCCTGAAATTCATTAACGGCATGAGGCGGTCGTAAGACTCCTCCACCACCCAACCGCTCACCTATAGTGACAATAATTCATTCAAATGACAACATTGTCCCTCAAACAGTAACCACATCAAACAATGATCTACAAATTACGGTTGAACCAGCAACCCCAAATCCTACAGGTGGTGATGTACAAGAGATTGTCCGCCAATCTCTCTTAAGAACACATAGTGCCTTCGCCCGTCTGAGGCAACCCAACCGACCTTTGGACCAACCATTAGATTTCTCTGATATCAGAGAACAACTTGGAGGCACTAATCTTACTTTAAACCCTACAAATCCAATCCTCACTCCCGCTGCAGGAGGATCCGGTATACCACCCTCACCACCTCCATCACCTCCTTCTTCTTCTCGAGAAGACTCTTTTGACGAAGGAAGTTCCCCTTCTTAGCCTTCCACACCGCCTACACCAATGGCCAACCAGAACAATCCTGCCAGACCCTGGCTCGACCAGGATGCAGTAGTCGTACCCGGGCCTCAGCACCCCTTACCCAAACATCCAGAGAAGTGGCTCCCCAAGTTCGACCCTAACTCTAAACAAATTGCCAAAGATCACATTAAAAAGTTTATGTTAGCCATTAGACTCCGTAATGTCAAGCATGAAGACATAGTCTATAGGTTGTTCCCCTATACTTTCGAGGGCAATGACTCTACCTGGTACTTTACCCAGCAGCCCCATACCATCGTGTCATGGGAGAAGTTTGAATCATGCTTTCTTGAGAAGTTTGGAGATGACAAGTCCCCAGAAGTTCTAGTCATGGAGCTTTCTAGTTTAAGAATGAATCCCAAAGACAAAATCAAAGACTTTAACCAAAGATTCTTAACACTAAAAAATAGAATCCCTACGGATTCGATGCCCATTGAGAATCTTATCATAGATTACTATACTAAAGCCTTACATCAAAGTATATCCATTTGGGTAAAACGATCTAAGAAAGCCACGTTGTTAGAGGCCTTCGAAGAGGCCAGTCAAATTGAAAAAGACATCCTTAGTTTAAAAGACACTACTAGCAACGAAACAGAGACTAATTCATCTTCCAAGAAGAAAATCGAAATCCTCCCTAGACCAACTCAAAATAAAAACACAACCTGAAAGCTCAGATTTAGAAAACTTAACAAAAGTCGTTCAAAAAATGTCAAATCAAGTTATAGATTTGAAAAGGATGGTCGAAGAAGCTTCTTTGAGCAAAGGGCCTTACAAACCCCCGTTCAGGAAGCCTTTTCCTCCAAACCGACCTAATTCAAATACCGAGGGCCTAAATCTAGAAAGCCTGCAATTCACCCTTCAAACGATTCTAGAAGCCCAGGCTAACTTGATGCCCCCTGAGCCCCCTGAAGAAGTAGTTGAAGAAAAGATAGTTGAAGAAGAAGAATCTTCTCTGAATATTTTTGGGCACTTCTCAGATAGCATTTTTCAAGCTAATTTCGAGATGGTACATCCCTACAATACTAGGAGTAAGACAACGAACAAACCTTCTTCTGAAAACACTACAACTTCGCCCCCAAAATAGTCTAAACCAGCTGAGACTAAACAGATTCATGTAAACCCCAACTTAGATTATGATTTAGTTGAAGATCTAAAAAAGTTAAGGGTTAACATTTATGTTTATGAATTATTAAAATTTCCATTTCTGCTACAAAAAATGTTACAAAATATCGCAGAGAATAGAAAAAATGGTAATCAAAGCATTAACAAAGGTTTGCAGAACAACCCAAAAGTTCCTCAGAAGGCCTCTGCTAAGAATACTTCTGATCGTCATGAAAAGAAAGACCTTCCTGTAAATAATGTAAATAATGTAGATAAATTAGGTTTAGAGGCTGTGAGTAAAAAGACACAAGCCTCCAACCTCCACCATTAGTACTCACAGAAATATACCTCCATTTTTGTTAACTTTTGAAATCTTTAATAGGAACATGCACAATTGTATGGTAGATTCAGGAGCGTCATCCAATGTAATGCCATGGTCTGTGTGTCAGAAGATTAATGCTGAAGTTGAACCATCCACCTTAAAAATCATCCAACTTGATCGAACTAATGTTAAAGTTATAGGTGAATTAAAGAATGTGCTTATAAGATTATCGTCTAATCCCAAAGTTCATCAAGTAATTGATATCATTGTTGTGTATATTCCAGAAGTTTATGGTTTGTTTTTAAGCAGATATTAGTCAGAGCAGCTACACAGCTACTTCGTGACGAACTAGTCTCACCTGTGGCTGCCTGATAATGGAAAGCCCAACAAAATCAAGGTAAATCGTGAACGTTACCTAAAGTTCACAGTGACAGATCTAAATGATCCCAACGAACCATTTACACCTTCTGCCGATTCTCCTGAAATACAAGGGATGGATACATTTTTCGACAATTTCATGGCTGAGACTTCAGCTATCACTAACCCAGAACAGCAGTCCGATATTGTGGCATATGTGCAGCCAGCAGTTTCTACCCAATGGTCCCATGCACCTGACAAAAATTAAATATGGTCTCTTTACTTTGACGGGTCAAAGTCCAAGGAAGGAGCTGGTGCGGGCTGCGTCATTATTGATCTGGTAGGTAATAAAACCTTGATTGCATGCATTAGAGTTTGAATGTACAAACAACATAACAGAATATGAGGCTTTATTGTAAGGTCTCAAAAAAGCATTAGATATGAACATTCAAAATTTGACTTTGGCGATTCGGAAATTGTGGTTAAACAAGTAAGAGATTCTATCCACTGTTTGTCCCCGCATATTAAAAGCTACCAATCTCAGGTATGGAATTTGATGAATAAATTTTATGCTTTCAATATAAATTCTATTCCTAGATTGAATAATTTGGAAGCCGATTTGTTAGCTAATGTAGCTTCGAAACTCTTTCCTGCAGAAGGCTTGTCTCCGAATGCATTCTCCGTCGAACTGTTGTTCAGGCCATCCATCCTGGACAACATCACGAATTAGAGAGTTTTCGAAGATGACCAACAAATTATTAGTTTCCTGCATATGGAAGAAACCTTCCGAGGCGCAGTAATCGATGAATGCACTCATGACGACAATCTGCGTGATTTCACGGTAATACCAGATCCGAGATCTTCTGAATCTTCATCGGACATGGTAAATTCTATTCCCAAATCTGTAAAACAAATAGTTTCTCTTTATTATATCAAAAAGTAAACTTAGGAACTGATGACAATCCACAGTGCATTAACTTAGGGGTGGGGTGTTCTGAAAAAAAGAAAGTCGTGTTTATTAAATTATTTAAGGAATTCAAAGATTTTTTGTAACATCCCGCTCTGGCGCACTGACAAAACTTATTCTTTGAGGACACTTGCTCGCAAGTGATCTGGATTTTTATGATGATGAACCACTTAACCTTGATGATGATGCGTCATGATTGATGACAGGATGTTTTACTAT
>ML777277.1:676861-767293 GCA_009831015.1 Picea engelmannii | reverse complement strand
TAAATTAAGGAGTAATTTAAGGAGAAATTTAAGGGGTGATTAAGGAGTAATTTAAGGAGTGATTTTGGGGGAGTGAGAGAATTGAGTCTTTTAATAATTAAAAAGAAATTAATTTTGGAGAATCAGAGGCATGTGTGACACCTAGACGGCGGAGACTGTTAGAGGGTTAGTCATTAAAAATTAATTAATTAATGATTTATGAATTAGGTCAGTCTCAAAATTCTATAAAAGGAGGGGAAAGGAAGGAAGAAAGGAGGAGAACGGTGAGCGTAACGTTACGCTACCGAATTGCGGCTTGACGGGTTGCTTGTGAGGAGTTGGGTATATCTCAGCTGTGACTGGAGTGGTAGCTCAGTCATTGAGGCTTGCTGAGACGCTATTCTGTCTCTGGTTCTTGTGTGGCCCCTTTGCGGCTCGGGGGGCTAAGGGGGAAGAAGAGTACCCCTAGCGTTTGGCTGGGAGGTACCGGTGAGCTTTCTTTGGTCGGCAAGCAGAAGTGGCACGGAGCGAGGGAAGCGACACAGCATGAGGGACGTCTCTGAAGCGGGCGTGTGGCTAAGGTACGATTTTAATTGGTAAAATAGAAATCGTTTTACATTCGGCAAATTATTGTTATTGGTGATAATATGATGAGGTTGTTTGGCATTATATCTGAAATTTCGTTCAGCAGTAATATTGTAGAGTTTGTTTATATTTTGATCATGTGTCACCTTAGTTATGATGTCATGTGTCTTTGCATTGATATGAATTATGTGATGTTGTTAATTTCTTGGTTCTTGTCCTTAAATCAAAAAAAAAATTCCGCACATGTTAACAGAGTTGTTGTCATAACGAAGAGGGTCGTTACATTTTTTGCATGGACGTATGACAACCTGAAAATCTTTGATCCCAACATCATAAAACACATCATTCCTATAAAACCCCAAACCTTGTCGTTCCAACAAAAGTTAAGAAAAATGCACCCTAAGCTCAAACCGACCGTTAAAAAAGAATTAAATAAACTCCTGAATGCTAAGATAATATTCCCAGTTAGGCACGCGCAATGGGTCTCCAATTTGGTCCCTGTCCGGAAGAAGAGTGGTGAAATCTGACTATGTGTCGATTTTCGAAACCTTAATCGAGCGTCTGATAAAGACAACTACCATGTCCCACCCATGGAACAGATCCTTCAATAGGTATCTGGTTCTGAAATATTATCCTTATTGGATGGTTTTTCAGGTTATAACCAAGTCGTGATGTCTCCCCCAGACAAACTTAAGTCTACCTTTCCCACTCCATGGGGCACCTACGCTTATAGGAAAATGCCCTTTGGACTCATTAATGTTGGTGCCACTTTCCAGAGAGTGATGGACATCGCTTTCTGAGGCTTGATCAATCAGTCCATCGTATTTTACCTGGATGACGTTACCGTCTTTTCGAAAAACAAAGATGATCATCTATCTCATTTGAGAGCCGTTCTATAGTGATGTCGTAAGTATGGCATTTCTTTGAATCCTAAAAAATCCATTTTCGCTGTAGAACAAGGTAAACTCTTAGGATTCATTGTATCAAGCGAAGGGATGATTATCGACCCTGAAAGGACAGAAGCCATCATGAAACTTCCCTCTCCCTCGTCAAAAAAGTCTATGCAGTCTTTCTTAGGCCAGGTAAACTTTGTTAGGAGATTCGTCCCCATCTTTTCAGAAATGGTGAGGCCACTACAAAACCTGATCAAGAAAGATGTACAATACCATTGGGGATCTTTAGAAATCCAGGATTTTGATTCGATAAAAAAGGCCATAATCGACGCCCCTTCTCTAATGAGCCCCGACTTTTCAAAAGACTTTACCCTCTACACATTTGCTTCTGACCTCTCCTACGCTGTTGTCCTAACTGAAAAGAACGCTGAAAATAATGAAGTCCCAATCGCCTTTATGAGCTCAGCCTTCACAGGTGCAGAACTTAATTACCCAGTGGTAGATCAGCAAGCCTATGCTATTTTTAAAGAAGTAAAGCACTTTCGATCTTATATTTTGAAATCTAGGACGAAAATTATTGTCCCTTACCCAGCCATCAGAAATCTGTTAGTGCAGAAAGAACTAGGGGAAAAGAGGGCGAACTAGGTTACTTCTTTACAAGAATATGACATAGAAATAACCCCAGCTCAAATAGTGAGAGGCCAAGGGCTATGCAATTTATTTGTTGACTCAGCAGCAGGACAACAAGAAGAAAACGATATGTCAAACCCAGGACAGCACAATCAAAATTCAATCTGCTGTGTACAAAACTTTGTCAGTCCCTGGTATGACGATATAAAATTCTGTCTTGAACATGGTTCAGCCCCCCGTCACCTGGATCCCACTAAAAGAAGAGAGTTAAGATTAAAATATGTCTCCTTTAATCTGATTAATGGTATTCTGTTTCGTCAAAATTTTGATGGAGTACTAATGCGTTGTCTTGAAAAAGATGAAGCAGAAAAGGTCTTACTAGAATTGCATGTAGGAGAAGTTGGTGGGAATTTTGGTGGTGACACCACTACCCATAAAGTTTTAAGAGATGGTTATTACTGGCCCACACTTTTTAGAGATGCCCATGCCTTGTGTCGCATGTGTATTATTTGTCAAAAAGCATCCGAGCAGATACAGAAACCAGCCTTTCCTTTGCAACCTGTTTCAGTAGACTCCCCTTTTCAGCAGTGGGGTCTTGATATTATAGGTCCAATCAACCCGCCATCCTCACAGCAGCATAAGTTTATCATAACAACCACAGATTACTTCACCAGGTGGTCTGAAGCTACCGCATTAAGAACTGTGAATACCAATCAGGTAATTGCCTTTTTAAATTCGAATATTATTACTCGTTTCGGTATCCCTGACTGTTTAGTTTTCGATAACGCTTCGTATTTTTCATCTCTTGAGATGAGTAGGTTTTCTCTAGAAAAGGGAATTAAATTAAAATATTCTGCTAGTTATTATCCTCGGGGCAATGGATTGGCAGAATCACCAAATAAGAATCTGATTAAAATCATCAAGAGAATGGTATCTAAAAATCACAAAAATTGGCATAATGCACTATTAAACGCAATCTGGGCTGATCGAGTAACACCAAAAACTGTTGTAGGTAACTGGAGGGCATTGATCAAGTGCATAGAGTGCACAAAAGAACTCTATTCTGAGTTCAGAGGAAGGAGAAGTGTCGAGGAGGAAGACACTCACAGAGTCGTTAAATACTCTGTCGGTTCAGTAAGGAGTGATGTAGGTAACTCTCCCTTCTTTCTGGTCTATGGCAGAGAATCAATTCTACCACCACATATTCTTCTTCCCTCACTACAGTTATCACAGAAAATACAAGAAGAAGACTACCCTCCTTTGGAGAATCGAATTAACGCTTTAATGAAACTAGAAGAGGTAAGGGCTCAAGCTAAACATAGGTTAGATCAGCATCAACTAGTGGTCAAAAGTTGGTTTGATTCCAACTCTGCCTCTGATAGAAACTTCGAAGTAGGTGACCTTGTCTTGAAATGGGACAAACCGCATGAGGGAAAGGGAGAGCATATGAAGTTTCAGAATTTATGACTAGGACCGTTTTTAATTGCTGAGAAGTTGGGTCCCAGCTCTTTATGATTACAGAATCTAGAGGGACAGCCAGACACCTATCCAGTGAATGGCCAAGCTCTAAAAAGGTATTTCGCTTGATGGAAACCCTGTGTATACTATGTAAATATTTTTCTTTTGCTTGTTTTTCTTTTGCTGTTTTGGTTTTGATTTTTGTAAATTTCAGTTTTTGCTTTTTGGAAATACACATACCTGCATTTAGAACTGTTCAGACAAAGAAAACAGAAAATTCTTTCTCTGAAATGACTGTTGAAAAATTGTCTAAACATCAAATATAATGTACTTCTGAAATTTACTGCCATGTTGAGAAAAGACTGTTGTTTGAAAGAAGTTTATTGATTTCAATCTGTAAGCAAAGCCTGTCACGATCATCCATTATCTTCTTACGCTGTCCCTGTTGCTTAAGGGAATAACTTAGAAGATGTCTCCCTGCTTTCAAAGGTCGGTTTTGTAAACGAACCATCTCTAAATCTTAATGAAGGACAGTTTAAAAAAAAAAAATCTTTCAAGGTCTGTAAAAATATATCAAAAATATCATAATTTTCAGCATCACCCCGCTCAATTATATATCTTTAATGAATCATTAAAAGAGTTGTGGGAAGTGCTTGTAAACCCGTCGAGATGTTGAACAGGTCTGCTGGCAGCGGGTAAATGCATGCATGACGCCAAGACAACTTCGTCGGGGTACTAAACAGGCCCACTGGCAGCGAAGCAATGTCGGGTATATGAAAATTCGCAAGTATGAAATCTTTTGACCTTAAAATGTCCTTTATTTTGATCTGGAACTTCTTGGCAGGATACGGATATCAGAGTGGGTTAAATGGAAACCCTGTTGAGGCTATGGATGCCTGCTGGCAGCAGTGGCTCTGTTAACAGTATTAGAGATTTATCTTTAATATCGTGACTCGCTTGTCTTAAGACTGTTATCAGTTTTCATCTTTTAAGAACAGCTGGAATATTTGATTAATGATGATGTTTAAACAATTTTCTGGTTGTTTTTGAGTTAGAATTATTCTCATTATCATAATATGGATTTGTTCTTTTGGCAGAGATAACTGCTTCTATCAGTGTGTCGCCATTGTTGGCAGCCATTTCATATTTTTATCCTTTCCTTATAAGCTGCCTACGCAAGTGTTTTGGAACCCTTGATTCTCATCGCAATCTTTTGAATAAAGAAACACTATTATCTTGCACATTCGCTCACCTGCCTTTTGTTTTTGTTTTCACGACTGCAAGCGTGAAAACCTTGGTTCAAAGTCATGTCAATGGCATTAAAATGATCACTGGATTATTATGGTTACTCTTTTTTATGTGGTCATCAAACTTCTAACTCAATGACAGTCACACAGTTGGCAAGACACCAAAACCTTTACTCACTTGGCATTTTTTTGTTGTTAATATGACTTCATTTTATAAGATTGTGAAGGTATTCTGGTGATCGTGATTGAATCCTTGATACAATGGTGGTTTGATGTTCTATTGTCTTTGATCAAATTTCTTGGTGCAATGGTTTTATACAACGCATACATTTTATGACCAAATCCTTGGTGCTATATTCGAAATGTTGTTTTTTTTTAAATCATTATAAATGCTATTATCAAATAGTTGGATCGACTTGTCATGGTTTTCAATGATTATTTGTTTGGCATGGCATATACATTGTTTTTGACATACACCAATAGTGATTTGAATCACCATAGCGCCATCAATTGTAGCTTTTGATATGAATGTTTTGCATGGTTCATTTCATTCCACCACCCTCGCACACTTAGTCATTAATGCTTTCCTTGTATCTAGGGCTACCTCTGTTGGTTTCGGGGAAGCCTATGAGCTTGCGGTCCTGCGTATACCCTGTCCAAACCCCTATCCATTTACTCTTCTCACTGTGTGCTCTCTCCTATGGCACATGTAGTGCGCATAGAACCTAATGGCATCCAAACACTCCTGCTAATTGAAAATGCTCATGAAGACCTGGAGAATAGTAGCTGGTTAGTTTTTATCCAAAAATTTGAGGGTTTCAACCTTACAGTCGCCCAACAGTTTTCCCTCACGTTCGACGGATGCAGGGCTAAGGTCGGAGATATCCAACTCGAGCTAAATGAGGAATTCCTCAGCTCAGCTATAGGCTTACCAGCTAAAGGTCAAAGGTGGTTTAAGAATTCAAAATTGGACGAGGTGCCATGGCTGCTCCTATTCACATCGAGAAAAATTGTCAGTTGTGACAGAGGTATGCATGTCACTGCCCTTAAGACCAGGTGGCATGACCTATTAGCCATTGTTAAGCAATTCGTGACTTGCGAAGGTCGTTATGGTTTAGTGTTTATTTACCATCTTCGGTTGCTTATGAATTTTATAGACTACCCTCTGAATATGCCTCACTATCTCCTACGCAGTCTTTATAAAATGTCCAAACGATTTAAGCGGGAGAAGGTTGATTCTAGCCTTTTTCATCACTGCTTGATCAAAATCATGATTGTTCATCATTTGAGCCTTAGTGGTGACTGTTGGCAAGCCTTCCTATCAAGGAATGGCTTTGCCACCCCCGAGTGTGTTCAGGTGAACAAGGTTGTGGTCACCAAAGCCCTGGTTGGGCCTGCCGTGCCACCTCCTACCCTTCTACCCCTTGTCAAACACTCGAACTGCCCCAACATTGACCTACCCAATACCATGGCCGACCTGTGTGCTAAAGACAATACTAAGACTGTCAAGAGGCCTGTAAGGAAGAAAGGCAAAGGTGATATTGGTGTCAATAGTAAGGGAAAGAAGAATGCAGGATGGATATATAGATGTGCTCGGAACAAGCCCAAACAAAATGTAGACCAGAAGCTTATTGTTTTGAGCGAGGATTCAGACTCTGAGATTGAACGCTTCTTGGCCGAGGAATACCCTTACTCTCATGGCCTCTGTTTTGTGGAACCCTATGACTATGTTTCTAACCTACCTCTGTGCCTCAAGGATGACCCTAACTTCCCGAGAATTAAGCTTCATAGTGGAACCCCTGGTGACTTGAAAGAACCCTCACCTGTAATGCCAAGGCCCGATCAACCATCGTGTACTCAATGCAATTATTGGCTTGAACATTACTACATGGATGTTCCTCTGTTGCAATCTAAAATTAAATCATTGGAGGAACGGGTTACTGTGTTGACAAAGGAAAGAGACAGGCTACAAGCCAACGAGAAGAAGCAAAAGACTGCGAGTTCAATTGTCTTCAAAAATGTTGAGGCAACTACTGCCTTTGTCAACTCAAAGTTATCCTGACCGAATCATTTTTCTACAGCCTAGGTATGTATTTCAACATCGATTTTTGAATGATTTGGTTAGCCGATTGTGTTTGCTCCAAATTAGTTCTGTTTGTTTGAATAGATTCAAAACAATTATGTTATTTTCAAACTACCAAGAATGATTTCGTTTTAAATCATGTACAAAATATTTGTTTGCTAAAATCGAATATAGTTATGTTTTGATTAATACGATGTTGCATGCCTTGAATTAGCATAGTCTTTTGTGTATACGTTGGATTAGTCTCAAAGATTGGTTTGATATAGTTCTGTTAGTTTTGAATTAAAAAATGATTCTGTTAGTTTTGTTTTGATTCAACAACGATTTTGTTAAGTTTTGAATTGACATAAACTATTGCATTTGTGTTAAGTGAGTACGAAAGATTTGTTTGATCGATTATAGTCTGTTTTGATTGAAATTGATTCAAAAAAATGATTTTGTTGGTTTTGAATTGTCAAAACGATTCTGTTTGTTTCAAATTGGTAATAAAAAGGTTGGTTGACAGATCGCATATATCTCTGTTACCATTCGGTTAATTGAACACGATTTCGTTTGTTTCAAATTGGCATAAAAGATTTGGTTACTTCTAGCATGAATGATTTGCTTTGCTTTAGATTAGTAATTAAGGAATTATTTAATAGGTTGAATGAATTTTTGTTTATCATTTGGATTGATTTAAAACGATTTTGTTTGTAAATATGACCAGCTACAGAATCATGAGATTCTGTAGCTAGTCATAAAATTTAGATTTTTGTTAATTTTACAAATAAAACATTATCTAAACTTGTTTATTCTTGTCCACCTATAGGTACATATGAATTTCAATGGGAAATTGGACATGTTGTGGCAGTTTAGAACATGTTTTTGTTATATAGTTTTGTTATAAGTTGTTAGCCTTAGGCAAAAATAGAGATTTGGGAGATTGTTCCCAGATTTTTGGTAAACAATTTTTTATAATTCCCACAGGGATGTTTTACCCTGTGGCCTTTATATACTCATTAATTTTTGTAATGAACCCATCACTGTTGGGAGAACAAAGACTATGGATTTATGATGATACAGACTCGAATGGAAGTGGATTTTTTGTAACAGCTTTAGCTCTCAATTTATCATACTTTCGTTCAAGTTTTGTGCATTTTAATTTGTGATCAAGTTATTGACTACTTTAGATATCAAGACTTGTTACAGGTTGATGCGTTATGATTTAAAAAAAAAATTCATGTCTAACGTATCTCATTTTACTCACAACAATCACTCTGTTTGAATATAATTAACAGAAAGTTTATCTTCTTAGTTAAAAGAATGATTATATGCAAATCTTCGCACTAGGATTTATCTAAATGTGATGATCTGTAAACTTTAAGATTGTTGTCATTTTATGTCTTGTTTGTTCTGTCATTTGTATTTAAAGAGCACTGCAGCTTCTTGTTTACAAGAATCCTGTGGAAAATCTGGTGTGGGTTTCCTCCCATCAAATAGCTAAATCAAGTATTGTACACAGGACAAATAGGAAGCGTTACTTCAGGTTAGTCTATTATTTACAATTTAATAGTTAAATAAATTTGGGAATTCTCAGTAGTTTAGTTAGATATATAGTTCAGATTTACTGTTAGGATTATTATTTTAATTGCTCATCTTAGATAGTTTTCATTTTATTCCTTTCTCATAAAAGATATAAAAAATAAAAAATAATGGTTTCGTTGTCATAAGACATTTCACCAATGATTTTTGCAAATTTAGATCAAAATTTGTAATCTATAAATACTGTGCATATATAATTAAGATCTAATTCTGTTGATAGTTGAACATTTAATTTCATAGAATTATTGTTGTATAATATTAGTAAGTAAACTGTATATATATGTTTCAGATTTGTATATAGTTTGTTGTAGTCGCTTTCTTCACTTAGATTAGTTTCTTTAGCTTAGTTTTTCTTTCATTTTCCTAGGAATTAGATCGGCCAACGGAGCTGCTAAACCTGTCGAGGTGAATTATTCCAAACAGCTTGGGTTAAGTAGACAACCCCAGACCAGATTCACTTCTCCAGTTGACGAGCGGTCAATTTCGCCCATCAACAAATGGCGCTAGAAGGAGGGCCTGAAATTCATTAATGGCACGAGGCGGTCATAAGACTCCTCCACCACCCAACCGCTCACCTATAGTGACAAGAAGTCAATCAAATGACAACGGTGTCCCTCAAACAGCAACCACATCAAACGACGATCTACAGATCACGGTTGAACCAACAACCCCAAATCCTACAGGTGGTGATGTACAAGAGATTGTCCGCCAATCTCTCTTAAGAACACATAGTGCCTTCGCCCGTCTGAGGCAACCCAACCGACCTTTGGACCAACCATTAGATTTCTATGATATCAGAGAACAACTTGGAGGCACTAATCTTAATTTAAACCCTACAAATCCAATCCTCACTCCCGTTGCAGGAGGATCGGATATACCACCCTCACCACCTCCATCACCTCCTTCTTCTTCTGACAAAGGCCTACACCAATGGCCAACCAGAACAATCCTGCCAGACCCTGGCTCGACCAGGATGCAGTAGTCGTACCCGGGCCTCAGCACCCCTTACCCAAACATCCGGAGAAGTGGCTCCCCAAGTTCGACCCTAACTCCAAACAGATCATCGAAGATCACATTAAAAGGTTTAAGTTAGCCATTAGACTCCGTAATGTCGAGCATGAAGACGTAGTCTGTAGGTTGTTCCCCTATACTTTCGAGGGCAATGCCTCTACCTGGTACCTTTCCTAGCAGCCCCATACCATCGTGTCATGGGAGAAGTTTGAATCATGCTTTCTTGAGAAGTTTGGAGATGACAAGTCCCCAGAATTTCTAGTCATGGAGATTTCCAGTTTAAGAATGAATCCCAAAGAGAAAATAAAAGACTTTAACCAAAGATTCTTAACACTAAAAAATTGAATACCTACGGATTCGATGCCCGCTGAGAATCTTATCATAGCTTACTATACTAAATCCTTACATCAAAGTATAGCCATTTGGGTAAAACGATATAAGAAAGCCACGTTGTTAGAGGCCTTCGAAGAGGCCAGTCAGATTGAAAAAGACATCCTTAGTTTAAAAGACACTACTAGCAACGAAATAGAGACTAGTTCATCTTCCAAGAAGAAAATCGAAATCCTCCCTAGACCTGCTCAAAATAAAACACAACCTGAAAGCTCAAATTTAGAAAACTTAACAAAAGTCGTTCAAAAACTGTCAAATCAAGTTATAGATTTGAAAAGGACGGTCGAAGAAGCTTCTTTGAGAAAAATGCCTTACAAACCCTCGTTCAGGAAGCCTTTTCCTCCCAATCGACCTAATTCAAATACCGAGGGCCTAAATCTAGAAAGCCTGCAATTCGCCCTTCAAACGATTCTAGAAGCCCAGGATAACTTGATGCCCCCTAAGCCCCCTAAAGAAGTAGTTGAACAAGAGACAGTTGAAGAAGAAGAATCTTCTCCGAATATTTTTGGACACTTCTCGGATAGCATTTTTCAAGCTAATTTCGAGACGGTACATCCCTACAATACTAGGAGTAAGACAACGAACAAACCTTCTTCTGAAAACACTACGACTTCGCCCCCAAAATAGTCTAAACCAGCTGAGACTAAACAGAGTCATGTAAACCCCAACTTAGATTATGATTTAGTTGAAGATCTAAAAAAGTTAAGGGCTAACATTTATGTTTATGAATGATTAAAATTTTCGTTTCTGCTACAAAAAATGTTACAGAATATAGCAGAGAATAGCAAAAACGGTAATCAGAGCAGTAACAAAGGTTTGGAGAACAACCCAAAAGTTCCTCAGAAGGCCTCCGCTAAGAATACTTCTGATCATCATGAAAAGAAAGACCTTCCTGTAAATAATGTAAATAATGTAGATAAATTAGCTTTAGAGGTTGCAAGTAAAAATCCACAAGCCTCCACCATTAGTACTCGCAGAAATATACCTCCATTTTTTTTAACTTTCGAAATCTTTAATAGGAACGTGCACAATTGTATGGTAGATTTAGGAGCATCATCCAATGTAATGCCATGGTCTGTGTGTCAGAAGATTAATGCTGAAGTTGAACCATCCACCTTAAAAATCATCCAACTTGATCGAACTAATGTAAGTTATAGGAAAATTAAAGAATGTGCTTATAAGATTATCGTCTAATCCCAAAGTTCATCAAGTAATCGATATTATTGTTGTAGATATTCTAGAAGTTTATGGTTTGCTTTTAAGCAGAGATTGGTCAGAGTAGCTACACGGCTACTTCACGACGGACTGGTCTCACCTGTGGCTGCCCGAGAACGGCAAGCCCAACAAAATCAAGGTAAATCATGAACGTTACCTAAAGTTCACAGTGACAGATCTAAACGATCCCAACGAACCATTTACACCTTATGTCGATTCTCCTGAAATACAAGGGATGGATACATTTTTCGGCAATTTCATGACCGAGACTTCAACTATCACTAACCCGGAACAACAGTCCGAGATTGTGGCATATGTGTAGCCAGCAGTTTCTACCAAATGGTCCCATGCACCCGACAAAAATCAAATATGGTCTCTTTACTTTGATGGGTCAAAGTCCAAGGAAGGAGATGGTGTGGGTTGCATCATTATTGATCCAACAGGTAATAAAACCTTGATTGCATGCAGATTAGAGTTTGAATGTACAAACAACACAGCAGAATATGAGGCTTTATTGCAAGGTCTCAGAAGAGCATTAGATATAAACATTCAAAATTTGACTGTCTTTGGTGATTCGAAAATCATGGTTAGACAGGTAAGAGATTATATCCACTATTTGTCCCCGCATCTTAAAAGCTACCAATCTGACGTATGGAATTTGATGAATAAATTTTCTGCTTTCAATATAAATTATATTCCTAGATTGAATAATTCGGAAGCCGATTTGTTAGCTAACGTAGCTTCGAAACTCTTTCCTGCAGAAGGCGTGTCCCTGAATGCATTCTTCGTCGAACTGTAGTTCAGGCCATCTGTCCCAGACAACATCACGAATTGGAGAGTTTTCGACGACGACCAACAAATTATTAGTTTCCTGCATATGGAAGGAACCTTCCAAGGCGCAGTGATTGACGAATGCACTCATGACGACAATCTGCACGATTTCACGGTAATACCAGATCTGAGATCTCCTGAATCTTCATCGGACATGGTAAATTCTATTCCCAAATCTATAGTTAGATTAGAAAAAATTTATGATCTTTAAGACAAATTCAAAAAAACGGTCAACTGTAAAACAAATAGTTCCTCTTTATTATATGAAAAAGTAAACTTAGGAACTGATGACAATCCACAATGCATTAACTTAGGGGTGGGGTGTTCTGAAAAGGAGAAAGCCACGTTTATTAAATTATTTAAGGAATTCAAAGATGTTTTTGCATGGATGTATGATGACCTAAAAACCTTTGATCCCAACATCATAAAACACGTCATTCCTATAAAACCCCAAACCTTACCGTTCCAAGAAAAGTTAAGAAAAATGCACCCTAAGCTTGAACTGACCGTTAAAAAAGAATTAAATAAACTCATGAATGCTAAGATAATATTCCCAGTTAGGCACGCGCAATGGGTATCCAATTTGGTCCCTGTCCAGAAGAAGAGTGGTGAAATCCGACTATGCGTCGATTTCTGTAACCTTAATCGAGCGTCTGATAAAGACAAATACCCTGTCCCACCCATGGAACAGAGCCTTCAACAAGTATCTGGTTCTGAAAGATTATCCTTATTGGATGGTTTTTAAGGATATAACCAAGTCCTGATGTCTCCCCCAAACCAACTTAAGACTACCTTCCGCACTCCATGGGACACCTACGCTTATAGGAAAATGCCCTTTGGACTCATTAATGCTGGTGCCACTTTCCAGAGAGCAATGGACAATTCTTTCTGAGGCTTGATCATTCAATCCGTCATAGTTTACCTGGATGACGTTACCGTCTTTTCAAAAAACAAAGTTGATCATCTATCTCATTTGAGAGTCGTTCTACAGCGATGTCGTAAGTATGGCATTTCTTTGAATCCTAAAAAATCCATTTTCGTTGTAGAACAAGGTAAACTCTTAGGATTCATTGTATCAAGTGAAGGGATGATTATTGACCCTGAAAGGACACAAACCATCGCAAAACTTCCCCCTCCCTTGTCAAAAAAGTTTATGCAGTCTTTCTTAGGCCAGGTAAACTTTGTTAGGAGATTCGTCCCCAACTTTTCAGAAATGGTGAGGCCACTACAAAACCTGATCAAGAAATATGTACAATACCATTGGGGATCTTTAGAAAGCTAGGCTTTTGATTCGATAAAAAAGGCCATAATCTACGCTCCTTCTCTAATGAGCCCCAACTTTTCAAAATACTTTACCCTCTACACATTTGCTTCTGACCGCTCCTATGTTGTTGTCCTAACTCAAAATAACGCTTAAAATAATGAAGTCTCAATCGCCTTTATGAGTTCAGTCGTCAAAGGCACAGAACCTAATTACCCAGTGGTAGATCAACAAGCCTATGTTGTTTTTAAAGCAGTAAAGCACTTCCGATCTTATCTTTTGAAATCTAGGACAAAAATTATTCTCCCTTACCCGACCGTCAGAAATCTGTTAGTGCAGAAAGAACTAGGGGAAAAGAGGGAAAACTGGGTTACTTATTTACAAGAATATGACATAGAAATAACCCCAGCTCAAATAGTGAGAGGCCAAGGGCTATGCAAGTTAGTTGTTGACTCAGCAGCAGGACAGCAAGAAGAAAACGATATGTCAAACCCAGGATAGCACAATCAAAATTCAATCTGATGTGCACAAAACTCTGTTAGTCCCTGGTATGACGATATAAAATTCTGTCTTGAACATGGGTCAGCCCCCCGTCACCTGGATCCCCTAAAAAAAGAGCGTTAAGATTAAAATTTACCTCCTTTCATCTGATTAATTTTATTCTGTTTCGTCAAAATTTTGATGGAGTACTAATGCGTTGTCTTGAAAAATATGAAGTAGAAAAGGTCTTACTAGAATTGCATGCAGGAGAAGTTTGTGGGCATTTTGGTGGTGACACCAATGCCCATAAAGTTTTAATAGCTGGTTATTACTGGCCCACACTTTTTAGAGATGCCCATGCTTTCTGTCACAAGTGTATTATTTGTCAAAAAGCATCCAGGCGGATACAGAAACCAGTGTTTCCTTTGCAGCCTATTTCAGTAGACTCCCCTTTTCAGCAGTGGGGTCTTGATATTATAGGTCCAATCAATCTGCCATCCTCACAGCAGCATAATTTTATCATAACAACCACATATTACTTCACCAGGTGGTCTGAAGCTGCCGCATTAAGAACTGTGAATACCAGTCAGGTAATTGCATTTTTAAATTTGAATATTATTACTCGTTTTGGTATCCCTGACTGTTTAGTTTTTGATAACGCTTCGTATTTTTCATCTCTTGAGATGAGTAAGTTTTCTCTAGAAAAAGGAATTAAATTAAAATATTCTGCCAGTTATTATCCTCAGGGCAATGGATTGGCAGAATCACCAAATAAGAATCTGATTAAAATCATCAAGAGAATGGTATCTGAAAATCACAAAAATTGGCATAATGCACTGTTAAACGCAATCTGGGCTGATCGAGTAACACCGAAAAATGTTGTAGGTAACTGGAGGGCATTGAGAAAGTGCATAGAGTGCACAAAAGAACTCTATTCTGAGTTCAGAGGAAGGAGAAGTGTCAAGGAGGAAAACACTCACAGAGTCGTTAAATACTCTGTTGGTTCAGTAAGGAGTGCTTGAACGAGAGGCTGCCAAGAGGGTACCAAATCTCCATTTTGAAGGAGAAGGCAAGGGTCGAATCCCTTAGAGGTTCGAGAAAGAAAATCTCAGTACGGATAGCACAGTTGTGTGCAAGGACCCTGCAAGGAGTGCAAAGGTCGAGAAACCTTTTGAGGTTTTAGAGTGAAAAAAGCTCAGGAGGGCAGAGTTTTCAGTAACGCAGGCGAGACTAAAGGTTGTGGACTCACGAGATAAAGAACAAAGGTTTCAGCCTTTGAAGTGTTTGAAATCTTCCAAGGCTCGGAGAGAGCGCGTGCTCAAGAAGGAGTACAGTTGTCGTTGGATCGACACTGGGAGGAAAGATCTCAATCGTTGAATCTACGTTCAGGCACACAAGAGGAGAGAGCGCAAGGAGGATAGATCTGAACCGTCAAATCTACCACCAACGACCAATAGTCATCGGATCCAAGAGAATTTGCGCGAGGTTTAAACCTCATAATAGCAGAAGGAAGAGGACTCGTCAAGTCCCGAAAGCATCAGGACCATCCATTTTGGAGGATAGGTGGCAGAGATCTAGATCATTTCATGAATTTGGGGTTCGTGAGTTCAGAGATGGAAGACCAAACTCTTGGTTTCGCGAAGTCCTGAGTTGCGAGAAGCAAGGGAGGAGATCTAGACCGTTGGATCCAAGCCATAGGAGAACCATTGGATCAGAACCTCTGCGTGGTATCACGTATCGGGGTTTCGGGGTTGAAAGAATTTCTTTTCGACTGTAGAAGTCGCGAAGTGTCGAGCGTCGAGGACTCGTGTGAACACATGGCACAGTCGTTAGGTGGGGACCATGTGGTTGACAGGTGGTGTAACAACAACGCCCAGAGAAAAGTGGAAGCAGGTGACAGGTGGTGGACACACGTCGACCTTGGAAGGGGTCAAACCATCGTTGACTTATCACGAGTTGTGGATTCGCAAGGGAGCAGCAGGAGGAATCAACACTTCAACTCGCGAATTTGTGAGTTGCGAGGGGCGCTGGAGTTAGGCCCTAGCTGACGGTCGCTTGTAGAGGCACTATCGAGGAGGGAGCCATACCCGTATCGTCATCTCAGGTATCGAAGCTTTGAAAAAGAGGATTCGAGGGTCTTCGACCCACAAACTCGTGAGTTGCGAAAGACGCTCGCGCTAAGGCCTGATTATGGTCACATGGAGATGAAGGCTCACGCCTGGTGTTAGGTTGCGCAGGGCGGGTTTTCATGAAGGACCTGTGGATTGGATTCACAAGCTTCCAATAGGGATCTGTGAGAGCCACTTCGGCTCGAGGAGAATTTAGAATGATCCTGTGAGGATCTCGGCCCGAGGGTCAAGGGTCTGCATCATACTTGAAGTTTGGGAAATGTTCGAAGCTAGCAACATGTTATTGTGGGCCATTTGAAATCTTGGAGAGGATTGGTCTTGTTACATACATTCTTTCACTACCTGCATCTATGTGCATTAATAATGTATTCCATGTATCTTTGCTTAAAAGGTATGTACCTAATGATAATCATGTAATTGATTGGAATGCGATTCAAATGGAGCAAGAGGGAGACTTCCGAGTATAGTCGGTGTGCATATTGGATCACAAGGTCAAGAAACTCCAAAATTCAGTGGTAGGGATAGTAAAGGTCCAATGGACCTAATACGGTCATGAGGATGAAACCTGGGAGCGTGATGATTCCATGCAAAAAGAGTACCCGCATATTTTTTAATACTTTTGAAGATTTTGATTATACATGTGTATATAATGTGTTTAGGACAGTGCATAAATGAGGGGGAGGGAAATGTAATACCCCTAGGCCCAACCCTATTTTTAATTTACATATAGGTTGGTGAGCCAGGATATTTTTGGCCATAGTGCCTTGTACATATGTTTTGAGGCCAGAGTTCATGTGTGTTTATTAGGATGGAGAGTCTCAATGTTAAAAGTAAAATGAGCCTAACTTTGTAAAATGTAATCACACACAATGATATTAATAAAATGCATCATTGTTGCAGACCAACCAGAAAAAAAAGATGGGGAGCTAAACTCCACTAGGAAGGGAAAGGGGGATGAGATTCTAAGAAAAGGAGATAAGCCAAGGGGGGCTTAGGCCCAAGGAAATATTACAATAATATTTCCTAAAGTCAAATTTCATGGGACATGATTTTATCCTAAGTTCTTAAGAGTGAGGAATGTATCACCAAGTGGAGCACATGTAGTTATTAACTTCACAAGTGTTAATTTAATGGCATGCAAATATATTATGGAGAACTTAGTGTAATTATCATTTTTTCCATTCATTCTTGCCATCATTCTCTCATGTTCACTCTACCATCTACCTTCCATAGATGTACATTGGATATTTTTTGAGGAGTAACCTAATATAATTGAGCTGAAGACATGGGTTGTTAGGCTTGTGTGTTGTTGAAGAGGCAAGTTTTCAATACCGTGAGTTGTTGAAGAAGTAGGTTTTTAGTCTCGTAAACATTTTTCTCGAGGTGAGATAATTGTTGGGAATTGATTTCCCAAGGTGGCAAGCAAAAACTACAGGGATCAGAGACTTCCTATCTGGCCTATTGTCGAAGCCTCAGAAGAGAAGTGGGGTAGATGAAGGACTGTTGAGTAGAGAAGGGACGCACTTCTTATGGTGGGACATGTATGTGGGGAATGAGGTGTTGTAGGCTATTTTCTTGAGTTGGCACCGAGTCTATTTATTTTTCTCTATTTATAGACCTTAGCCTTCCTTAGGAATCATTTTCTCTGGTGGATTCTTAGCCCCAACTCGGCGGTGACCTATTGTTCTATGTTTTCGAAGAAAGGAACCTATGTCTAAATGCTAAGGAGATTATGCAGAGAGGGAGAGAGAGGATTGCACTACAGAGAGACTATGATAGGAGAAAGGAAATATGACCATGATGTATCTATGTATGTGGAGTGCTCAATCTTGAAGCAATTACCAAATGAATAGTAAAGAATCCAGTCATTGTAGACGTATCCCAGAGTTGGGTGTACCATGTTAACTCCTGTGTTGAATGTATTTTATATGATTGTTCATGGATTTTGTTTGGATGCTTATTATATTAGATTTGTCTTATGTGTAATAATTTTACAATAATAATGACTATTATAGTAATGGGTTATGTGGTAATATGGAATATAATGGTAGTATGAATCTGAAATTACTAAGTAGCTAATAAAGAACAAAGATAGAGAAACATGCACATAACCAATCAGAAAGAATGAACAAAATGGTCGCCTCCCATTCCCTCACTAGGGAAAAAGCATGGTTCATTAGTGGGAGTCAATTGACAACCCCTCCCAACCGTCTGATCCACCCTTGGAAGGATTCACGTGCAACACTTCATAGAAGTCCTACTCTGGGAGAAAAGGAGTATTAAGAGGGTAGAACACCCGAATGTCGAATTCGCAAAGTGACTAGACCTATAGATCCTAGTACACTTCGATCTCTTCCCTAACTGTTGGATCTACATCATGGTCAGTCTGGCATTGAACACTCTAAGTGAAAAGGAGTTTTAAGCGGAAGGAAGCCTCGAACGTCAAACTCACAAAGTGACGCAAATCATAGAGCCGAGGACACTTCGAGATCTCCCATGACCATTAGATCTAGATAGTGTTCAACCCAACCCTGACCACTCTGGGAGCAAAGAGGAAGTTACACAGCGGATTCCCCGAACGTCGAACTTACAAAGTAACAATGGTCGTAGATTTATGGATCTACGTGGACACATCTCGACCGTGGGATATAAGGGGTGTTGGAAGGCTATCAGACTAGAGTGACATGGCACACTAACATCATCTATGGTGACATAGAGCCACATTCAATGTGCCACGTGTCACCTTGATTCATGCTTTTCACAAACCCTATGTGCCCATTATAAAGTGACACGTGTCATCCATTGATGGGGCCATGTGTCATCTCTGCCTTGTTGTGTGTCACCCCTTTGGCACCTACTCACTTTACCTAATAGCAGGCAGAGTACTTAGGACCCACTTGTCCTTGCATCTTCATTTTAATGTGCCATTGCATCTAAGGGTGGATCCTTCGAGAGTTTGGGGGTTCGGAACTCTGGGGGTTTGGGTGTAGTATTTTAGATAATCCAAAAGGGTCAAAGGCCATAGCCACTTGGAAAGATTTTGGGATCCTTCGATAGTTCTGGATTTTGGGACTTCGAAAGATATGCACGTAGAAAGAAAAAGGGGCATTCAGTGCCAAAGTCTCGAACGTCAAATTCTCGTAACCCTGTATGTTAAACGAGAACGAAGTCTCGTCAGTGGATTTAACGGTGGATAGATTTCCACCATAGATGTAGGAGCACTAGGGAGCTCCAGGACTTCGGGGAAGCTTGGGATGGTACAAACAAGGTGAATCCACATGGGTGCCACGTGGTCTTTGACCAATGATGTATGAAGAGCTTTGGAAGGGCATAACTTCCAATACAGAGCTCGGATTGGAGCATGGTAATAGTCGTTGGAAATCTCTTGACGAGAAGAAGGTGATGGAGACCTCAGGAAGAGGATTAGAGATGATGGAGGAAATTGAAATTTTGATGTCGCATCCCTTAAAAAGGTACTTAAGGGGTTGGGTGTGTTACAAATTGGTATCAGAGCAGGAAACAACACTTGGCCTACTTGGGCTCATGAAAGATTCAAGTGATTATTTTTCTTTCTTAGAAAACTTTAAGGGAGAGGGCACCTTGACCTACCCTATCTAGAATAACATGATTCAAACATAGGCTTGGATGGGCCGGAGAATAGTCATAAAACTAGTTACCAAGGCTAAGATGAGCCTATTGAGAGTATTATTTCTGTATGAAAATTATCTGCATAAGCTCCTTGAGGAGAAGGATGCAAATTAAAATTCAGTTGGGATTTTACATAACCAAATTGAATCATGATAGATTGTGGTAGAAGAAGCCTATAATTTGTTTTGGAGAAATGATAGCTAGTCCTGGGACTATGCCAAGGGGAACTAATAATAAAACTTGGATGCATATGGAAAAATATTGAACATGCAAATTAGGCATGTTATAACCTATGGTGGGTTGTAAGGTATGGTCTATTAATGGACCTTTTTCATTAGAATGACCCTGTGTTAGCAGGAGTTAATAGCAAGAATAAAATTTTGATAATGTTGCGGCCTATTACCTTAATAAGATAGGACGGTAAGGATTAATGAGAGACTGATGCAAGGTCTAATTAAGGATGAGTCAAACCACCTTTGGATGACTAGTGGATCATATTGATATCCAGAGGTGGATGGTAACCATATGGATATGGCTTGGTATACTCAGATAACTATAAGAAAGAGTTTAGGAAAATATTCACTTGTAGAGATCTATTGACCAAGAATGAATTGAGTCATGAAGAAGAGACTAGAAGTGGTTATCTTACTGCCTTGAGTGATACAATAACTACCTAACTGAATTCTAAATTATGGAAGGTTTTTTACAGTAGAAAGGGAAAAAGTGATCCTTGTTGGTTATTTCCATGTAGATAGGGAAACATCAATATGAATTACGACTCTGAGACTAGTCATATGATTGATTGTAATTCCTCACTAAAGAACACTAATATTAAAACTAAAATATCAATGTGAATGAATGAGGTAAAAAGGTGCAATCGATGCACCTACATATATACAGATGTGTATACATGCTTAAAGGAATGATATGACTGCAAGCTCTCAACTGAGAGGGAAACTCAGTGTTGAGTGTCTCTATGAGACTTTTCATAAGGATGGAAGCAAGATCCTTGGGAGGAGGATCTGGAAGTATGATATGTCCATGTGTATGAATGACATGGAAAAGGTGCAAGCACTGAGCTTGCATGATGAATGTTTGGGCTATGTGTGTATATGCTTGAGTGCATGGATTTAATGCATTGTGAGGTTTCTCGATATTAAGACTGATATTCAGACCAAATAGATATGAGTGAATGATATCAAATGTGCAAGTGATGCACATGTATGATGAAAGAGTAAATGAGCAAGTATGCTCTGTTGTCGTGATAAAAGGCAACTTGATTATGCTTTCGAGGATCGCATGAGAACAATTGTGAACAATCATGAGTTAAATGATTTTAATGTAAATATGTATGTGAGCTACAAAATATACCTATGGTAGATACACATAGGCTTATGATTATGCATGTGGTTAAGTGCATCATGGATGTAAGTTAACAAAGCAAGGAATATGTGTGCATAAATAATATGGAGGCATAACAAAGATGCATGTTTATATTCCTTATGGAATATTTGGTAAACAACTAAAGCTAACTCAAGGTTGAGTCCATTAAACATAGTAATGGATATGTAATAAGGAAGTTGCATGCCGAAGGAGTTCCCTGTGAAGGAACTGTGTAAAGACTCTGTCAGGAGAACATAGTCACAACCTTAATGATTGTTGGAAATTGGGCAGTGGGCTGCAAGGATATATATATATATATATATATATATATATATATATATATATATATATATATATATATTGGATTACATTCTAAAACAAAAAGTATGAGTGGAAGTCTAACAAATGAATGTTGACCATTCTGATAACTGAATGGGAATGTGCATAATGCACAGGTTCATGATTCATTATGAACAAAAAAAAGTTTGATATTGGAGCATGTTGATGTATCCAATAGGTTAGGGTGATCCTAACCAAGGTTGCTCAAGGAAAAGAGCAGGAAGATCCCAACAGAGAGTATATAGCATAAGCCAAGAAGGAGAAAGGGGGGAATACTTTTCTCACCCTAAAATCTCTAAATTGTTTAACATATTTGTAAGCCTTAGAAGAGAAACTATGGAAACAGGTACAACTGGAAAAAGGAAAATCAATAAATAAGTAAGTTTGAATGAATAGGCTTGGTTAATCCATGATAAGTAAAGGCAGTGAGGCCTTGGAAAATAACTCAGTTGGACTGAAAGTCTAGGACTGTGTGGAAGGAATAGACGAGGGAAGAGTTCCTTGACCCCTTCCTTGTTGTTTATTGTATTTCTTTGGTATGAGAGATTAATTTACTAATGAAAGTAAATGTTCTGACATCATAGTGATGATGGTAGTATGACTATAGAAACAAGTGAGAATTGTTTGTGTTGCACTCATGAAAACATTAAGGATAATGTGATGAAGTGCATAAAGATATGTTACGACATATCTAAAAATGTTTTATTGATTTGAATTCTATGATACAAGAAATTTTATTTTACATGACGACTAATATATTTGTGATGTATGTCACGTGTAGAAAGAAAATTGGAGATGTTGAGAAAGACAATTGCCAATGATGGACAACCTCAAGCAAAGGACGACTATGAGAACGTTGTTGTTAAAAGATTGTTGAAGGGACTTTAAAAGTCCCCATAAAGCACCACTGATGGGGAAATATCAGAGAGGATGTTGAAAGTCTGAACATGTATAAATGTGTTCATGCCTATAAGGCATAAGGTATGCAGGGATTGGGTTAGAATCCCTTCTAAAATATTTTATTATTTCAGTGATATATAATTGAAGTTGAGTGGTTGCTTGGATGCATTCATACCCAAGTAGGGTAAGATTCAAAAAAGAAGAATCTGAATAATAGAGAGAGGGAGTCTATGCCAGTCAAGGATGAGTTATAATTCTTGCAAGAAAATGCATGAGTAAGGAGTACCATGGGTACAATGACCAATCTAAGGATATTGGGAATAAAGGTGCTCATAGTTAACACATTGCATGGAATGCATTGAGGAAATGCATGTTTGCTTAAGAGGGAAGACAATGTATTTTCCATTGACGAAGGAGGACCTTCCAATACTCCATTTGAATTATGTAGATGTCAAAGAAAAGACAATTTTGGGTGGCCATGAGTGTTGGCACTCTGGTTGCTAATGAAGGAAGAATGCTTGGGTGCATTCAAGAGAAACTTTTAGTTTCATATGTGTTGATTTGGGATCGCGATCAACCTATAGCAGGTAGCATAGTCCTATTGTAAGAGTGAATGAGAATGATTAAAACTATGGTGAAGAGGTTGGTTGAGCTCCAACATACCATGGCAAGGTGCTTGTCATAAGTATGGAAAACTTGAACCCAATGTAAGGGTACATTAGGTATGGATGTGGCCATGAAGATTGGAACACTGATTAAATTCAACTGATATTTGAGTTACATTTGGACAATTTGGTATTTTGATAGGATGCATAGGTAAATAATGATATTTCTTTTTTCTATGTACCCTTGAATAGATGAAAATGACTTGGACTATTAGTATGCATAGTGTTGAAAATATAATTTGCAGGAAAACTAACGATTTGTTTGGCTGACACATGTTGAAATTGCAGGAAGAAAAAGTTCTTGGATATGGAAGCATTGTAAGCCCATAAGGAAGACCAATTTCCCGCTAAACTAAACTGCGATGGGGAGGAAAATCCCATACTTGTGAATCTGGTTCCTATGTGGAACAGATCTGAAAATAAATGTAGAATTTGGAAATCTGTGGGTGACAGATTTGCAAGAAAATTATGAATTTCAAATTCATGATAATATCTCATAATTTTTGTATACCTTTGATACACGTGAGACAAAAAATATCTGTCTCGGAAGGATAGGTGAAGGATGTCAAGATGGAAAGCATGAAAAAGGCTATTGTTGAGACAGGATAACCCCTTGGTGAGCCATGATTATCCTAGAATATGTTGTGTTGTGACAACACGGGTCAGAGGGATGCCTCGACATAGCAGGTACGAGGGACGCCTCGACTATAAGGGTCAATGAAGTCTTGATAACTCTTCATGTGTGAGAAATCCTTGGCCAAGAAAGATGGATCGCCTGAGGGACTGTATAGCAGAGAAGGGGATCCCTGAGCCTGGGCCTGGAGGGTGAGTGACCGCAAGGAAGAGGAGACTCTGATAATTCTTATAAACCATTGATTCGAATCATGCACACAATGGGTATGTCCGGGAAAAACAGTGAGCTAAGATAACAAGACAACCATGTGGATGCGAATCCATGAATTGCACATATAATTATTATGCTAGAATTTGAAATTTTCCTCTTGAATTTTGCACAGAAATAAAATGGTTCCGCATGAAATTGTGATGAATATGCTTGTTGTCCAATATTATTGAAGGTAGGTGACGAAGGCCAAGAGTTTGGAAAGGACCTGACCAAGAAAGATGATCAATATTTATGAAGTAGTTGAATGAAGAAGGCATGATAGTTGTTACTAAGAAATCACATCAAGGACGATGTTCCTTTTAAGGGGGAGGGGATTGTAATACCCTTGTTTCCCCCAGCTTGTAATTAACCATTAATTATGACCACCATGCTATGGCATGTGAACAATGTAAATGTATTATTGTTTATACTGCCAAAAAAATTGACCATGAGGGTGAAGCCTTGAAGTACTGGCTATGATATCACTAGAGGAAAGAGTGAGGAAACTGTAGAGAGGGTTCATTATGACAAAATGACCCAATTTCTCTTTGTTGAAATAATAATAAGCCTCATCCAGATTCCAAGGAAAAATAAACTAATGAAAGAAGGGATGGTAGTTGAACAATCAACTACCCCCATGAATGGAAGCATGGAGGATCTGGCCGAGGAGACATAAGACTGTCATCCCAAAGTACCACAAAGTCCTGTAGGCCCAGGATGACCCGAGTTTCTTCTAACAGAAGGAACAGGACAGGTATGGAACCTTCCTAAGGAGGAAAAAGGCATGCAATAATACACGCGAAGGCAGACAGGAAAGAATACCAAGCCCACAGAGGGAATGTGACACGGATATGTTGAGAGAAAGAGGAGAGTGTGAGAGAAACTCCATATCTGAGAAGAACTAAGAGACTAAGAATTGTTTCGATTACAGGAGAGAACAAAAAAAGAAGGACTCCACAGAGATGAGGGCCACGAGCTTGATGTCAAGGAAGCATCTGATAAACCTCGCAGAGGTTGTGATAGAGAGAGAGTCTCTGAGGAATTGCAAGAGTTTCCCCTAGTGATTTCATGGCTTGGCATGGGGATGGCCAGAGTGCTAAGAATGAATGCCTATGAGCCTATGGTTGGGTGGAAAGACAAACACCCACAGTCAGTTGGATGGTTGCCACTTGTAATAGATAAGTATTCTCATAACCAGTCAAACTGAACTGTAACTGTAAATTAAGGTTGAATTTTCTATGAACGTTTCAAGGATGTGCATGGTTGTTTGATGATTAGACTGTTTTTATTTATTTTGCTCGATTGTGTATTTAAGAAAGTAAGGAACTATATGGTTTGAATATGATTTGTACACGTAAATACTTGAGCCCCTATAGTGGCTCAAATTAAAGGAAATAAACAATGATTTTGTTGACCATAGGCACAGTTTCATGTATGCATGTCTACACTTCCAGTTGTTTGGGTCTTCTAGAAAAAGGGTATGTTAAGATTAGAAGGTGTAACACTCATAAAAGGAAGACAAAGGGTGTGTCCTTCAAACCATTCGTCTATGTGACCAAGGGCTCTTGTCCACGGTTCTAACCAAGTCATGACTAAGTGTTGATCGTGTAGCCCTGAGAATTGTCAGAGAATCCATATGACCAGGACATTGGAACCCTTCGCTAGGTCTGAAAGGAGCTAAGATTTTCTGACTTCGGAACTACGAGAGTTCAGAGCTCTGGGATGTGATGAATTTACAACCTTCTAAAACAACCAAAGGAAACCTGCTAATGCGGTTACCGATGAGCTTGACCAACATCTGGTGGTTCCCTTAACCGTGACCATGGAATTTTTCCCACCGTTAAACTCTAACCCACTTACTGGCTACGAAGTAATGTGAGTCGTAGATCTGAGGGTATTTGGGAGCCTCCCTTACCGTTGAATTTACATTGAGGTCAGTCTGGCATTGACCACTTCAGGAGAACAGGGGTGTCATAGCACCAAAACCTATGAATTCTAGAGTCGCAAAGTAATGCGGGCCATCGATATAAGGATCCTTTGGGACCCCTCTCGACCATATGATCGTAGGGACGTGTGTGTCACGTCGAAAGCACGTGGGGGTCCATGTATCGAGCAATGATGAAGCCATGTGTGGCAGCCTTCTGGCATAGCAAATATATGTCAATGACCCGATGCATGTGCCATGTATCTTTCCAACGTGTTTCAAGTTGACAATTGTCCCTCTAGGAGTGGCCTAACACTAAGACATAGGGACCCTTGAGCTAGAGTTGTGAGTCGTGGATCTGGTGAGTCCATTGAGAACCCCTCCCAATCATCTGATCCACGCTTGGAAGGATTTGCTTGTAGCACTTCAGCGAAGTCCTACTATGGGAGAAAAGAAGCATTAAGCGGGTAGTACCCCCAAATGTTGAATTCGTCAAGTGACGAGACCCATAGATCAAGGACACTTCAAGATCTTCCCTGACCGTTGGATCTATGTCATGGTTAGTTCAGCATTGGCCACTCTGGGTGAAAAGGAATGTTAAGCGAAAGGAACCCCCGAACACTGAGCTCGCGAAGTGATGCAAACCGTAGATCCAGGGATGCTTCGGGATCTCCCATGATCGTTAGATCTAGACCGTGGTCAGCCTAACGTTGATCACTCCAGGAGAAAAGAGGAATTTACATGACAAATTCCTTGAACTCCAAAGTTACGAAGTAACATAGGCCATAGATCTATGGATCTATGTGAACACGTCTCAACCATGGGATATAAGAGGTGTTAGAAGGTTGTCAGTCCGGAGTGACGTGGCATGCTGATGTCATCCAGGGTGATGTGGAGCCACGTTTGACATGCCACGTATCATCTTGATTCAATCTTTTCACAGACCTTATGTGCCCATTAGAACGTGACACGTGTCACCTATTGATGGGGCCACGTGTCATCTCTCCCTAACCACATGTCATCTGCCCTGGCACCTACTCACTTGGCCTAATAGTAGGCACAGTACTCGGGACCCACCTATCCTTGATTCTGCATTTAATGCACCATCGTGTGTAAGGGTGGGCCCTTCAAGAGTCTGAGAGTTCGAAACTCTAGGGGTTTGGGGTGTAGTATTTTAGATAAGCCAAAAGGGTTGAAGGCTGGAGCCACATGGCAATATTTCAGGATCCTTCAGAAGTTTGATATTTTGGGACTCCAGAGGATATGCACATAGAAAGGAAAAGCGTTGTTCAGCGTCGAAGTGTCGAACATCGAATTCACGTAACTTTGTACGTTAAACGATGATGAAGTCTCGTCAGTGGATTTAACGGTGGATGGATTTCCACCATAGATATAGGATTGTTAGGGAGCTCTGGGACTTCAAAGAACCTTGGGATGGTACAAATGAGGAGAACTCATGTGGGTGTCATGTGGCCTTTGACCAATGATGCCTAAATAGATTTGGAAAGGCATAACTTCCAATCCAAAGCTTGGATTGTAGCATCGTAACAGTCATTGGAAAGCTCTTGATGAGTAGAAGGTGATGGAGACCTCAGGAAGAGGATTCGAGATGATGGAGAAAAGTGAAATTTTGATAGCCCATCCCTTAAAAAGGTACTTAAGGGGTTGGGTGTGTTACAAATTGGTATCAGAGCAAGAAACAACACTTGGCCTGCTTGGGCTCACAAAAGAGTCAAGTGATTATTCTTCTTTCTTAGAAAACTTTAACGGAGAGGGCACCCTTCCCTACCCTATCTAGTAGAACGTGATTCAAACACAGGCCTGGATGGGCCAGAGAATAATCATAAAAGTTGCTACCAAGGAAAAGATGAGCCTGTTGAGAGTATTATTGTCATATGAAAATTATCTACATAAGCTCCTTGAGGAGAAGGATGCAGATTAAAATTCAGTTGGGATTTTACCCAATGAAATTGAATCATGCTAGATTGTGGAAAAATAAGCCTATCATTTCTTTTGGAGTAATGATAGCCAGCCCTACAAAAGTGGGACTATGACGAGGGGCACTAATAATAAAACTTGGATGCATATGGAAAAATATTGAACATGCAAATTAGGCATGTTATAACCTATGGTGAGTCATAAGGTATGGTCTACTAATGGACCTTTTTTATGAGAATGACCCTATGTCAATAGGAGTTAACAATAAGAGTGAAATTTTGATACTGTTGTGGCCTATTGCCTTAATAAGATAGGACTGTAAGGATTAATGAGAGACAGAAGCAAGATCTAGTTAAAAAGGTGTCAAAACACCTTTGGATGACCAGTGGATCATATTGACATCCAGAGGTGGATGGTAGCCATATGGATATGGCTTGGTATACTCAGATAGCTATAAGAGGGAGTTTAGGAAAAGATTCCCTTGTAGAGATCTGTTGACCAAGAATGAATTGAGGCATGAAGAAGAGACTAGCAGTGGTTATCTTACTGCCTTGAGTGATACAATAACTAACTATCTTAATTCTGAATTATGGAAGGTTTTTTACAGTAGAAAGGGAAAAAGTGACCCTTGTTGGTTATTGTCATGTAGAGAGGGAAACATCGGTCTGAATTACGACTGTGATACTAGTCATATGATTGATTGTAATCCCTCACTAAAGAACACTAATATTAAAACTAAAAAGTCAATGTGAATGAATGAGGTAAACAGGTGCAAGCGATGCACCTACATATATACAAATATGTGTATACATGCTTAAAGGAATAATATGACTGCAATCTCTCAACTGAGAGGGAAGCTCAGTGTTGAGTGTCTCTATGGGACTTGTCATAAGGATGGTAGCAAGATCCTTGGGAAGAGGATCTGGAAGTCTGATATTTCCATGTGTATGAATGACATGGAAAAGGTGCAAGCAATGAGCTTGCATGATGAATGTTTGGGCTATGTGTGTATATGCTTGAGTGTGTGGATTTAATGCATTGTGAGGTTTATTGATATTAAGACTGATATTAAGACCAAATAGATATGATTGAATGATATCAAATGTGCAAGTGATGCACATGTATGATGAAAGAGTAAATGAGCAAGGATGTTCTATTGTCATGATAATAGGCAACATGATTATGCCTTCGAGGACTACATGAGAACAATTGTGAACAATCATGAGTTTAATGATTTTAATGTAAAGATGTATGTAAGATGCAAAATATACCTATGGTAGATACACATAGGCTTATGATTATGCATGTCGTTAAGTGCATCATGGATGTAAGTTAACAAAACACAAAATATGTGTGGATAGATAATCTGGATGCATAACAAAGATGCATGTTTATATTCCTTATGGAATATTTGGTAAATAGTTGAAGCTAACTCAAGGTTGAGGCCATCAAATATAGTAATGGATATGCAATAAGGAAGTTTCATGCTAAAGGAGTTCCATGTGAAGGAACTATGTAAAGACTCTGTCAGGAGAACATAGTCACAACCTTAATGATTGTTGGAAAATGGGTAGTGGGCTGCAAGTATATGTATATATATATATATATATATATATATATATATATATATTGGATTACATTCTAAAACAAAAAGTATGAGTGGAAGACTAACAAATGAATATTGACCATTCTGATAACTTAATGGTAATGTGCAGAATGCATAGGTTCATGATTCATTATGAACAAAACAAAGTTTGTTATTGGATCATGATGATGTATCCAATAGGTTAGGGTGAGCCTAACCAAGGTTTCTCAAGGAAAAGAGAAGGAAGATCCCAGCAGGGAGTAGATTGCATAAGCCAAGAAGGAGAAATGGGGGACATCTGGTGAGGTTGACCGACATCTGGCATTTCCCTTAACCGTGACTGTGGAATTTGTCTCACCATTAAACCCTGATCCACTTACCGGTCATGAAGTAATGTGAGCCATAGATCCGATCATATTTGGGATCCTCCATGATCATTGGATTTACGTCGAGGTCATTTCAACGTTGACCACTTTAGGAGAACAGGGGTGGCATAGGACTAAAACCTTCGAATGCCAGAGTCACTAAGTAATGTGGGTCGTCAATCTAAGGATCCTTCGGGACCCCTCTCGACCATGTGATCGTAGGAACATGCGTGTCACATCGAAAGAAAGTGGGTGTCCATCTGTCGAGCAATGGTGATGCCATGTGTGGTGGCCTTGTGGCATAGGAAAGAGATATCAATGACCTGAGGCATGTGCCACGTATCTTGCCAACGTGTTTCTGGTTAACAAGTGCCCCTCTAGGAGTGGCCTAACACTAAGACCTAGGGACTCTTGAGCTAGAGTTGTGAGTCGTGGATCTGGGGAGTCCATTGAGAACCCCTCCCAATTGTCTAATCCACCCATGGAAGGTTTCACATGTAACACATCGACAAAGTCCTACTCTAGGAGAAAAGGAGTATTAAGTGGGTAGATCCCTCAAATGCCAAATTTGTGAAATGGCGAGACCCATAGATTCAAGGACACTTTGGGATCTTCCCTGACTGTTGGATCTACGCCGTGTTCATTTCGACGTTGACCACTCTGTGTGAAAAGGAGTGTTAAGCGGAAGGAACCCCTGAACGTCGAACTTGCGAAGGGATGTAGACCATAGATTCGGGGATACTTCAGGATCTCCCATGACCGTTAGTTCTAGACTGTGGTCAACCCGACGCTGACTACTATGGGACCAAAGATGAAGTTACACAGCATATTTCCCAAACGCCGAAGTTACGAAGTAATAGAGGCCATAGATCTATGGATCTACATGGACACATCTCAATCGTGGGATAAAAGGGGCATTGGAAGGATGTCAGTCCAGAGTGACGTGGCATGCTAACATCATCCAAGGTGATGTAGAGCCATGTTTGATGTGCCATGTTTCACCTTGATTCATGCTTTTCATAGATATGTAACCATTAGAACGTGACACGTATCACCCATTGATGGGGCCACGTTTCATATCTTCCTTGTTGTGTCACCCCCCTAGCACCTACTCACTTGGCCTAATAGCAAGTAGAGTACTCAAGACCAACTTGTCCCTGCCTCTACATTTAATGCCCCATCACGTGTCAGGGTGGACCCTTCGAGAGTCCGGGAGTTCGGAACTCTGGGGATTTGGGGTGTAGTATTTCAGATAAGCTGAAAGGGTCGAAGACCAAAGCCATGTGGCAATATTTTGGGATCCTTCGAGAGTTTGGTATTTCGGAACTCCGGAGGATATGCGCGTAGAAAGAAAAATGGGCGTTCAATGCTGAAGTGTCGAATGTCGAAGTCCCGTAACCCTGTACATTAAACGAGGATGGAGTCCCTTCGGTGGATTTAATGGTGGATGGATTTCCACCATAGATGTAGGAGCCCTAGGGAGCTCTGGGAATTCGAGGAACCTTGGGATGGTACGAATGAGGCAAACCCACGTGGCCTTTGACCAATGATGCGTTAAGAGCTTCGAAAGGGCATAACTTCCAATCCAGAGCTTGGATTGGAGCATGGTAACAGTCATTGGAAAGCTCTTGATGAGCAAAAGGTGTTGGATATAGTAGGAAGAGGATTTGAGATGATGAAGGAAAGAGAAATCTTGATGCCCCATCCCTTAAAAAGGTACTTAAGGGGTTGGGTGTGTTACAATGCCAAGTACAAGCAACACCATGATCAACATCGGGTACCGCACAAATTTCAGGTGGGAGATAAGGTTTGGTTTCGTTTGCAAAAAGAGTGCCTCACAAGACCCCATTGGAAGCTACGCCCACTTCGATACGGGCCTTACACCATCACCAAGTATGTGGGTGAGAATGTTTTTGCATTAAGTATTCCTCCTTTTTTTGTCTTGCACCCGGTATTTAATGTGGAACTGGTCCGCCCATATTTTCCACCCTTCCTGGACACTTCAGATGTGGTTGAGCAGTTGGCCCCTATAAAAACCAATCCTTCCTGCATCGAACATGTGACAATTGATCAAATCATGGACACCAAGACAAAGGACACCCTCTAGCAAACTGCCAAACTCTATCAGTCATCAAAGAAAGGCAGTTTCTTCATCAGGGCAAGTGGCTCACCAGGAGTCGGCTTCAACAAAAGTTTCCTCATATGATGCAGACACTTAACTCAATGGAGACCATTGCTTCCTAAGGGGGGAGGAATGATCTAGGTGGATATCAGTGGCCATCCACTTATCCATTGGCTCAAAGACCAATTTCCATTTTGGCTGTTTGTTTTTCCTATTTTTTGGGTCCTAAACTTTCGACTCTGCTTTGAGGCCCTAAACAACATTTTTTGGGCCTGCCACAATCACACTATAGGCTTTAGTATAGGCTTTATTCAAAGTATGATGGAAACATGTGTAGTCCTCAGATAATTCTTTCCAACGAACTATCATGCGCCTAAAACATATATCGTATGCAAAAGTTATGACCCTGGGAAGTTGATGTATCAACTTACGCCATCGGGGCCCACATGACTTTTGGCGCTTCATCTCCTATGGTTAGGTTTTTGGATGTTTAGGGTTTTCTCATTTATGTTTTATGTAAAAAGGATTTTTGGAGCCTCATTATAACCAACTTCTTGTGAATGAGCGTAGCCGATACATCTCTTCTTAGAGATAAGTTGTCACCATTCTAGCTAGCTTATGTGCTTTTGCATTTTACAGTCTTTTGTTTTTAGACAATCTTTAATAGAATCTGAGCTTTATTGTATTATTGTGTTCCTTGCCATATCTCTGTGTAATTTTGTGTTATATCTTTGTTATATCTCTTCCTTCATATCATTCCTAAAATAATCTGGATCAAGGGTTCCATTAAACCATTTCCTTACTACTAACATGGTAAAGATGATCCATTAGTCAACTATTTCTTTGGTCTTCAGTGTTTTGTAATATTTTCTTAGTTGATTCCTCAAAACTGGGGATCTCTTCCCGATTTTATGGCTTCTACCTCCTATGATCTTCATCTTTCTTTATTCTTTCCAACTGCTTCTAGATCTAAGTGGTGTCATGCAAATATATTGTATGTGGATTCAACACCATTATTCAAAAAATGAAGGGGCCGACATGGTGCTTTGAATGTTCTTGTCCATTTGAACACTCATAGATTTTGATATCCCTAACAATCGCTCTATCACAATTTGGTAATACCTTAGAACTATCACTTCATATGTGATAATTTCTTATAATAGAAAAACACCTTTAAGGAGAGCTAGAGATTGAACTTAGTTATTTGTAGATTCACCTATGTTCCAAACAAAAATTTCAAAAATCTTTCCTTTTGGTACACTTTTACACCTCATGAACTCAAAGGACCAACATTTCCCTTCGATACTCTATCAAAGAGGAGAGTGTATTTCTCCTAGTTTTGGAATCCATTCTTTGGTGTGAATATTTGAGGGAATTAATTTTAGTTGAATTTCATTCCTAGATTTATCAAATGTTCATGATTCTTGATTCTCATCTACACTAATAGGTATACCCCATGTCTTTGATCATTTCAATTTCCAATTGACAAATTGATCTAGGTGGATATTAGTGGCCACCCACCTATTCTATCTGTCTCCTCGAGTCTATTTTTGTTCAACACGTCCTTCTGTCTTGCTTTATAATTGTCAGTTCTACACTTTTGGGGCTATCAGAAGCCCCACACATTTTCCAGGTGGATACGGGTGGCCTCTCACCTAATCCAACTAGCTTATTTTGTATGTTTTCATGTCACCGCATCTTGTTGTACTTTAAGGGTTGTTTTGGGTCCCTAAACATTGTTTTTTTGGATCGCCACAGTCAGAATCTAGACTGAGTCAAAGTTTGATGGTAAAATGTGTAGTTCTCTAAAAGACATTTCCAACGGGCTATCATGCGCCTAAAATGGAGGTCGCATGCAAAAGTTACGACCCTAGGAAGTTGAGGTACCAAATTACACCAACTTACCCATAGGGCCCACATGACTTTTGGCATTTCACCTTCTAGGGTTAGGTTTTTGGATGTCTAGGGTTTTGGAATTCATGAGTAATATGAAAAGGGCCTCTAGAGCCTCATTGTAATTCATTCTTTTCAAAAGGATGCGCGTAGCAGGCACATCTCTTCTTAGAGATAGCTACCACCATTCGAGCAAGTTTCAGTTCTGCAGTTTTATAGTTTCAGCCTATTTCATTATTTAATAGAAGATATTGTTCACTGGATAATTGTGTTATTCTTCCTATCTCTGTGTGTATTGTATTCATTATGTTAATCAGTTCGTTCTGCTCCTAAATCTGGATCAGTGGTATCAGAGCAGTGTATTCTTCATTCAGTTTTCTTCGTGCATGTCCTCGACAAGGTCTGGGTACAAGAAGTTGGGACTCGAACCAATCGACCCATTACCAGATCGGTCGCGCTGAGCCTGACAAAAACCCATGGGAGACGAAAAGAAAGATGATGGAGCAGGATATCCTATTAAAATGTTTCTCGAGGAATCCCTCGCGCAAAAAAGGAACGAAATGATGGACAACTTCGCGCATATCCTTCGACAGTTGCCCACGAGATAAGCATCTCCATCAAGTGTCGATGCAACCCCCTTCAAGGTACATGTAAATTTTGATATTCCGTTATTTGAAGGACTAATATATGCAAATGCTATAGGTAAATGGTTGAATTTGCTCGAAGGATATTTTTCAGTCCACAATTTTTCCGATAGGGAAAAGATCACTTTTGCACTCCTCAAGGTCATTCCCCATGTTAAAGACTGGTGGGATACTTACTCTGAGCAAAGGACTGTGGAGGAATCTGCAATTTTTGTGGTGGCCCCTACATGGGATTCCTTCCGGGATGCCATTAAAGAACAATACTACCATGTTGGAAGCTACGAGGACCAGTACACCAGATAGACCACCCTACGTCAAGGAAGGGACGAGACAATACCAGACTTCACCAATATTTTCCATACCCTACACACCAAATTGGGTATCAAATATTCTGAGCGTCATTTGGTGCTCAAATATCATGGTTGTTTGCATAGATACATCCAAACATAAATGGAGTTCCTAGACATCACCTCATTGGGCATGGCTTATAGATACATTGTCAAGATCGAGCAAAAATTTAAGCAAAAATGACGAGAGTTTGGATCTACAAACCCCTCACAACCAAAGCAGGGCAAAGGCAACCCCAACCCACACAACAAGGGACCAATTCAAGATGGTTGCCCTTAGGACAATCTGTCCAAACCGCAACACAAGAAGGGCAACGAGAAAATGAAGAAGGACACGGGAAAATGGTGTGAGTACCATAAAAGTCCTTGACACAACAACGACGAATGCTGCTCCAAGCAGTCCCTCATGGTCAAGCTCAAGGCTTCTGAATCAGAGGTCAATTCTGATTCTGAGTCAAATACTAAAGGAGGGAAGCGGGTTATCGATGTTGAACCCAATGCCACCATCTCTACCACCAAAGTCCGACCAAGTGAACCAGAAGAACCAAAGGAAGGGGAACGCCTCTTTCACTTGCATATGTGGGTCAAGGGGGCTCTGATTCATTTCATTATCAGCAGTGGTAGTCAAAAGAATCTGATTTCAGCAGAGGTCGTCAAGTGACTGGACCTGCCAATGACACCGCACCCACATCCCTACACCATCGGATGGCTTCGTCAGGGAAGAGATCTTTGTGTCAACCAACAGTGTCGTCTGCCCTACGACATCAAGCCTTTCAAAGATGAGGTGTTGTGTGATATTTCTCCCCTTGAAGTTTGTGATGTTCTTTTAGGACAACCATATTTATGGAAGCATCATGTTGTGTATGAGTATAGACCCCGCAGTGTTATTATTACTTTGGGTAGACAATTGTACAGGATCCCAGAGGTGGCATCACCTACTCTTATTTCTTTAATCTCTGCTAAGAAATGCAGTAAGGTCATTTCACAGAATAGGAAGTTCGTCTTCTTTGTGATCCATGCTCACAGTAAGCAGAAGGTCACATCCACATCTGTGGCCTCTACACAACACCTCTCTTTGCAGCAGAAGCAAGTGGACGAGATCATGGAAGAATGCAGAGACATCTTTGCCTCACCTACAGAGGTAGTGACACATTGCCAAGTCAAGCATCCAATTGATCTGACCCCCGACGCACCTCTTCCTAATGGGCCAGTCTATCGACGCTCACTGATGGAGAATGATGAAATCATATGTCATATCCAAGAGCTTCTTCAAAAGGGGCACATCAAACCCAACTCTTCCCCTTGCGGAAGCCCGATTGTACTGGTCTAGAAGAAGGATGGGACTTGGTGACTCTATATTGATTATAGAGCCTTAAACAAAATCACAGTCAGGAACCGCTACCCCATTCCCAAGATTGATGACCTTCTTGACCAACTCAAGGGGGGGAATTTCTTCAGCAAGATTTACCTGAAGTCTAGCTACCACCAGGTTCCCATTGAACTAATTGATGTCTGGAAGACAACCTTCAAGTCTAAATAAAGTCTCTACGAATGGCTAGTCATGCCCTTTGGCTTAACAAATGCACCAGCCACTTTCATTAGGTTGATGGATGATGTATCGAGACCCTTCACCAACTCCTTTGTGGTATTATATTTGGATGACATCCTCATCTTCAACAGAACATGGGAGGAGCACATGCAACATATTCAATAGGTTTTGAGCACTCTACGACAACACAAGCTTTATGCCAACTTGGAAAAATGCTCTTTTGGCATGAACAGAGTCCAATACCTGGGCTACATTGTTGATGAGCATGGGGTACATGTTGATATAGCTAAGATCCAAGTCATTCATGAATGGTCATCCCTGACCACACTAACCGAGCTTCGAAGCTTCTTGGGACTAGCTAATTTCTACCGACGATTCGTGTTGAGATTCTCCCATATTGCATGGGCCCTCGGCCAGGTGACCAAGGGTGGTGGTAGGGCCAAGTTCGTGTGAGGGAAGGAGAAACAACGAGCATTCGATGATATGAAACATCGCTTGTGCTCAGCTCCAATACTCTCCTTGCTCGATCTGCAACAACCATTCGATATTGAGACTGATGCATCTAACTATGTTGTGGTCACAGTTCTCACTCAACACGAGCATCCTGTGGCAAACCATAGTGAGACACTCTCCGACACTGTCTGGAAATACCCCACCTATGACAAGGAAATGTATTCCATTGTACAAGTTTATCGTCAATGGAAACATTACATTATGGGGAAAGAGACGATCATACACACTAACCATAAGCCTCTGCATTTCATACAGACACATGGGAAATTGTAGAATGACCACCATCAGAAGTGGTCCACCTACCTACAACAGTTCCATCTCAACATCAAGTACAAGACATGTATCTCCAATCATGTTGTTGACTGCCTCAGTCGGCCTCCTATAACTGCACTCACCACTGTGCTCCAGTCCTGTGGAAATGAAGCATCAGAGTGGCCCCAACTTTATCAGCAAGATCCGGAATTCGCCACCACATATCGTCTCTTGGGTACAGGTGTCACTGTAACTAATTTTTACATTCAGGATGGACTCTTATGCCATCTGGGCCATCTCTGTGTTCCTACAAGTGAGCATGCAAAGCTGATTTGGGAAGCCCACTACTGTCGGGTGGCAGGATATTTTGGCATAGATAAAATTGTGGTCATTCTTCAGAAACATTTTTATTGGCCAAAAATTCGACAGGACGTTAGCAGGTATATCAGATCTTCCACTGCCTGTGCCATTGCCAAGCCAACCATCAAGAAGCAAGGCTTATATACCCCTCTTCCTATTCCTAAAAAGCCATGGGAATTCATCTTAATGGATTACATGTCTGGTTTGTCATCCACCAAGCACAAAAATGACTGCATGTTTATGGTCATTGATCGTTTTTCAAAGATGGCCATCCTCACAGCCTATAAGAAGAATGTCACAACGACATATACTGCCAAGATATTCTTCGAACGAGTTTGGGTCCACTTTGGGATACCACAGACCATCATCTCCAACCAAGACAACAGGTTCCTCAACACCTTTTGGTCAAGTCTCTGGTCTCCATTGGACACCAAGCTCACAAATTCCACTGCTTTCCACCCCCAAACAAATGGCCAAACCGAGGTCGTCAATTGGATGATTGTGCACATCCTACACATGTACAATTCTAAGCATCCTCGTACATGGGACGAGAGTCTCCCATATGTCCAACACAACTACAGCATGGCTCTCCATAGTTCCACCGACCATATCCCATTTCAGGTGGGTCTGGGATTCCAACCCTTGGGACCCATTGATGTTTCACTTCCTCTTGCCACCACATAGAAATACTCTTCCCCTGATCAGTCTGCGATCGAAAAAGCCACCAGATTCATTGAGAAGATTCAACACATCCGCCAACAGGTCCAGGAGATTTTGTAGAAATCCAATGCTAAGTACAAGCAACGCCACGATCAACGCATGGTACCACACCAGTTTTAGGTTGGCGACAAAGTTTGGTTACATTTGCAGAAGGAGTGTCTCACTGGGCCCCATCAGAAGCTTCGCCCACTTCGTTATGGGCCTTACACTATCACCAAGGTTGTGGGTAACAATGTTTTTGAGCTCAACACTCTACCCTTCCTTAGTCTGCATCCCGTATTCAATGTGGACCTCCTTAGGCCATATTTTTCACCATTATTGGACACCTCTGAGATGGCCGAACAATTGACACCAACAAAGCTCAACCCTGATTGCATGGAACAAGAATCCACCGATCAGATTGTGGACACACAGGTCAAGGGCACTCGCCAACAACGGATCCAACTTTATCGGGTTGTCAAGGCAGGGCAACTCCTACACCAAGGCAAGTGGCTCACCCGGGGCCAAATCCAGTAGAAGTTTCCTCACCTGATGGGGGAACTCAATGCAATGGAGACCATTGCTTCCTAAGGGGGGAGGATTGATCCAGGTGGATATTGGTGGCCACCCACCTATTCCAACTGGCTCCTTGTGTCCATTTTTGTTCAGCATGTCCTTCTGTACTACTTTATAATTGTGAGATCTACACTTCTGGGATTGTCTAAAGCCCCACACATTTTCCAGGTGGATACAGGTCGCCTCTCGCCTAATCCAACTGGCTTATTTTGTATGTTTTCATGTCAACACATCTTGTTGTACTTTTAGGGCTGTTTTGGGGTCCTAAACATTGTTTTTTTGGCTCGCCACAGTTAGACTGTAGACAAAGTCAGATTCTAACGACAGAATGTGTAGTTCTTTGAAAGACCTTTCCAACATGTTATCATGCACCTAAAATGGAGGTCGTATGCAAAATTTACGACCCTAGGATGTTGAGGTACCAAATTACACCAACTTACCCATAGGGCCCACACGACTTTTGGCGTTTCACCTTCTAGGGTTAGGTTTTTGGATGTCTACAGTTTTGCAATTCATGAGTAATATGAAAAGGTCCTTTGGAGCCTCATTGTAATCCATTCTGGTCAGACAGATGCGCGTAGCAACCACATCTCTTCTCAGAGATAACTACCACCATTCGACCAAGTTTCAGTTCTATAGTTTTACAGTTTCAACCTATTTCATTATTTAATAGAAGATATTGTTCACTGGATAATTGTGTTATTCTCCCTATCTCTGTGTTTATTGTATTTGGTCTGTTAATCAATTCATTTCACTCCTAAATCCGGATCACAAATCGCTTGAACTATAATTGGCTTGGAGGATGGACAAAACTAACATCTCTCTAATCAAGTTTGTATTACCTCTCATGGACAACCTTTTTAGCATTGGAGATTTTATTATTCTTGGGTAGCAAAATCTTCTAACATACCACTCTCGAGGAAAAAGTTCCACATTCCTTGATTATTGATTTCTCCTTGAGATCCCATTAATACTAAGAGTACCCCCTATTGAACATTTGGTCATTTAGAACTAACTTGAGATCTACGACAAGACTAGCATCCAAAAGGAGGAGGTGCCAAACTACCTTTGGGACTAAATATTTGAAGAATAGGTGATTTGAATATGACTGGCATCTTGAAGGACCTATGATCACTCTCTTGATCAAGCTTTCCCTTGTCAATCAATTGTTATGTGAAAATAAATGGAGGAAAAGGTTTGTTTTGGGGGATGGAGCTAATCGACCGAACTTTTTCCCCCAACTTTTCCCCCCATTTCATGCAAGGGGAAAAAGAGAGAAGGATTCATGCCTAGAAGCTCATGATAACCTTTCTCTACTAACTTTCACATTAAAATTTTTGTATAACCATATCTCGTCTCTTTTTTTTTTGTTAAATATACATATATTTATTAATAACATTTTGTGTTTATAATTACTTATATATAAAATCATTTTTCATATGTTTTAAGATTTATTGTGGAGAGTATATATATATATATATATATATATATATATATATATATATATATTATATTATGTGTATAATATTTTTTAATTTTTAAATGATGATGATGATGATTAACGTCCACTAAGACTGAATTGGTCTATCGGACCTTAAGAGGATAGGTGATTACTTGTGATTCTTTAGAATTTTGTTTTTGTGCTCGAAAAGCATTAAGAGAAGCTTTCCAAGATCACCATACTTTTGTTGAGTTAAGAGGTTTAAGAAGGTTGGTAGTGTGATAAATATTTTGAAAATGAGATCTAATATGGGTATAGGTTGGACAATCTAAGAGAAAGTGTTTTTCATCTTCAACCTTCTTAGTGTCACAAAGGTGACACACACTTTCATCCCATGGTGTTTTAGGAATTGACCAACGCCCAATTTCACTATGGAGCTCGTGAGAATTTGTTCTTATCTTAGAAATGCTTATTTTTTTCTTTACACTTGGCAAAACAGATAGATAATTTTGATCTTCTAGATTAGGGTTGATTACATCTTTATAATACCTTAATTTTCTTTTTTCCTCTAACTCTTTATTACACCACATTTTCTCCTTAAATTTTGATTTGACATTTTTTTTAATAGTATCTTTATTCTGCAAAATGGTTTCTTCCATGATTCCCCAATAGTTTAGCCAAGACCATGTGTCTTTATGCCATCCTCGCTTGAGTCGATGGTGGTTATGACTTGATTTTGAAGCAATTTTAGGTAGCCTCTTGTCTTCCATGTTGTTTAACTTGTTCTTATACATTAAGTATCTAGTCATAGCCATGCTCTCAATGGAGGAGAGGCTTGTTTCTAAGAGGAGGATGGGATATGGTGTATTTCCCTTAATTTTGAGATTATAGTTTATAAAATTCTTTTGTATTTTCTCTATCTTTCTCTAGGATTCACGAGAGATACTAAAGCCCCAGACTTCACATCCATAAAGAATAACAGGTGTAACAAGAGCCTCAAAGAGAAGTTTCTTCTTATCCCAACCCCAAAGATCAGTTGATTTACAATTGTTTTCAAGCCCATAATAAGCTTTCCATCCCCCAATAATCCTTTTCTCAATGCTATAATTCCAATTGAGCTTATGGTGAATATCAAGTCCAAGATATTTGTATGAAGTCACTTCCTCCAAGTTGTTGTTGTCATATACAAAGGTATCATAAGGGATCTTATTGAATTTAATATTCATGACCTAAAATTAGCCTACCCCCACTAGATTTGAACATGTGATTTTTATTATTGTTATATAGATTTGCCTTGGAATATAAGATTAATAATAATAATAATAATAATCTTTTTTTTTTTTAAGATTATGATGTACTCAATACCAAATTGACATATGACTTAGTGATTGGGATGAGGTACATAATAATAATGATAACAATAATAATAATTTCTTTTTAAGATTAGGATATAGTCAATCCCAAATAATAATGATAACAATAATAATAATTTCTTTTTAAAATTAGGATATAGTCAATCCCAAATTGACATGTGACTTAGTGATTAGGATGGGAATTGTTATATATAAAACCTAAGTTTAAGAAAGATATTTAAATTTTTAAAATTAATTTTCATTTATTATAAAAAAATTGACTCTATAAAACTATTTTTCATTTATTATCATAAAATTAATCCATACTAAATTAATTTTTTATAATTAATTTTCATTCATTATTAAAAAAATCCATACTAAATAAATCAAATTGATACTAATAACTCTTAATATAATAGTTTTAATACATAATTTTATTTTACGTACCATCATGTGCATCCATAAACGAGTGTATATCATTAAATCTAAATATAATACTTTTAATACATAATTCCAATAAATAATTTTATTTTACCTCCCATCGGTGCATGCATAACCGAGTGGATATCATTAAATCTCAATATAATACTTTTAATACATAATTCCAATAAATATAAGTTGGCCAAACTTTAATATAATATTTTAAAGAGATAATTTACTGTTATAGACAATCAAGTTGGTCTCCATAAAACTTATTTTAATATAATACTTTTAATACATAATTCCAATAAATAAGTTGGTCAAACTTTATTTTAAGAGATAATTCCACTTGTCAGACTTTTAAAGACAATCAAGTTGGTCTGCAAAGAACTCATTTTACACATGATTGTAATTAGAACTGTTGTGGAAAGTGTTGAGCGTTAGCCATTAAAACTACTTTTGAATTTGTTGTCGATGTAAAACAATCTCAATCTTTTCTGCATCAGTCTCAGAACACGCTTTCTAGTTTCCTCGTTTGGGAGGATTCAAGAATATGAAGCCATCCAGAAGATTCTGGGCTCTAATGGTATACATCTTAAACAGTCCAACAACATTTTCAATGTTTTATCAACAGAAACGTTGACCAAGAACAACCATTCAAGTCTATCGAAGGAACGCGGTATTGAGTATATAATATGAGGAGAAAGGTATAAAGGGGCGGCTCATGGTTATGCCCAAACAAAGAAATATTTAGATAATCCCTCTCTTCGCTGACGGACACGACTCTAACTGATCCATATTTGCTTGCTGATCTCACGGTATACCTAATAATCTAATCTCTATCCAACGATTTGTAGGAGCTCCTTGGCGATAAAAGGGGGGCTAGCCAGCCAGAGATAAACAGGATTGGTAGCGCTTATTTCGCGATTTCCCATTGTTAGAGATAATATTCTTCGGCCTAGTAATTAGGAGGTATTATTTACTGCAATGTTGTTTCGATTCATTGGTAATAGAATTTTTCTGTCGGCTAGGGATTTTCCCAATTTATGTGTTTTGGGTTTTTTGGGTTTTTATTGATGATGGGTTTTGGTGTTTTTCATTTTCTGTGCACAGAAATTGTCGATTTTTTCGGTTACGAGATCGAAACTACATTTACACATCAACGCTGAGCGCCAAGGCATTCCTGTTTGTTTGACAGAAATCCGAGCAAATGGATTCGCTTATGTTATCCTGCCCTGCTTTGAAGGCTGCGCAACGGAGGTTAGTTTGTATTCGGAAGAAAAATTGAAGATTTTTCACTAGTTTCGATTTACCCAAAATTTTATGTGCTCGCCATTTTGGCTGAATTTTTTTTCAAAGGCTTCGTATTCTGGGAAGTGGGTAGGGCTCGGATCTCGATTTTAGGGGTGAACCCTTGGATTAACAAAATTGCATTATTTGCATAATTTGATATGTTGAAAACTTTTATTACATGATTTATGTCTGTGCCAGGGTTAGTTGCTTGAAATTCAGTATATCAGAAGGGATAATTTCTTTTGTTGGTTCTTTCCCTGAGAGGATTTTCTTATTGGTTGAGTTTCTATGAATTATACTGATATATGGATTTACAATTTGTGCTTTGACTCAGTGGAAAGAATTCTATCCCAGTTTTTCAAGGATTACTGTCTGTGGAGCTGTCTGCATCGCATAATAGGATTTCGCCCCCAATATCTCTGGGTTTCAAGAGGAACACGGCATTTCCAAAAATTAGATGTGTTGATGGAAGTGGGGCTCTGAACAGCATCGGAGAAAGTGATGACACAGATATTCACGTTGGAAGTTTTGTCATGCCTAATGGTGCCAGTGTGGTTGGTTTAGGAAAAAATCCGGTCACACCAACTGAATTAGAGACAGACGCAATTGCATTCGGTACTGTGACAGCGGAGATCACCCCTGAAACTGATAATCAAGTTTTCATTAGTGAAGATGATGCCGATCTTGATTGCCCATCAAAGGGGTTCTGGTCCATCCCTGATGCTATAGAAGCCATTCGCCAAGGCAAGGTCAGTCTCATACTGCAACTCGTTTTCCTCTGAATTCAATTTTTCAATTTTTTCTGCTCTGTCAGTTGATAAAACTGGCGGCAGTGAAAAATCTTTCAACACGTATATTTGTTGGATAGCTTGTACTTCCATAATTTGATTGCTGGACAGTATACTATAAAGTTTTATTTATTTTCAGTAAATTATTTACATTAACATCTACAAAATGTTTTGTAAAATGCAGTGAAATCAGTGATCTTACTATCTGTAGTCTAGATCTAGTTTGGTACTTAGCAAGTCTATTAAGAAAGCTATTGGAATGACAAAACTAATGGTAGTGGGTACCTTGCCAAAGAGACCCAGGTTTGGTCTGTTGGTTAAGGATCCATACCCATGTGTAAAATGTTTCAAGTTTCATGGTCCTTGCAAATCTTCTACATAGACAAGAAGAGGAAATGTTCCAACTTTGTAATAATTGGCATCATGTTCAACATAGAGGAAAGCCATGTATAAACCAAAATTACTTTTTCTTAAAGTGAACTTCAACGGATCAGTTCGTTCGCAAGTTTGTTTTAACTCATCTATATGCATCTGCAGTTTGTCATTGCGGTGGATGATGAAGACAGGGAGAATGAGGGGGATCTTATAATGGCAGCATCATTAGTAACCCCTGAGGCAATGGCCTTCATTGTGAGGCATGGTACTGGGATTGTATGTGTTGCAATGAAGGAAGAAGACCTAAAAAGGCTTCAATTGCCACTTATGGTACCGGACAAAGAAAATGAAGAGAAGCTTCTTACTGCATTTACAATATCTGTGGTATGTAGTGGAATCTTTCTTATTTTATTTCCATGGCATATTACTGTTTCCTTGATGCTATTTTCAAACTTGAAAAAAAGATTAAAAGTTGAAGGGTTATTTATATCAACAATTCTGCATTGAGTATATCAGGACGCAAAAGAAGGTACAACTACCGGGGTATCAGCAACGGACAGGGCGAATACAATTTTGGCCCTTGCATCTCCAGATTCTAAACCTGGTGATTTTAGGAGACCTGGTCATATCTTCCCTCTGAAATACAGAGAAGGGGGAGTCCTAAAGAGAGCTGGTCATACAGAAGCATCTGCTGATCTGGCAACATTGGCAGGATTAAATCCTACTGCAGTGCTTTGTGAGATAGTTGATGATGATGGTTCAATGGCTCGCTTACCAAGGTTGCAAAAATTTGCAAAGGAGCATAATTTACCACTTATATCTATTGCAGATCTTGTTAGGTATGACATCTTTCTTTGCCATTTTATATCATTCCTTTTCAACAATCTCGTTTTGAAAAAGTTGAATATCTAAATATTTCATGAAACTTGGTTAAGAGTATTTTCTTTGAACATAGAGGAAGGAATCTATGCAGTTCACTATATGATATTAGCAGATGAATATTCTGCTTACAAGTTTCAGTTTGTGGTCTAGTCTTGACACTTAACTGAAGCATTTACTTGGTCCAATTATTTTAGAAGTTTATAACACTAAAGTATGGTTTGTTGACTTCAATTCTAGCACATACAAACGTGAATATATCCAAACAACTTTGAAATTAATACAAAATTTTGCAACGATATGATATGGTGTGTTTCCCTTTCATTTACCCATAATTTCTCACCTGCTAGAATCACTGTAATTTCAGGTACAGGAGGAAACGTGAGAAGTTGGTGGAACGAAGCGCTATTGCTAGGCTGCCTACAATGTGGGGACCATTTCAGGCATACTGCTATCGTTCAAAGTTGGATGGCATTGAACATGTTGCCATGGTTAAGGTGGCATCTTCCCCACATTTCTTTTGATTGGATGTTTATGTATAGCAAGTTAGAAAGTTATATTAATAGATGCTAAGGGAGTCGATGATGGACCTTAACTTGAAGGGAAAGGTTGAAATAAAACTTGTAATTGGATTATCACTATGGATTATGTCAAACATCATCTTAGAAGCAGTGCAGGAAATGGATCATTTGGAAATATATTACCGAGATTTTTCTGTAACATAAACAAACATGGATTACACCCTTGTTGCAAACTAGTACTTAATCATTTATCTTTCCCATTAGCAACTTATTGACATCTATAGAAGCTATTTTCTTTCTACTCTTCATTTTTACATGAATGATTCTAAACCTGTATTATTTTCAGTCTGTATTTTTTATCATTTTATTTTAAATTGGTGTTTAATCAGCTAGCACGGCTGGTGTTTTTTGGTGTATGATTGCTAACATCTCTTGCATATTGAAATACAGGGTAACATTGGCGATGGACTAGATGTACTGGTGAGGGTTCATTCTGAATGTCTTACGGGAGATATCTTTGGGTCGGCTAGGTGTGATTGTGGAAACCAACTTGCACTGGCTATGCAGCAGATTGAGCTAGCTGGCAGAGGAGTTTTGGTTTACTTGCGTGGTCATGAGGGTAGGGGTATTGGTTTGGGACACAAACTTCGAGCTTACAATCTCCAAGATGAAGGCCGTGATACTGTTGAAGCTAATGTGGAGCTCGGACTGCCTATTGACTCCCGTGAATATGGTATTGGAGCACAGGTAAAGTATTTTATTTCTATTTGAGGGAAAAAAAAATCTGCCCTCTTTTAGAGGTTTTTGGTTTGGAACCCTGAACCTGACAATCTTCTGCTTACTGCCTGTATAACCATAGCATATGTGCCCACTGCCCAGTTTAGAATCCGTAATTGTTTACTCTAGAAATTGATTCACACAAAACTTAATGTAGTATATGTGTGGCTTAGTAAGTATGTGTGTGTAGAAAGGCACGTGTCCTTGTTTCCCATGAGGGGTACCTGCCACTCTTACCTTCTTGTATTCAGCCCAGGCCCCACAGTCATTACCCTGAGAAAATTTTGCAAGGTAAAATGGTCATCAAGTTTTGTACTATAGATTGATTAAAAGTTTAAAGAACTTGCTAACATCTTTTGTTTTCTCTGTGGCAGATTCTGAGGGACGTAGGTGTACGAACTATGAGGTTGATGACAAACAATCCTGCTAAGTATGTTGGCCTCAGGGGCTATGGGTTGAAAGTTGTTGGTCGGGTTCCTGTTCTTTCACCAATAACTCAAGAAAACAGTAGATATTTGGAAACAAAGCGCTCCAAAATGGGCCACATTTATGGGTCGGATCTAACTGGGCCATTTTCTGCAATCCTTCGCAGTAATCTTGCTGACATCAATTCCCCAAAATCTTTGTCATGATTTCATTGAAGATTGGATTCAGGCTGTCATCACATTCGATGATGGTCATTTTTTCCCCCTGTTCTTTGGATTTACTTGAGGCGTATTCATGCCTTCTGTTGGCACGGCTGCCTATTATTTTGCTGCTTTATTTTTTTCCGAGTTGTCTATTTTTTCCTTGGCCAAATGCCAATACATCCAATGAAATGGTAGCCATATTACGATTTGTCAAGAAGGAATCGGGCACATTTGTATAATAAATAATTGTTATTTTCTCTATTCTAATTCATTTCTGGCAAAAATCTGTCTCTTCTTGAAGTCTGGCACCAGGAGATTTATCCATTATATGTGTATTTGGAGTTGTGACATGTATAAAGTCCTTATTTTGCTGTTATGGGAATTGTTAAAATGATGTTTTATGGAAAAAATATAATTTTTCAGGAATATGTGGTCAAATGATGAAGTTCAAGTCACATGCTACACATATTAAGCTGCATAAATGTGTGCTCCATACTTTTAGGGGGTCGTAGCAAAACTAAGAGGGCTGCAATTAGAATCATGTATCCTACACCAATTTTTTTTACAAAGACTACGATGTAAGTGTACTTACTACTTAGTTGTATCAAGCAATAAATGAATTGTAACATAAGATAAGAGGCATATTTTTGTAGAAGTGAAATGAGTATAAAATGTGTTTAATTACTGTATTGTTAAAAAACAATTATCACTGAAATCGTCCTGGCCTAGTGGAGTCTTAAGAATAAGAGTTTCGACATATTCACTATTATTGGCATATTCAAAAGTCTGCCTGCCCCAATGAAAAATAGCTGATGTTTTTTATTCAACTAATTATTCTCTATCAACATCCATAACCAGTTTATTATGTTGAACCATATATACTTACTGTTCATATGAGGGATTTGTTAGCATTTTGCTCATATCAATGAATCAGTTCTTTCCAAATGATTGGTACTGTATCCTCAAAACTCCATTTTTTATTTACTTAAAGGCATAATATCCTTGTTACGCAGTTCTAGCATTACAACCTGGTTACACAGTTTTAAAGTCTGGTCACAAAATAAAAAAGTTAAACTGAAATGGAAATGGAAATGAAGGTGGAAACGAGGGAAACATATACGAGAAATTTTTAAGTGTGGAGAAACAACAAACATGTATTTATGTAAAAAAAAAACCATGAGACATAAAGCATTCATATTATCGTTCTTCAATTAGATTTATAAACCTAAAACTTATAATTGCCGATTGTGTCATCACCACTATCTAGTATCATTAATCAATGAATCATAATATGCAAACTCAAAATTGTACAACTACAATGTAAACATACAATTAATAACTATGTGCAAATTACAAAAATGAAAAAAAAATGAGTGGCGTACTATCATATTCAATGTTGAAAACTTAATTAAAATTTACAATTTCATATCATCAAAAATATCTTCATCATGTAATGAAGCTCCGCATCATTATGTTCATCCTCTGCAGAATTGGGAACATTGTTGCCATCTCCACTTGAATTAGGAACCGCCCACCAAATTCCACAAACTTCCAAGCTTCATGCTTCAAACCCTCAAGCGAAGAACCACCTGACGCCAACTCCTCTCACCAACAAGGAAAATGCATGGAAAATATCGAGTATTGGATCTATTGGTGTGCTTGAGGGAGGTCCGAGAGACCTTGTTTATAAGGTTTGAGGCTCACTTTTAGGGTAGGCTTAGTGTAGGTAATTTTAGGATTTTTTTTAAAACCTTTTTATAAGGTTATTTCAGCTTGAAACACTGTTCCCTGCGCCCAAAACGTTTTAGGGGAGGGCCAAAACTTGGGACTGGTGTGTACAGGTCCTGGAATGCTGTTTCGGAAAAAACAAAAATAGATCGCAAACATTTTGGTGGTGTTTCCCGTCTCATTATCCAAAACAGGGAACGACGTTTTGGGGGACCTCAAGAGGCGTTTCCGGTAACTGAGCCCTAGTACATTGTTGTGTTAATCCTTATCGCAGATATAGTCGAAAACAAAATAGGCACACTAGGATGGAGGGAAAGCTCAACACATTTTTTCGCAGAAGACTAACAATCATATGTCCGATTGTTTTCTTCTTATCCTCTCTTGCTCTTCTCAAATTTTGTGCAATATATATGTAATTTAGGGAATAAATATATATGGGAAATGAAGCATTTCATATACCTATTCAAATTGTAAAGGGGTTGATAGTCGGTTTATTCACTATTGTTGATAGGGTCACGCGGTTCATAAATATTTGGAATTGAGTTTGTTATACAGATTATTCTGTTAATAAATATTCGGAGTTGTTTGCTGCCTCAATCTTTATCATGAACGTGTTTGATGCATGAACTCATTTGTCCGAGTTAGCTTATTAATTGTTGCACTAAAATTTCAAGGACTCTGAAGTTTAAGTTGAGCTTGTCACACAATTGTTGCTGCGGGTGTGCACTCATTCCGCTTGTGTAGTTCCCCGAATCATCTACCAAGCTTTATTTGATACTTCTCATTAAGGTTTATTTGTCTACTTGAAACTATGAAGAATAGACTTACTCTGCACAACACATTGAAGAGGAGGAATATACTTGTTACCGCTCAAACTATCGTTAAGAGAAAGTCCCGCCCTGCGTAGGAGAGCTTGGGGAAACTACTAGGAAAACTACCCACTGTCAGCTCAGTGGCCTTGCCTTTTGATTTTAAGGCTAGGGTTCCTAAACTAAGGAGGGTATTCCTCGGGGCCAAACTAACTCTCATTGTTGCATTGAGAAGGAGAGCTTCGAGATTCGGTCTGACTGAGGGTTTGAAAAAATCAATGCTATCCTTTCTCAAGGGTAAGGCACATCTAGGTACAAGTGAAGAAAAAACAAAAGTTTCCAATTATGAATGAGTTTATGAAATATTTGACATAGACAACAATGGCCATTCCAAAGTGCTTAGAAACATGAGGTATTTGTATTAGAATCATGTGAGTGCCAAAGTTATCAATAACAATGTATCATCTTTAACCATATCATTCATCATTTAAAACCATCATCATTCAAAGATCATGTACCAAAGATAACCAATGAACTTGCAATTATAAGAGCAAGGAAAGGTTGCACAGACTTCTGTTATTAGACCACAAGGACAGCAAGATTGAATTGATCAAAAGAGTTATTTTAATCAATGAGAAGAGGGAAGATCTGTGCTTCTGTATATGAAACAGTTATGCAATAAAAACAAGCATACAACATAGACCATTCACATGTGTCAATACTTCAACAAGTGTAACCATAGGTCAATGCTGTAATAAAAGGTGTCCAGACTGTGTAACACAACAACAAATAGAGCATGTGCCAACAATGATGTATTAATGGTCAGATTGCAAAGTTGTATTAGTTAAAACAGAGATCTTTCTTATGAGTATTGTGCCATACACCATAGAGAACAATAGTGCTGTAACCAATGCCCTCAAGGATAGAAAGCAAATAATTGTGCCAATGTCTAAATGCCATGTCAAATTCAGATTAAAAGCAGGGATTGTTGTATACAAAAACCATGAGAGATTATCAGCTACCAATCCACATTATAATGACATCATTTGCTGTGTTCAAAACCAAGAATTAGAGCAGTCCACAATGTCTTATTACCATATGTTTGCACCAGATTTTCAATAAAATGAAGCCAAAGACAGATCATAAGTGCTGATCATAAAATGGGACTCTGTAAAAATGTGATTTAGCCAGCAAGATTACTTGTGTGATTTGTTCATATACCATCAACAAAGCATGAACTGTAATCTTTGCAGTTTAGACAGTGAATAGACCCTTAAATAGTGACCAAATAGAGGATAACGTTTTGGTGTTTAGCGAGGTCGTTGAGCGTCCTTTAGCATCGATTTGTTCTTATAGGTGCTCTAGAACAAGAAAGTAATAAAACATTGGAAAGATAATGGTGCAATCAATGATAAATCTAACCTCTGTCCAAGCATGGATTCAGATTTGTAAACCAGAAAGATATTACGTGAAAATCCACAAGAGACAAAGTCATCGTTTCACTAGATATGAGTGTATAGACCATGATAATGCGTCAACATTGCAAAATTTTTGTGATGAATGATATTATTGAGAGCTATACCACATGCTCAAGCATTTGATTAAGGCATCCCGCAATAATAACCAAGATCATAGCATTTCAAAGGACACCTCAAATGTTTTAGGGTTCTATCCTGAAGAAATGAACAATGAAACTAGGTCAAAACTCTTGTGTATGCTAATACCAAAAATATTATTTGAAGAGCTAATTAGCACGTCTGAGATCCAAGTATTAATAGATATACCATTGAAAACATCTTAGATCCAAATAATCTAGACGAAAAGATGAAACAAAATCAAACCATAGATTGCAGAGCAACAAAAATAAATAAAATAAAAAAGGAAAAGGACAAATTTTGTTTTTTTTTTGTGGTTGAAGAGAAAGATAGACTACTGCCTTAGGAAGGGTTGTGGGGTCACTACACAAATCTAAGTGAGGCTTAGGTTTAAAATACGAGGTAATGTTGAAGGTACCTAGAAAGGATTACCTATCAAGTGTCACCTAGGGAAAATATGATTCTTCAAGTTTGGATGGAGGGATTGATCCACTAAGAGTCTCTCCAAGACTACTACTAAGGTGATCTTGGAACATGGCCATTTGCAAGAGGGAAGAGCCCCTAGACGTCCTACCTCAATTCAAAGAACACAATCTTTAATGGTCAAAGGGATTAAGGCAAGAGTTCTATACCTTAGTTGCTCCTCCAAGTGGAAAAAGATGCACTTGTTTGGCCTTGTAGTAGCTCTGTCCTCCAACAAACCTGAAAAATGATCTATCCAAAACCCTTGAAAAATATCCTAAAACATCACATTAAAGAGTATAGATACACAAGAACTTCTTAGGCAAGTTTTCTCATTAATCTCTGACAATGAAAATGAGAGAGGCCTCCTCCTTTTATAGCTAAGGAACCTCCTCAATACAATCTGCTAGCTCAAAACCAATGGCCCAAGTCAAAACCATTGGAAAAATACAATAAATGGGACAAAAGTAACCCTCAAAACCCTCAAATACATGAGCGCCCCCCTCAAAATGGTCAAATACAATAACATAGGGCCACACGTGTGGACTAAAGGGCCTAAAAGAAGTGCTCCCTCTCATAAAGTGTGCCAATGTCCCAAAAATGAGTGAAGAAAAAGTCAAACATGGTCCAAGGACTCAAGCACCCCTCTGACCAACTCCCAAGAGCTAGGAAGTGGTCAAAGCATGAAATAATAAACTCTAAGTGTGTGATGTCACTCCCCATGTGTGAGATGTCCAAGATAGAATCCAATGTAAATGGCATGTGTGACCTCCTCAATAAGGGAAATCCTCAAGTAAATCAATGTGGTCAATGCCACATCATCTTGTAGTCAACATAACCACTCCAACAACCTGTAACTACCTCCTCAAATGCATCAATAAGCTCCCACATGTGGTACAAGGAAAAAATAATAATGCATGTGTGAGTAAAACATCCAACTGAGCAAGGAGGACAACTATGAGTGGTCTATGTGGAAAATGTGATGACGTGGTGTCCTTGTCATGGCCTAGTGCAATCTCATGGATCCCAAATAAGTGACATGTATCCCAATGCGGTACATGGATCTTAATATCTATAGATATGATAAAAAATGAGTATATGGATTCCAAGACAACATCACAGATCTTAATGCAGTATCATGGATCTTGAGGCATGGTACATATATCCCAATGCAAGGTACCCATTTGGAGTGATGGGTCTAGCTTCTTAGAAATCCATCAGGTGATATCTCTCTTAGCACAACATAACAATAAGGGTTAATTTTAATATTTTCCTAAGTTTTACCAAGGGGGAACAACGTTAACCCTTATACATGTGACAAGTCCCAAGACAACAAGTATTTCCCAAGTCCCTATGTGAAAGATAGGTAATGTGATAAATCATGATGGAAAGGAGAAGGGAATGACTTCATGTGATGATCTTCAAAGTCATTTATATGCATATGTCTTATTATTTATTCATATAGCATTCATGAGCTAGGGATTTTTATACAATAGCCTTCAAGAGGGAGCTTTAGAATTGAGTTACTTGTCCTTGGCACTATTTCTTACTACCCTTTTTTTCCTTTTTCTTTATGTGTTCATTTTATTGAACAAGTCCCTTTTTCTTTAGATATTCATAGACAAGCTAGGGACTAGGGGCATTGGCCTCATAACGAGGTGGCATTGCTCGAGCTTTACATTTTTGGCTTTTTATTTTATTGCTCTTCACCCCTAGCCTTTTTTTTTCCTTTATCAATTCATGTTTTCTTCATTAGACCTTTCTTTTAATAACATTTGATAAGTCATGCATGATCTCTCTCTCTCTCTCTCTCTCTCTCTCTCTCTCTCTCTCTCTCTCTCTCTATATATATATATATATATATATTGTGTGTGTGTGTGTGTGTGTGTGTGGATGGAATGAAGTGAAAAAAGGAAAGTGGAAAGTGTCTAGCATGGTTAGGATGTGGAAAACACTATCTTGGCTAGTTACCCGGTAGTACAAGTTGACTCGAGAAATGACAACACTTATAAAGGAAAAATATGGTCCTCCAAGGTACGACGAGACAAATAATAAAACTATGTATGTTATGAAGTGCTATCGGATTTCATTTGAATGTTTACCACTTTCATGGCTAACCAAGAAGTTATAGCATCACATCCAAATGAATCACAAATACATGGAATGTCAAGATAGATCATAGTGAAACCATAATGTACCATCCATAGTGCATCTGCCATCTGAGGAGTGAGAGAGGAGGATGAGATATACCACAACTGAGCTAGCACAATCATACATCTGATGGAGATAATGAGAAAAATTGTCCGAGTTTGGAGAAGATGAGTAAGATAGCTCATGCAAAACAACAACATGACACTCTGTGAGGGTACCTCTAAAGTTGTCGCCCCTTCGGGGGGTGACAATACCTATCCTAAAAAATGCTTGCATTACGAGCAAGCAAAATTCCCTTGACTACAACTAAAGGAAGAGTTTTAAACCTTTTTCAGGTAGGATTTGAGCACCAATTTCTTAAACTTCCCTCAATAGAAACCCCCACCCAAACATCCTTTAAACATGTGAGACTTCCAACACCTTTTAGACCTAAAAAATATATTCACAAGGAAATGGTAGATGGATTATTTTCTCCTCATTCTCCTTACAAAGGGAACCCCTATTTGGGCCTTGGCTACTGTGCCTTTGCAATACATCCCAGGAAAGTTCTTTGTCTCTAATAGCAAGCCACATAAACATATGAGATTTTAATGGGTATTTAAACTTCCAAATGGCCTTCCACCACCATATAGGTTCAACCACCCCATCATTATCACACAAAGGATTATAACCCACCCTGGGAGTATATATTCCTCTCGCTTGATTCTTTGACCAAATCAATTCATCATATACATCCTCAATCCTCACATGGATTGACCTCAACTTAGCTATATAGATTTCCCAATACATTACATCCCTTCTTGTTAAACCAGACATGCTAATATAATCTGTTCTTGCTTCCAAATAGTAGTAATATAAGGATAGGCTACTTTGTTTAAGAAGAAAATTCGATTTCCATGAAGAACATTAATTAGATTCTTTGGTAACTTGTAACCTTCCCTAGTACCATGATCCAGATTATTTTCGGCATGAAATGAGAGCAAATCTATAACACAGAAATGTGCAGAGATATTTCAAGTGCGACAATAATATTACAGAGATATATCAGAAATATAGCAAGAGGCACAGATATACAGTAATACATAATTTCTATTAATGAGAGAAATGTACAAAACTGTAGAAATACAGAGTGAAAGACTCGCTAGAATGGTGGCAAATTATCTTTGAGAAGAGATGTGATAGATACTCGCATTCACAAGAAGATGGATTACAATGAGGCTCTAAATGCCTTTTTAACATAAAGAAAATCCAAAACCCTAACCCCAGAAGATGAAAAGCCAACAATTTTGTGCACCTTGTTTTGGGTAGTTTGGTGTATCAACTTCCCGGGGGCGTAACTTTGGCATATGATCTATGTTTGGGGTGCAGGATAGCTCATTGGAAAGGTATCGTCGAGGAGATTCATTTTGCGGGCTCAATCAAGGAATTTGGCCTAAATTGAGGTGCTCTATCCCAAAAAAAATTCGTTTAGGCCCTCAAAATGGCCCCAGAAATTTAGGAATTGAAAAACTACTAAAAATAGTAAGTTGCTAGATGACTGTTTTGAGCTAGTTGGAATAGGTGGGTGGCCATCGATATCCACCTGGATCAATCCTCCCTCCTTAGAAAGCAATGGTCTCCATTGCGTTGAGTGCCCGGGGGAGAGGGAAAAGCGTTTACTGAATCTGCATCTTGATGAGCTGCTTGCCTTGCTGGAGAAGTTGCACTGCTTAGCTTGTTGAAGGTTGTCACGAACCTGTGGCTGGAAGGGTTGGACCTTTTTAACCAGTCTGGCTACATGAGATGCTTGTGTGAAGAAATAATCTTTATGCTTTGCTTCAATCTTGTCGACCCGCTCTTGTTGGATAGAACGTGCTTGGACCGAGGCTACAATGGTTGTAGTTTCCTTATGTTCACCTTTTGAACAGATTGTGAAGAAGCTAAAATTTGTAGTATGAGATACTACCTTACGACACTGGTTAGGTGGGACAGTAGTTGGAACTACCTTTGGTATCCTATAGATATGACCCCCCAGAGTAACAATGACACTGCAAGGTCGAGACTCATAAATAACACGGCGCTTCCACATATATGGCTGGCACAAGATAACATCACAAACATCCAACAAGGAAACATCACATAATACCTCATCCTTGAAGGGTTGGATGCCATATGAAAATCGACACTCCAGGCTGACACAAAGATCTCGTCCCTGGAGAAACCACTCGATGTTGTATGGTTGCGGGTGTGGTGTTGTCGATAATCCCAATTGTTTGACGACCTCTACTAAGATGAGGTTCTTCTGGCTTCTGCTATTAACAATTAAATGCAACACGGTCCCCTTCACCCACATATGTGAATGAAAGAGACACTTCCCCTCTTCGGGATCTGTTGGTTCTTCTAGTTGAATAGTTGTGGTCGCGACAATAGTAGTGGGGTCTATGTCGATGATATGTCTTCTACTAGTATTTTCTGAATCAGATTCTGAATCAGGGTTTCACTCCTTGTCTTTGATCTCAGCCACTAATGATTGTTTTGAGCGACATTCATTGGTGTTGTGCTAGGGGATATTTTGGAAGTCGCACCATTTTCCAGTGTCCTTCTTCGTCTTTGCGTTACCCTGCTTTTCCTGTGGCTTGGACTGGTTTTCTAAAGGCTGGTTGTTAGGGTCATCTTTACCATACTTTGGTTGTTGCAGATTTGCATACCTGAACTCCCGCTTGTTCTGGTGCTTAAATTTCTGCTCGATTTTAACACCATATCGATAAGCAATACCTAATGATGAGATGTCTAGAAAATCCATTTCAATTTGGATGTATCTGTGTAGAGCCACACGATATTTCAGAACCAAATGTCTCTCAAAGTCTTTGATACCCATCTTGGTGTGTAGGGTATGGAAGGTATTGGTGAACTCTGACACTTTGTGTCCCCTCTCTTGACGCATCATGGTCTATCTCATGTGTTGGTCTTCATAGTTTCCAACAGGGCAATATTGTTCCTTGACCACATCCACAAAAAAATCCCAAGTGGGATCGACCCCATATATTCCAGAATCCTCTGTGGAACTTTGCTCCTAGTAATTTTCCCACAAATTTTTAACATGGGGGAGATCCTTAAGGAGTGTGAAGGTGATCTTTTCCCTATCGAAAAAATTGTGAACAAAGAAATAACCTTCTAGCCGATTTAACCATTTGTTTAGGGCATATGCATCTATCTGGCCTTCAAATACGAGAATATCAAAATTAATTTGTACCTTGAAAGGAGAGGTGCTTCCAAAGTGTCTACTTGATGAATATGTGCTTGCTGCTATCGACAGGCATTGACAAATATGGGAAAAACTCTCCATCATTTCGTCCCTCTGTCGCGTGAGAGCTTGCTCAAGCAACAGATTGATAGAATGTTCTGCTCCGTCGTTTTTCTTTTCTTCCTCCATGGAGGGTTTCTTGGGCATGCGAGAGAGATTGTACTTAAGAGAGACAAGCTCAATACCTAACTTTATATACTCAGACCTCGTCGGGGACATGCATTGAAAAATGATCAAGAGCAGCCTGCTCTGATACCACTGATCCAGATTATTTTCGACACAAAATGAGAGCAGAGATATAACATAGAAATATACATATCAATTTCAAGAGAGACAATAATATTACAGAGATATATCGGAAATATAACAAGAGGCACATATATACAGTAATACACAATTTCTCTTAATGAGCGAAATGTACAAAACTGTTGAAATACAGAGTGAAAGACTCGCTAGAATGGTGGCATCTTATCTCTAAGAAGAGATGTGATGGCTACTCGCATTCGCAAGAAGATGTATTAAAATGAGGCTATAAAGTCCTTTTTAACATAAATAAAATCCAAAACCCTAACCCCAGAAGATGAAAAGCCAACAGTTTTGTGGACCCTGTTTTGGGTAGTTTGGTGTATCAACTTCCCGGGGGCGTAACTTTGGCATACGATCTCCGTTTAGGGCGCACGATAGCTCGTTGGAAAGGTATCATCGAGGAGATTCATTTTGGGGGATTAATTAGAGACTTTGTCTATGTTTAGGTTCTCTATCCTGAAAAAACTTCATTTAGGCCCTCAAAATGGCCCCGAAAGTTTAGGAATCAAAAAAATGCTAAAAATAGTAAGTTTCCAGAAGATTGTTTTGAGCCAGTTGGAATAGGTGGGTGGCCACCGATATCCACATGGATCATACCAACCCAAGGATCTTTGTTGATTCTAAATCTTCACTCATTCCCCACCTTCCCAACAAGCCACTTGCCTACCAATGGAAAGACTAAGACTATATCCTTTCAAATAATAAACACATTATAACAATTTTTTGAGGGGTTCCTAATCTGAAACCTTCCACAATATGAGGATATATATATTTTTTAGTTACTACTTGAAACTAAATACTTTTGGTAGAGATCAACCTCTAAACACATTTAGAAACCAAGGCTTTGCCGAATAGATGGATACTTTTTAATCCCCAACCTCCTAATTCTTTTGGAAAAGAAAATAACTGACATTTAACCAATGGAATCCCCTCTTTTTATTTATTTCCAAACCACATAAATCTAAAATAAATTATCCTAATTCTTTCTAAAAACCCTTAGGAATAAAAGCTAATGATAGCCAATGGAAAATAATAGATTCTAACACATATTTGACTAGAGGAAGCTTAACCCCCTCCTTGAAAACAATCTATTATACGATACAAAGAACCTCTTTTCCACTTTAGAAATAAGCCAATGCCAATCCTTTATCCCATGTTCATTAGGTTTTAGAAAAAATTCTAAGTACTTCAACCCATTCTGAAAATCTATCTGCTAAACTAAAACAACTTTGTAAAAAACCTAGCATCATCCCCATTTACCTCCAAAAAAGAAATAACATATTTAGTTGAATTAACCTTCAAACATATAGTAGAGAAATATAGATCTAATATCTCCTTAATATTTAAGCATCTCTTCTTGACCCATCACATAATAATAATGTGTCATCAACAAAAAGAAGATGAGACATAGATAAATATATTCCTAATTTTATACCTCTAAAAGATCTCGTCCTCTTTGCCTCAAGAAGTGCCCTACTTGCCCCCTCTACTACAATAAGGAACAAGAGTGGTGATTAAGGACACCCTTGCCTTAGGTCCCTTCTCGGCCTGAAAAAACGTGAAGTAGACCATTGATAATAGCACAAAAAGACATAGTAGATAGACAACTCATAACCCAATTAACAGAGTGAATATATAATCCCAAGTGGAGCAACATCAATTTGTGATACTAAAATCTAGCTTCATCATAAGCTTTAGAAAAATCCAATTTCATCACCATAGTTGGTAACTTCTTCGTCTTGATGTAATGTATCCCCTCCTGCACTATGTCGATTGCCTCATGTATTTTCCTTCTTGAATAGAAACTAATTTTCTCATTAGAAATAGATTTAGATAATGGCCCTGTCACCCTCATAGCAATTATATTCGTTGTAATTTGTTGGCCCTTGACCAAGTTTTGGAGAACCTTGGTCATGTTTGACCATTTTTGGGACTTCGACAGGCTGGTCGAAGGCAGAGCGCAAGGCGAAGCGGAGATCGCAGGATCTCACCTCCTTTTCAGGGATTTTTGGGTTTAGGGTTTATGTAATGGGTATGGGATGTCGGACCATGGGTTTTACCCATGCTTAGGCCCATTTTGTAATGTATAAATATATATCTAGGCGATGTAGGAAGGACATAATAAGGAGAATGTGCTAAGTCAGTTGTAAGCTAAGTGTTGTGTTGTGCTAAGTGCGAAGAGTTGTGAATGCTTCATGCATACTGTGTGTTAATACTTGCAGAGCTAAGTGCAAGTGATTGTAAGAAGGCTTTGTGCTTGAACCTAGCTCGGGGAAGGAGGATCTGGCGAGGTGTGCACAGATCTCCTGTCCTATGTAGAGTAGGGTTTGAGGCTCTGTGCATGTATGAAGATTGCCAAAAGATAATAAAGAAGAAGAAGAGTTGGTGGACATAGCCCCACACTAGGGTGAACCACATATATCATGTGTTGTGCTTGCTTTGTGCATTATGGTTGTTATGTTATTAATGTGATTTATGCTTAGTGCAGTAATATATGTTAGATGAATCTGATATAGTAGCTTAGTGCTTAGTGATGTGAATGAATGCTAGATTTGATCTATTTCTATGTGCTAAGTGCTTGGATGTGTTAGATCTTGTTGAATACCGCGTTGTTCTGTAATTAGGGTTTTCTCCTGCGATGTGGATAAGGGATAAATATTAATGAATGTTAACTGCTAAGTGCTCTGTTAAGTACTGTGATCACAGATCTGTGTCCCAACTAGGTTGTAAACACTTGAGTCCTGCAACCACCCCTGCCTCTACCTCGGGTGAGACTTCCTTCCCAGGTATTTCCGAAAGGGCCGATAGTTAGGGTTTTTTTGGTGTGTTGTTGAAGCGTTGAACCTTGGGTCTACCCCTGTGCCAACAAATGGTTTTGTTGCCGAGACCTGAAACTGTGATTGTTGGGAACTGAAGAAAAGAAGAAATCTTTATGCGTAGATGTGTTTCTTTAGTGCGCAATACCCTACTTGACTTGTGAGCTCTGTGCTAAGAAAATAAGTCCGATTTGAAGAAAAGAGGTAAGATCTTAAATCTTTGTGCTCTGATAAAGGTAAGATAAGTGGAAATTTTTGTTTCGAAAGAATGGATCTAGGTATGCTTAATAGATTTTGTCCTAACCTGAAAACTAGGTCACAACTAGAAGAAAGAAGATTTGATATAAATAGATCTGATAAAAATAGTGAAAGATATGTTATTACTATGCATAGAAAGAATGCTTGGACTAACACATGGATGCAGGACCCTAGAAAGATTTTTTTGCGGGTTAGTTACTGTGATCCCAGTGCGCAGTACATGAAAGGTTGGGGATCATTTAAAATAAAGAGATGATTAACTCTTTGTTATAGTTGCAGAAGATCAAGACATCTTGTTAAGGAATTCCCTGGTAGAGTTCATAGTTGTCTTTGTTGTAGAGCTATGGACCATGAAGTTTTGGGTTTCCCTAGAATGATTGCTAAAGTTGAAAAGATGAATATGAGACAAGAAAACCATGAGAAAGGTCAAGAAACTAAGGATATGATAGAACCCCATAAAGAATCAGAGACTATATTATTACAGATGAAAGAAACCCTGAATGATCATAGAGACATTATTTTATCAGAGATCTTAAAAGAGAAGAAGTGCATAGAAACAAGAATAGGTGACTTTGACATAGACTATGTTCTGGATGAAGAAACACAGGTGAATATCATGACAAAACGTACTTGGGAAATTTTGGGAAAGCCTGTTATGGTTCCTTCATTGGGAGGAATAGGATTGTTTAAAGGGAAGATGATAACCCTATGTGGAAGACTTACCCAGATACCTATGAGTGCTCATGGAATTTTGACACAGGAAGTCCTAGAGAAGACTTTGCAGAAGGAAGGTTTGCAAAACTTGAACTTCGCCAGAATAGCATAGAAGCGTAGATTGGCACTTCACCACAGCAAAGAAATATGACCGTTGGAGGCATCTTGACTATTAGCACAATTCTCTAGAATGGCTAGAATTACAGTTATTGCCGGAAAGCTCGCCATTGGACCGTTGGGACCGCGCCATAACGAATGGAATTGCATTGATTGAGGCTTTTTGACCCATTGGAAGAATCCATTACGACATTGTCTATTTATCTCGTCGAATGTTGCAGCGAGAACACTTTTGCAAATTGTGATTACTTGAGCCCACAGAGAGATGACTACTACCATGCTGTGCTTATTGAGACTTCGCCACCCATTCTGTTACATTGAATGTTTGTTCACCGACCTGAGATATCCGATCTCGGGCGTGTATGTTGGGTGAATTTAGCATAGTAGATAAATCCTTCGAAGAGATCCTCATAGACCTCATGGCTGAGAAGGTCAGGTCCGCAGGGGAACATGCTTCATCAACAAGAGGAGTGCAAGCATCCCCATCGATTGCACGTCGATATTCACCCTCTAGAATTGCGACATAGAAGTGGAGAAATCATCGTGATGACTTGGCGAATGCGAAGCTCATCCCATCTATCCTACCTGACTATATCCCACCTCTGGCTGGTGCGATTAGTCATGATAGTGTCCCAAGGGACTTTGAATACACATTGATCACTGCGTACCTCCCGAAGGGGATACATGTAGTTGGACAATAGTTGGGACAAATTATGACGTTGAAGATCAGTGACTTCAACTTGGGAGATCGCAAGAACCATGGCATGCTTGCACCACAAAAGTATTTGACCAAGACAATGGGGAAGAAGTCGAAGATAATCCCCCAGCCATGGACCATGGACATCGCGAGGTCCACCATCCTTAATGTGATGAAGATACCACACTTCAAAAGGCATCAGGAGGTTAACATGTGCGTTAAACTCCTGTTGTCTTGCTTCCATGGCGGTTATCTGTGGTTAGACAGACACATCACCGTGTATCTGGCGCTGATCCATCGGATCATCGGATTAAGCATGCAAGGACCAGACCCACATGACTTTTATCCAGGGAAGGCTGCAGATCGTGCCCTGGCGCAGCCAATCAAAGACACCTATGACGATGTGGAGAAGGGGAAGCGAGGCTACAAGGTAGCCTCCATATAGAATGGTGCAGTGTGCCTAGCCTACCAGTTGATTGCTGGTAAGCTAGTCAGGAAGAACAGACCCATGTAGGTCACGGGGTTCGTTGTTGACCTCGCAGGAGAATGCATTGAAGGGCTACAAATGAACTGGGCAAGCTACCTCGTCAACTAGTTAGAGAAATACTGCCACGAAGCTCAGGATCAGGGCTACGAGTTCCATTTCAGTTGGATGCTGATCCTCATCGCCTTTATTGCTTGGGAGATGCTGGAAGGAGTGACCTTTCCTGAAATTGAGCCGTCTGAACCTCTAGCTGTGAAGTTCACTACGCTATGGTATTCGAGCGACATGGAAAAATAATGGCAGTCGAACGTGGTGTTCCACACATACTATTTATAGCTGAAGAGGGCCATTGAATCCTTCCCTCGCATGACGCCGAACACCCTTCATATGTTCAAGCCAATAGTGAAGTTCTGCACATACATGCACTTTATCTATATCACTGCACATGGATATGAACACAAAGAAGAGCTACAATCCTACTATAAGATCACAAAGGAGGACATGGAAGAAATAACTAAGGAATGGCCTGCAGAGTTCCTTATACCAGTTGACCAGGCAGAACTTTCCGACCCTGACCTCATCAAAAGTCCTGTAGTCACTCGTGAATCATATGATGCACCCAACAGTAGCAAAAGGAAGAAGAAGGAAGAAGTACAGGAGATGAAAAACGCATCTGAGGAGACTGCATCAGATTCACCTGACAGGGGAGGAGGTGGCAAAGTAGACAAAGAAGAGAACGAAGGGAAAGAAGACAAACAAGAACAAGGTGAAGTGACACCGCCTAAGGATCCCATTGATGAGACTGAGACATCCAAGAAAAGAAAGGTTTCCCCGAAGAAACCTTCATTGTGGAAGAATTCAAAAACTAGTAAGCCCAAGTTTCAGACTGTGCTGATGGTGGATGACATCGACCTCATCATTGTCGTTGTATTAGATACCTCAGAAGATATTTTACAGCGCAACGAAGAAAAACAGGAAACCATGTATGATAGGATTGAAGCAGAGATGAAAGGGGTACAACAAGCCCTCTACTCCAACCGCACAATGTCTACTGCGCCACTATCATCAGAAGGAACAGAGTTGGGAGATGAGACTGCCCAGCTACGCAGGATAACAGATGCGACATAATCTCACCTTCTTCATGTCCAAGAAGAAAAAGAGTAGGCCACAAAGGCATTGAAGCAAGAAAAAGAGGAATCCCTAGAGAAATGTCGGGTTGCACAACAAGAAAAAGACGACCTCTAGGCGAAGTTTGCAGAGGATAGAGCACAGATCCAGAAGGAGAAAGAATAGTTTCTCGTGGAGAAAATTGGAGTTAAAGAAGTAGTCACTAGAGCACTTCGCTCTATGACAGGCTTAGAACAGATGGAAGAAGACCCGATGGAGAATCAAGTGGGGAAGATTGTTGAAGCCATTCAACAACTCCAATAAAGAGTAGCAGAACTGGAATTGCAAGCAGTGCCAAGAACTCCGCAGGAAGTGCAGGATCAGAGAGAAGAAATTGCCTGGAGCACAGTCCAGAGAATCAAGGCATTGGCCTTAGAATGCAAACAACTCAACAGTCGAAGTGCGCAGACATATGAGTGCCTTGCAAAGGACCCAGAACTAAGGACACTGGAGTCACAACTCTAGGAGGAAAAGAAACAAGCAACAATAGTACAAGCACAGTTGAAGCCATTGTCCGCGGTCGAGAGGATGAAAAGGTCCCAGTAACAATGCACGGTTCAACAATAATTCCATGCCATCTAGAGTAAAGTCATGGAAGTGACCTAGAGGCTCCAGCCATTACAGGATCAAGGTTGCAAATTTTTTGATGAGATTGAAGGACAAGGTGCACAGCTAGAAAAAGTGATCACCACAGTGGAACAATGCTTGGAAGGACCTATGACTGAAAAATTTATTCAGGAGTTCGCCGAGCAAGAGGCTTTGGCGAAGCAGTCGGTCGAGGTAGCTTGAGCTAAGCTCGAGGCCTTTAAGGCAGAGTTACCTAGATCAGAATGACTCAGGATGAGTCACAGGTGAGTGTTGGGGGCCTATTGGCCCTTGACCAAGTTTTGGAGAACCTTGGTCATGTTTGACCATTTTTGGGACATCGACAAGTTGGTCGAAGGCGGAGCGCAAGGTGAAGTGGAGATCGCGGGATATCGCCCCTTTTTCAAGGAATTTTGGGTTTAGGGTTTATGGTTTATGTAATGGGTATGGGATGTCTGCCCATGGGTTTTACCCATGCTTAGGCCCCTTTTGTAATGTATAAATATATATCTAGGCGATGTAGGAAGGACGTAATAAGGTGAATGTACTAAGTTAGTTGTAAGCTAAGTGTTGTGTTGTGCTAAGTGTGAAGAGTTGTGAATGCTTCGTGAATATTGTGTGTTAATACTTGCAGAGCTAAGTTCAAGTGATTGTAAGAAGGCTCTGGCTTGAACCTAGCTTGGGGAAGGAGGATCTGGCGAGGTGAACGCAGATCTCCTGTCCTATGCGGAGTAGGGTTCGAGGCTCTGTGCATGTATGAAGATTGACAAAAGATAATAAAGAAGAAGAAGAGTTAGTGGACATAGCCCCACACTGGGGTGAACCACGTTTATCATGTGTTGTGGTTTCTTTGTGCATTATGGTTGTTATGTTATTAATGTGATTTATGCTTAGTGTAGTAATATATGTTAGATGAATCTGATATAGTAGCTTAGTGCTTAGTGATGTGAATGAATGCTAGATCTGATCTATTTCTATGTGCTAAGTGATTGGATGTGTTAGATATTGTTGAATACTGCGTTGTTATCCAGGTGGATATCGGTGGCCACCCACCTTTTCCGACTGGCTCAAAACAGTTTTCTAGAAATTTTGGCAATTTACTATTTTTAGCAGTTTTTAACTTCTGGGGCCATTTTGAGGGCCCAAATGAAGGTTTTTCGAGATAAAGGTTCTCAATGATAGCCAAAGGAATAATTGAGCCCCCGAAATGAATCTCCTCGACGATACCTTTCCAATGAGCTATCATACGCCTAAAACAAAGATTGTATGCAAAAGTTACGACCCCGGGAAGTTGATGCACCAACTTACCCAAATGGGGCCCACATGAATTTTGGCACTTCATCTCCTAGGGTTAGGTTTTTGGATGTCTAGGGTTTTTGGAATTCCAGTTTATTGTAAAAATTCCTTCAGAGCCTCAATGTAATCATCTTCTTACGAATGCGAGTAGCCACCACATCTCTTCTCAGAGATAAGCTGCCACCATTCTAGCGAGTCTTTCACTTTGTATTTTTACAGTGTCTGTACATTTATTTGATTAATAAAAATCATGTATTATTGTATATTTGTGTTTATGGTTTCATCTATGATACATTTATGTTATATTATTGAATATCTGTGATATCTCTGTGCATTTATTTATTATGTCTTCGCTCTCATTTCGTGCCGAAAATAATCCGGATTAGTGGTATCAGAGTAGGCTGCTCTTGATCGTTTTTTCAGTGCATGTCTCCGACGAGGTCCGAGTATAGAAATTTGGGTCTCAAGCTCGTCTCTCTTGAAGACAATTGCTCTCGCACACTCAAGAAACCCTCAATGGCGGAAGAAAAGAAAAACGAAGGAGCAGACGATCCTATCAATCTGTTGCTTGAGAAAGCTCTCACGCGACAGAGGGATGAAATGATGGAGAATTTTTCCCACATACTTCAATGCCTTCCGATAGCAGCAGGTGCATCTTTATAAAGTGGCCACTTTGGAGGCACCTCTCCTTTCAAGGTACAAGTTAATTTTGATATTCCTGTATTTGAAGGACAGATAGATGCAGAAGCCCTAGAAAAGTGGTTAACTCTGCTAGAAGGTTATTTCTCTATTCACAATTTTTCTGACAAAGAAAAGATCACCTTCACACTCCTTAAAGCTCTCCCTCATGTCAAAAATTGGTGGGGAACTTACTGGGAGAAAAGTTCCACAGAGGATTCTGGAATATATGGGGCCGATCCCACTTCGGATTTTTTTGTGGATGCAATAAAGGAACAATATTACCTTGTTGGCAACTATAAGGACCAGTACATAAGATGGACCACACTGCAGCAAGAGAGGGGCCAAGCAGTTTCGGAGTTCATCAATACCTTCCATACCTTGCGCACCAAGCTGGGTATCAAAGACTCCGAGCGACATTTGGTTCTGAAATACCGTGGGGCTCTACACAGATACATCCAGACTGAAATGGATTTTCTGGACATATCATCACTCGATGCTGCTTATCGATATGCTATTAAAATCGAGCATAAATTTAAGCACCAGAACAAACGGGAGTTCAGATCTGCAAATCCACAACAACCAAAGTATGACAAAGATGGCCCTAACAAATAGTCTCTTGAAAACCAGTCCAAGACACTGGAAAAGAAGGGTCATGGGAAGACAAAGAAGGACACCGGAAAATGGTGTGATTTCCACAAAATCCCCTGGCACAACATCGATGAATGTCGCTCAAAACAGTCATTGGTGGCCGAGATCAAAGACAAAGAGCCGAACCTTGATTCATAATCTGATTCTGAAAATAATGGTAAAGGACAGATCATTGACAAGGACCCCACTGCTATTGTCACGACTGCAACAATTCAACCAGAAGAACCAACAGATCCTGAAGAGGGGGAGCGCCTTTTTCATTCACAGATGTGGGAGAAGGGGACTCCACTGCATTTTATTATTGATAGTGGAAGCCAAAAGAACCTCATCTCAGCAGAGGTCGTCAAACAGTTGGGATTGTCGACAACACCACACCCGTAGCCATACAACATCGGGTGGCTTCGCCAAGGACGAGATCTCCATGTCAGCCAACAATGTCGATTTTCATACGACATCCAACCCTTCAAGGATGAGGTATTATGTGATGTTTCCCCACTGGATGTCTGTGATGTTCTCTTGGGCCAACCATATATGTGGAGACGCCATGTTGTTTATGAGTCTCGACCCCGTAGTGTCATTGTTACTTTGGGGGGTCATATCTACAGAATAACAAAGGTAGTTCTGATTACTGTTCCACCTAAAAAGTGCCGCAAGGTAGTATCTCATATTATAATATTCAGCTTCTTCACAATCTTTTCAAAAGGGGAACAAAAGGACACTGCAACCACTACAAACTTGCCCCAAGCACCTTCTATCAAACCCAAGCAGGTCGAAAAGGTTGCAGCAAAGCACAAATATTCCTTCTGCACATCGTCCTCTCATGTATCCCAACTTGTTGAACAGCCTCAGCCTTAACAGGTTCGTGAAAAACTTCCACAAACTAAACAACGCAACATCTTTAGCAAGGCAAGCAACTCACCAAGATGCAGATTTAGAAAATGCTTTTCCCTCTCCCACGGGAACTCAACGCAATGGAGACCATTTATTTCTAAGGAGGGAGGACTGATCCAAGTGGATATCAGTGGCCACCCACCTTTTTCAACTGGCTCAAAACAATTTTCTGGAAATTTTGGCAATTTACTATTTTTAGCAGTTTTTAACTTCTGGGGCCATTTTGAGGGCCCAAATGAAGGATTCTCAAGATAGAGGTTCTCAATGATAGTCAAATGCATGATTGATCCCCCAAAATGAATCTTCTCGATGATACATTTCCAACGAGCTATCATATGCGTAAAAAAAAGATCGTATGCAAAAGTTACGACCTCGAGAAGTTGATGCACCAACTTACCCAAACCGGGCCCACATGACTTTTGGCGCTTCATCTCCTAGGTAGGTTTTTGGATGTCTAGGGTTTTTGGCATTCTGGTTTATTGTAAAAGGCCTTCAGAGCCTCGTTGTAATCATCTTCTTGCGAATGCGAGTAGCCGCCACATCTCTTCTTAGAGATAAGCTGCCACCATTCTAGCGAGTCTTTCACTCTGTATTTTTACAGTCTCTGTACATTTATTTGATTAATAGAAATTGTGTATTACTGTTTATCCTTGTTTATGGTTTCATCTCTGATACATTTATGTTATATTATTGAATATCTACGATATCTCTGTGCATTTCTTTATTATGTCTCCGCTCTCATTTCATGCCGAAAATAATCTGGATCAAGCTTAGTGCTTAGTGATGTGAATGAATGCTAGATATGATCTATTTCTATGTGCTATGTGCTTGGATGTGTTAGATCTTGTTGAATACTGCATTGTTATGTAATTAGGGTTTTCTCCTATGATGTGGATAAGGGATAAATATTAATGAATGTTAACTGCTAAGTGCTCTGTTAAGTACTGTGATCACAGATCTGTGTCCCAGCTAGGTTGTAGACACTTGAGTCCTACAACCCCCCCTACCTCTACCTCGGGTGAGACTTCATCTTCTTCGCAGGTGTTGCTGAAAGGGCCGATATTTAGGGTTTTGTTGGTGCATTGTTGAAGAGTTGAACCTTGGGTTTGACCCTGTGCCAACATAATTTTGTAAACACATTTATGTAACATGATGGGTCTATACTCTTAAAATTATCCTAGATTATTTGACTTTTGAATGAGGGTAGTGAATGTACAGTTAAAATCAGATAACATCTTCCCAGATGATCTTGATTATTTGATAAACCTCATTAATTTGTCCTTGATAACCTCATAAAATCCCAGAAAATGTCAATAGGCCACCCATTCGGGCCATGAATTTGTCCTTATGAAAACTAGGCTTGACCCATTGAAGATTATCTTTTGAGACTTCTTCTAACAGTCTCACATTCTCTTCCTCATTCATGAAGTTGGGAAAAAGGAAGTCATTTTTACCACCTCAACTATTGTATCCCTACTTTCTTATAAATCCCTCGAAAATGATCCACCCCAAGATAGGAAATATCAACAAAACTGGTAGTCGATAAACCACTGCTCTTCAAAATATTCCCGCCATCTCCCTATTATAAAGAGCCTCTAATTGATTCTCCACATAAATAATGTTATGATAATCCTTCATCCTCTTTTGATGAGCCCAATATGTTTCATCTTGTTTGACCCTTTTTAGATTTGCTTCAAATAAGATACATGCTAGTTTTTTGAGTGAACCATTAAAAGGAACCCTCTTCTCCTTTAATAAGATTTACAAATTATTTCTCCTCCAAACAGGTAAGATTGAATTTAAAAGTACTGGGAGGATTCCTTCTTTTCTTTTCTATCCCCAAGAAAATTGACAAATGGTCAAAATCACCTCCAAAAAATACTCATTGCCTAATCCTAATTTGGTATTCCGCCATAGATTCAACAAGGAGGAACCTATCAAGTCTCTCAACAATTCTATCTTCTTCTACTCTCATATTTCTCTAGATAGGTGACAATTTGACAAGTTCCACATCAATTAAACCCACATCTTCCAACTTCTTCACAAAATAGCCAGAGAAAGGATTTGAATGCATAACACAATCTCATATCTCAATTCTAATCATTGTAAAATTGAGATCCCGTCCTAATATGATATTATTTTGTCTAATTAGGCCCATAACAAATATTATATCCTAGTAAATCACTCTATTAGCATATGACCCATAAATATTCAAGACAGTAAACTTCACACCCAAATCTCGAGAGTATAAAAATCACCTAGACTTGAGTCAAAATACAAAGCATTAGAACATTTTTAAAACCTTCTCCTCTAACTAGCAATTAAACCCTTATAATCACCCATAGATTCAATGGAGATAAACTCTGAATCCCCCAACAACTTCTCCAAATAGTTTCTTCATTTCTTCATAGTTTCTTAAAGTAGAATAACAACTATCTTGCAAGCATTCATAAGTCTTCATAGAGATTATTTTTTTAGGTACTATCCAACCCTCAAATATTCAAAGACATGAAAATCATGACTCACCCTCTATAGGGGTTTGGTCTTCCTTAAGGACCCCCTTGAGTGATTCATGTTTACCTATATTAACCTTATTTTTTTCATTTGCTTGAGCAATATCCATATGATACTTCCTACCCCTCCTTGGCCCTAGAACCCCTTTACATTCTCCCATCCCCAATCCACCTTCAACCCCATGAGCTAAGACTCCTACACCAAGGTGTCTGTGACTTAAATGGTATCTGGAATTACCTTAAAAAAGATACCCCCCTCTGCCATAGAATAACCTTGCCCACCTGAGATATATCTACACCCATATTATCCTAAAGACATCATAATGACACACCCCCTCCTAAGTCATTCCCACTATCACAATTTGTAGAAACCTTTCCTAAAACCACTTATTTTTTTGTTCAGATTCTCTTCAGACCCACTAGAGCCACCCAACTTAAAAATACCCAAATTAGGCCAACTCCCTCAGTCTAAACCCTAATTAGCATTATTAACCAAATTGAAAGGAGGAGAGTCAATAATAGACACACCCTTCTTTGTAGAAGCCATAATTTGTTGAGGATAATTCTCTTTTTTACCTAACCTTTACTTTGAAACACCATGACCATAAGAAGTGAGACTGTCCACTCAAGGAGACAAGGAATTCCTTCCATTGATTTTCTTGACACCCTCCACTACCTCCACTTTCTCATAAACAACCTTCAAAGACCCATCTGCACCAAAATCCAAACCACCCTCATTAAGATTAACCCTATAGGAATGCTTACTTTCATGAGGCTTCTCTTGGCCCCACTTCTCCCTATATTTTGCATTTTATTTCTTAACCCAAACCCTTTTGCTAAATTTAAGTTCATAATCTAGATAAAATTGACCATATCTATGACATATCACACAAAAAAGGCACCCCAACATAGTCTAGAATATGATAGTGAGAAGAGGCCCCTTTTGGAGGCAAATATTAACAGCTAAACCCTCTCAAAGGTCCATATCCACAAGAATATAAGAAATGGGCATAGCATTGGAGTTTGGAAAACTCATGTCAACTTCTATAAAGGAGCCCATATAATTTCCAATCTCCTTAAAAACTTCTAATGACCGGAAATCGAGTGGCAAGCCAGGGAGTTTAATCAATGACTAGCATTATATTTGTTCATTCTAGTCTGGCATCGAAGAAAGGAATCCATATTTTGATGGAAATGAGTGTAGAGTCCCACTTCTAACATTCAATATCTTCTCCAAATCCATAGGCTTCCGAAAGATAAATTCCATCCACCCCTTTCTCAAAAGATTAAATACTAGGGAATACCCTAGCCATGGATCCCATTAAACATGCATTCATTTCCTTAGAGTTTTCTCACATACATATTTGTGATGGAACCACACCACTTGAGTTCGAGTTACCAATCCAATCACTTGATTGATTTCCATGTTATCCCCAAGAACCAACTTCACCAAACTCCTCCTCTATTTCATGCACCTCTTCCCTCATTTTGAAACTTCCTCCCTAACAACACTTGTCTTTTGAGCACCACCCACACCTCCACTCCATGTGCCCTCTTTTTGAATCCTCCACAAGCTGTCTTCCTAATCTCCAACCTTTCTCATCCAACACATATCCATTATAATTTGTTTCACATCACCATCACCCAAAGGTGTTAGAAAACCAACCACTGGATCCTCAACACTCAAAAATGAATTCAATGTAGGTAGACCACATGGTAAACTACCCATAATAAGGTGCAATTTTCTATCCACCAAGGTTTTATAATCCTTCTAGAAAGGTGTAAATGTGTTGAACCTGCACATAATATATCTAGCTAGAAAATACCACACACATTTACAGAGATAAATTGAGAAAGAAGAAGCAAGAGAGAAATAATGGAAGAATTCTCATTAACCGTATTCCACACTCAAAGAGTGAATAATTTACAATAGATATAGGATACATGAGTAACTAATGCACCATAGTGGTGGTCTAGAGTGATATGGACACACACCAACAATTACGGGAGTAAACTACCACCTAGTCTAGTCTCTCAGGAAGTTACAGGAGTGAACCTCCACCTAGTTTGAGTTAACTAGTCTATTAGTCTTCAGTTGACTGACTGAAACATAGTGAAGTGAGGAGGAAATCAAGGAATCATGATTAATGCGCTAGTCTGGTGATGATCCCAAGGACAACGCGCATTAGCTAGTGATGATCCCAATGCTACATGGTGATAATCCCAATGTAGCATCTAGACTCCACTCAATTGATCAAACTAAAGTGAAAACTGAATAGAATATTCTCCCTAGAGGAATATTCTTCCTAAAATATAAGAGACTGAATAATGACTAATAAACAAGGAAAAACCTTAGGAAAAATAAATCCTAGGTGTGTGTGAAGTAACTCCAACACCCCCCCTGAACATCACTATGGTGAAAATAAAGAATGGGTCCCAACAACGAGGCCATGTTAGGTACCCAAATACAAAAGATACACTGAAATAAACGAGGAAAGAGGAAAAACCTCATGGGAACCTCCCCCCTCAAATTATAATGCATAAAAAAAATGAGAATGAACAAAAAGAAGTTGCTAAGCAACCCTGTCCTTCACTCCAAGAAGACCTCACAACTGTGCAAGTTTGTGCTTGTGGAAGATTTTGTTGAAGATGTAGATGTCTGCATGGATATGATGAAGTAGATGCACCATTGAGATGTCCACACATATCCACTTTCTCTTCTTGTAATGAAAAAGATCCAAATAAAGTTTGGATGAAACTTTGAAAACCATGCGACCGTTTACAGAAAAATGCTGAAATTTTGTTGATTTTAAAATGATCATAACTTCACTTCTCGGACTCCACTTCAAACGAATTTTTTTTAATTGGATATTTTCCCGAGAGGAATTCAAATATCCAATTTTTTTCTGCAAATTTTGCTCAGAAAATATAAGAATTGAGTCTAATGTGCACGGCTCCCTTTTTATCTCTTGAGATGCATGCATTGCATATGGAAAAGTGTTTGCATGTGACCTATGAGATGCATGCCATATATCTTCCACACGAAATTCAGAAAACAAATATGAAATGGAGTAGACATCATCTTCAATTAATGGAATACAAATTTGTGCAAATACTTTTGTAGAAGACTCTTCATAATAAGAGGCTTGATCTTCTGATGGCTTCTCTTTTGGCTCTATCTGTTCAACCTCCTGCATGAAATCTTCACAATATTCTTTATTCCCGAATATAACCTCTAATCTGGTCCATAATTCATTTGGAGTTGATTCTTGTGATTCATCATATACTTAATGGAGAATTTCAGGAGAAATAAACTAAAGGATACATCCTATGGCCATATCTTGTCTATTGAGAAAATCATTTTTCTCATCGACGGAATCACGATCTACTTCCATTGCCATAGTTATTTGGTACAAGCCTTTGCATCTGAGTAGAAGAAGAATTTTTGTCTTCCACTCCAAATAGTTATGAGACATGAGAAGTATTGCTGACGAATAATCCATCTTTTCTACGTTCTTCAATCTTCAGTACTTGCAAAAAATAATTTGGTGTAGATTTTTCTTAGCAGTCTGTGGCTCTGATACCATGTAAATGTGTTGAACCTGCATAGAATAGATATAGCTAGAAAATACCACACACATTTGCAGGGAGAAATTGAGAAAGACGAAGCAAGAGAGAAAGAATGGAAGAATTCTCATTAACCGTATTCCACACTCAAAGAGTGAATAATTTACAATAGATATAGGATACATGAGTAACTAATGCACCATAGTGGTGGTCTAGAGTGATCTAGACACACACCAACAGTTACGGGAGTAAACTTCAACCTAGTCTAGTCTCTCAGGAAGTTACGGGAGTGAACTACCACCTAGTCTGAGTTAACTAGTCTACCAATCTTCAGTTAACTGACTGAAATAGAGTGAAGTGAGGAGGAAATCAGGGAATCATGAGTAATGAGCTAGTCTAGTGATGATCCCAAGGACAATGCGCATTAGCCGATGATGATCCCAATTCTGCATGGTGATAATCCCAATGTAGCATCTAGACTCCACTCAACTGATCAAACTGAAGTGAAAACTAAAGAGAATATTCTCCCTAGAGGAATATTCTTCCTAAAATATAGGAGACTGAATAATGACTAATAAACAAGAAAAAACCTTAGGAAAAAGAAATCCTAGGTGTGTGTGAAGTAACTCCAACAAAAGGCACATCCCCATCAATACCTATGAAAAGTGCATTTAACTTGATTTGACTTCCCCATTACGATGTGCAGGGAGTTGAAACCAACATTAAATTGCATGTCGTTAAAACCATTCCGCTTCACCTAAGATCTAAAACCTCCACCTACACTAGACCCTACCTCCTTCACTAGACCATCCACCTCATGATTTGATTGACACCTTGACCAATCAGGAAAAATTTAGACATCCAATAGTGGGTCATCAAAATAATTGACAATATCATCATACATTGTCATAGAGAAAGGTGATTCACCCCCCTCCACGAAGCACTTGCATAACCCTAACACCCCACCATAAGTCTCAAATAACTGTTAAATTATTATTTAGTAATGAAGTGTATTGTTAAGGGTTTTAGTTTCAAATAATTAAGACACAAATATCACATATTTTAACAATATGATCTAGTTCATTATATTGATTACAATGATGATGTTTACCACCCCCAAAGACCAATAAGGATTATAAGACAAATGAAAGGAATCAAATTAAATATGGTTTACAATGTTATTTATATATTTGAATATGGTTGAAATGAAAGTACCAAGATCATTCTAGTTTTTGTAATTGATGAGGCTTTTAAGAGTAAATAAGTCATGACATAGTGTAAAGGAGGTTGAGGATGACCATTATTCCTTTTAACTTTCCCTATAATTAATAATATAATCCATACAAATTCATTCATCCCAATGTGTTTTTAGGTTAGTTCAACTACCCATTTAACCTATAAGGTCATCAATATTGGTGCTGATTTTTGCAATATTCATTTTGTTCTTTAAACTCATAATGTTGTTGATTAATGAAATTTAGAATTTATAAAATCTTTGTAATATCTTATCTTCCTTTTATTCATGATTTCATTATCACTCTACATATTATCATATTTTTTTTTTTAATTTGCACAATTTGTGTTTATAATCTAATATCTAATCACATATCTAAATTCCATGAAGGTATATCTAAAATCACTCATTTATGAGATAAGGAGTATTGCATTTACTTTTAAATTTATAATCTAATATCTAATCACATATCTAAATTCCATGAAGGTATATCTAAAGTCACTCAATAAAATGAGATAAGGAGTGTTGCATTTACTTTTAAAAGGAGTGTTGCATCTACTCTACACTCCTTACTCTATACACTTCACACTCCTTCCGACACATCTTAACCTCTCCACAATCATACCTCCACACCTCATTCATTCTATATCATAAATTAAATAAATGGTATTTTAAATTAAAAAATGTAATATTTTAAATTAAAAAATGTAATATTTTAAATTAGTGTTATTTCAAATAGTTAAAAGAAGTTCATCCTTCCCATTTACATTAAATTTTTAATTTAAAAAATTCCAAAAAAATCTTTAAAATATATTATTACATATAAAAGAACTACATTAAAAAAAATCAAATCAATACATTCGTAAACAAGATCAATGGGTTAGTTCCGCTGCTATGTTACATTAAGAACTATCATGGATCATTTCGTGTAGGAGCCGCAGAGGTTGTGAGCATAATGGTATAGAACAATCCAAAAAAAAAATAACAAAATCAATAGGAAAAACACTCCTGCGGATGCAACAAAGAAATTAATGACGTGGTGGGAAACGGTGAATTGAGAACCGCGGTAATGAAATACGCCCTGGACTATTCATCATTACAGCATGCACATCCAAGACTAACAATCCAATCAACACAAATAGATCTCAACAAAATCAGACATGCACATGGTTTTCAGTGTATTTAGTTTCAGAAGGTCCCACATATATATGTTCTACAGTCCATGGAATGTGTGTGATTTAAAACTTGTTGTAAAATCTAGAGCGGGGTAAGAGAATCCATAAAACTTAGAAATTGAGTTTGTAAAAATGCCACTAGGGAACGTGTTAGTTCTATGTTTTTTTGGTGCTTTGAGATGAGTTTTAAATGATCTATTAATTTGGTCTATATATAATTTGTTATAGAAGTAAGGAAATATAGGGAAGAAAAATGAAAGGTAATGGTGGATAAGAGGAATGCGAGTTTTTAGATTTAAAATGGAAGATTAAAGGAAAATTCTTGTTGACTTAAAAAATTTAACCATTAGTCACAAGGGCCTTAAAGTTAGGTGGGTTTTTTGAAATGAGGATTAAAAATTTTAATGGCTTGAGTAATCAGAGTTTTTAAAATGACAGATTTTTGGGCAGGATGATGGTGAGAATGGACATGAATGTATTATTGGGTGATGGTGAGAATGGGCATGAATGTATTATTCTGTGTAAGTCTTTTTTTTATAAACTTTGTAAGTGAGGGTACCATTAGAAAGATGGTGGTTGATGAGGGTACCATTAGGAATATGGTTGAATTTCCATAGTAAATTTGACATGGGGTGAAATATTGTTAAAATGGTTAAAAAAAGAGGTCAAGAGGGATGACCATGAGGCCAAAGAGGGATGACCATGAGGCCAAACAAGAAGCATCATCAACAAATGAAATTTGTTTAAGGCCAAAGCTTCTAAATGTTCCATACAAATATTGGCAACAATTGGGGATAAGGAGAACCCCATGACTAGACCTTTTGTTTGTTCATAGCATATTCCTTTAAAGATGAAGAAAGTTAAGCTTGAATAGATTTTAATAAGGTCAAGGTTTCAGGAATTTTGGTAAAGCATCAAAACTAACCATAATATCTTGTTTCAAAATTCTATACACAGTGAGAAAACAACATTATGACTAACTATAAAAACTTACACATTCATATGTGTATATTCATAGTAATCTACCATTCGATTTTTGGATTCGTTTGAATGGATAAATTTTTTGTTAAATTAAAACTGCCAGCTACATGTCCAAGTCTACAGAAATGTGAGTAGTCTGGTGGTGAGATCCTCAAACAACGGAGGAGTGGGAAGCACTCATGGCAATGGTGACGAGCACATAGGGATGAGGCGTGAGAAGACTTGACGTGCTTAACGGTGTTGCTGATACTATTGGTCACAAATTAACTCCGCCCTTAGGTTCCTTCTTTTATTTCTTGTTCTTCAATGAAATCGCATGGCTCGGGCATACAATTCTTCTGTGCTAATCCATAATATGAAATGTGTTCCAATAAGAACTATCAATCCAGAGATCAACAACCCTAACTATAAAATCAGGCCCCATATATCTAACCCTAACTACCTAAGAGTCACTTTAGAAAGCTCCTATTTATTATGCGAGGGTTCTTTTGGGAATGGGACTAATGGGAATGGAAAACCCCTATTTAATATGTGAGGGTGTAATGGGAATGGTGTTAATGTTATTTTGTGTTATGTTTGGTACGAGAGCATTTTGTCTTTGTCTTGGGATTCTGAAACTTAGGTTTTTTTTTTAAAGTTCCAGTATGTATTATTAAGGTTCTAGTATGTATTATTGACATTATTATTGTTTGGGATAGGTTGTATGTTTTTTTGGTATTTTAATAAATATTAATTTAGTTTTAGTTTAGTTGGTAATTGTATATAGAGATATTTTATGTTTTATATCTTTTCATATTTTTGTTTATTAGAGTTTTGGAAAACTTTTAGGTGGAAGTGAGTGAATACCAACATCTCAAGATTGGTGGAAAGAAAAATTGTAAAATTGGTGAGAATATGTTTTTCCAACATATTCGTCTAATTCATATATAAAAGGCTTAGTTTTTACTAAGAATAGGGACTACAATATAGATAAGTGGACACTAATTATCTAAGCTTCCATTGTCTCACATATATTTGTTTATTATATACTTAAATGTCTTGAAACCATTGGAAAATGAGTTAGTCCTATTTTATTGTTGTTTTCTTAAATGAGTACACAAATTATTATTAAGAGATAGATTAATTTACCACAATAAGGACAAGGCCACAATAATCTTGCTAGCTTAAGATATTAGATTGAGGATTGAATTTTCAATGACTCTATTCCTTCCATTGCTCTAACGTATGCAAGGGAACTCTCAATATGCTAATTTCTCCCTAGGTTCCTTGGACGATACTCTTGGCTTGGCTATGACTGATTCCTAATCCACCTACACAAAGTTTGTAGGCTACTAGCATTTCCCAACCTTGTACATAGATTCAACCATGTGGTTTTTCTCTCAAATCTCATTAGGGGATTTTTGACATCAAAAGTGGGCCTGAAAAAAATATACTATTAAAATCAACTTTAAAAGAACCAATATGATTTAAGTTAATGATGTCAACCATAAGGGTAAATATTTTTGGAGGGAAATGAAGAAAACTATTTTTTTTAATCATATTTTTGACTTATCTTCTTATAGGTTTACTCAATTTTTAAGTGTAGGCACTAGTTGGATGCATGATTAAATTTTGCATCCAACGAGTACCCACTCTGCACACTTTTGATAGATCCACAGTGAGAAAAAATGGAAATACATGAAAAATGTGTTTCTTTTCAATGAACACATTTTTTTTCATGTATTTCCAATTTATCTCACTATAGGTCTATTAAAAGTATGAAGAGTGGATACTCATAGTATGTGGAATTTAATTCCCCATCCAATGAGTTTCTACACTTAAAATTTGACTAAACTTATGAGGAGATAAGTCAAAAATAAAATTAAAAAAAAAGTAGTTTTCTTTATTTTCCTTTGAAAATTCATCATTCTTATTTTATTATTTTCATTAGGAAACTCATTTTAGAACTCAAATTTCTCTTGATAAACTCATTTTTTCTCTCTTTAACAACAAATCTCTCTTTATTACCATATTATCTCTAGCCTCATGTTCATGAATTACCATTTAAATTGTAGGAGATACAACCATGAAAACCATATGAGATGAACATGATGAAGAAAAGTGAAAGTCAAATTATAAAGAAAAATGAACCAGAAGAGAAAAATGTAAAGAATACAGTGAATGGAAGAAATAATGAATGGAAGAAATATTGAATGGGAAAAAACAAAAAAAATTTAACCAAACTCTTGGATGATATACTTGACTTTCATTGATAGACTACATGCTACCTTCAAGTGAAAAGGGATTTCTAGGTAACAACACGTGAGGCAACATAGAAAAATGTGGCAATGTTAAAATATAAACATAAGATAAAAGTTAATATCCCATACCCCTTTATCATCCCTTCTTGTGGGTTCATAGTCCCCTCTTTGCCCCCTTTTACAACCTATTTGGTGGTTTAGATTATATTAATATTTTCACTTTTGCATATTTTTCAACATAGTATAAAGTGAACTATGGTTATGTCTAACCACATGATCACTACGAAATGTACCAAGACATAAACATGAGAAACCACTTAAATACGTTTAGTCATTCTCAAGTGGGGCCTTGGCCTCAAGCTTCAAACTAGAATTTTATAAAATACATTTACATCACGGGGCCATTAAACTTAGCCCCTAGGGATATACATTAGTCAAACAAAACATATATACATAATATAATATTCTAGGGGTAAAGTTAATACTAAGGGTATTACATGCAGGGTAGGGTTAAGAAAAGAAATAAAAGAGGGATCCTTTGATTGAGAGAGGAAAGGGTTGACAATAAATCCCTAGTTTCCAAAACATAACAAGTGAACAAATTCACTCTACTATATGAAATATCGGGGTGGGAATGGAAGATCACTCTACCACACACACCACTAAGAAGAATATAAAGGAGAGAGGAAATTCCAGGGTTTGGAAATTGAGGGTCAAATAGAGGGGAGCACCACTAAGTTAATTACGGTTTTAGATCTTGATTATGTTAACATATTATTGTAGGTTATTAAGATATTCACTTAGATTTCAGATCAAGATTTACTAGTGAATTAGGAAAGGAAAGTAAACTAACAATCTATGGTTAATTTAATTTAGAGTAGATTTGTTTAATGATATGGAAACCCTCATTCTAAAAAATATAAGGAAAAATATGTAAGGAACACACCTTAAATTTGTTTTTCTAGGTTGTAAAGTTGCTTGGGATGAAGAAGAGAGTTGTGGCGAGATGTTAAGAGTGACCCCTGTCCTTAATGAACCTACACATGTAGCCCAAATTTTGTAGAAAACAAGACTCATACTCAATCTCCAATACAAAGCAATATATGTGCAAATAGTACTATATCTACTACCACCAGAGATAAATCAAAGAAAATTATAAGTAGATAGACTTAAATTCCCTCAAAGGATATGATACCTCTCTTTCCTTAGCTGTGATGGAATCTCCCTTGAGGTTGTAGGGTTGAGTCATCAATCATATGAGTGGAACAATGCGAATGAAGATGCCATAGGATGAATAAAAAAACCTTCAAAATAGGAGCCAAGATAATCTCAAGAGATCCCTATAGAGGTGTTAGAGATGATAGGTTGAAGCAAAAAAATAACATGGGAGAGGTGAAATAAGATAGATCAAAATGTGTTGTAAATTAGAGTGTGTACTTGCAATATAGGGTTTCAAAGATAAACATGTTTAAGAGAATCACATAAAATTTACAAACATGAATGAAAATATATAAATAATCAAGGGAATGACCTCAAGGTGTAGGTGTACATTAGGTTAGCCACTGGAGGGCCCAAGTCATAGGGAAAAATTGTATCATGTAGTTTGACGCTGTGCCATAGGTTTTTAGGTCCAAAATGAGCCTCTATTTTGATATCCATGGAACACATACATCGTACCCTCTTTACCAACCCATGATGCAATTTTCACCATGAGACCAAGAAGGTGAAAGGGTTTTGATTCACTTTGTCCCCTTAAATAGAAACCAAAATGGATTCAAGGGCCATCCTGAATCCAAAATGAGGCATCCTATGTAACTATGGATCCAATTGGAGGTCTGTACCCTAGAAGGAACCCATAAAGGTAGGAAATATTCAAAATTCGTTCCTTGAGAGGTCAAAATGAGCCAAATTAGTGACAAAGGGATAAAGACAAAGTGAGGGAAGGTAGAAGAGGATCATACCAAAGGAATAAACATCCTTACACTACAAGGAGAACACCTTCTTGTGGAGGTTTTTACGGAACCTCCCCGAAAAAATTATCATTTAGAGGTTTTTCTTTATATATATTTTTTTTCAGTGTGCCTTTTAGTACTATCTACACTGATGCGCATCTAAAACCACCTCACCAGTGCTAAAATGATCAAACACACCGTTACTATTCATAGTGGAGGTTGTTAGTGGACACGAGTGGTCATAAATGTTTGTGGAGGTTTTTTTTTTGGTGCACCTGTAAGTACTATACACCCCGATGCACATAAAAAAAGACCGCACTGGTGATAACATGATCAAACACACCGTTACTATTCATAGTGAAGGTTGTTAGCAGATGTGAACAATCAAAATTATTTTGTGAACAAATTTTGTCAATGCACCTATAAGGTACATTAGCCCCGATACTCAATCGAAACATAACTCATCGACAGTGATGATTTTAAGGATGTACATTTATATTAAAATGTAGAAATATGGGCTAATCTTAATAGTCCTTAATATGGAAAATGTAAAATGTTTGGTGATACTTTTGTAAAAATATTCAAATTTCTAAGGATTTTATATAGTTTATATAAAATTTTGGCGATTTTTAAGGTAAAATAATTTTACTTTATGGAAATTGGGAAAATTGATTTTAGAAAAAATGGAAATTGGCAAATCGTTTTTTGGGAAAAACTATGGAAAATTAGCCCATTTGTGAAATTTAGCCCCTAAAATCATCTATGCTCATCGGAGCATAGATTTTCAAACACATCGTCATAAGTTAAAAAAATTAACAAGCATCGATCAAAGCACACTGATACCATTGAATCTTACGTAACAGTGCACACATAATGTCCGATGGCGCACCACGGTAAGGGTAAATAAAAAGAAATTACCAGAGCAATTTTCAATTTGACACCTCATCCAATGCTTCCAATCTCTCAAACAAGCACCAATGCTTACTCTATTTAAACAAAGCAACGGTGATTCAATAACATGGTCACCTCAGTGCATTCCTAGTAACAAATCACACTGCTTAATTTGAAATGAATGAATATAACAGAGCAGTTCCCATACATATAGAAACTGTATGGATATGTTATATTATACGATGCACCAATAAACATCAAGCCAGTGGTCTGGAAAATATAGCACACTGGTACTGTCCATAAGAGAAATCACACCGCCATGTACAAATTTCATAAAAATGGGTTGGCGATGCATTTATATTAAAAAAACGCAGTGTTGTGTTGTGTCATTTTAGTGGACTCCCTATAACCAATTCTCTCAACAAAAAAATGCACCGTTAAACAAAACGTTGGTGCTCTAATAGCATGGTAGCACTGATACGTTTATATTAACACATCACATCACGTAAGTTCATATACAACAATTTCATCTGTCGGTGGGACTAGATCAAAACAATGCATCGATGAAGTAAAGAGCACGACATTGGGCCAAATTTTCAGCATAGTGTGTCATATAGTAAACACTACTAAGGTGATAGGAAGTGTACCAATTGAGATAAATGCAACGGTGTGTTCTATTAATCGAACGCACCGCCAAGTTTTTGAAACAAAAAATTTCCTYAGCGATGCGTCAAATAAATAAAATGCACTGGGGATGTGTACTACAAYGCAACAAGAAAAATACATAATAATTTACCATCTCGGTTCGTTTTATGGGATTCCCCATCACTAGTGCATTAAAATACAAATGCATCGACATCAACGCATACAAAGATGAAATGGAGCATTGGTGTGTTACTTTAAATGAAATGYAATGGGGTGGTTAAGCAAGTTGTACCGAGAAAAATAGTTTAAAAATTATCGTTCGGGTGTGTCTTTTAAAATGTGCCCATTAACAGTGCGTCAAGAAAATACAATTCACATGTTAAAAGTGTTTGATGTTTGAACTAACATATAGATTCGGTGCATTTAATATAACCAAGTGCACCACATGGTTTAACACTAACCCTTAACCGATGCGCTATATATCACTACACACCACTATAGATATCAATGATCAACTAACAATGACACACCAATATGTTATATTTAACACATCTATGTTCAATGCCTTATGTATGATATGGAGCACTGAATGTGGTGCATATGTGTTTGTTAATAGAATCACTTACTTTTTCACTTTGTTTTTTGCAAACAAAAACTATTTTTAGTTTTTGATAAATACAAATTAGTTATATATGTTTGTGTTTTATATTTTAAACTCATTTTATCCATATATATGTGCCTAAAATTGATTTTATGTGACTTAGAATCGCTGCTTCCGACGAGCGTAGTAGTAGTAGCAACCAAAAGAAAAACAATTCAATTCACAAAGTACATATGCAAACCTCCACAATTAAATTTTGTGGAGGTTTTTCTTTGCAAAGGAAAAACATAGGTCACTTTTCGATGCCTCTCATAATTTAGTGCATGGACTTGATCCTGTACCACTTCCTCAGTGCTCTGCCTTATGGGCTGCTTGAATTTCTCCAATATACCGTCCTCATCATTCCTGTAGCCATAATATGAACCAGTGTCAATTCCCTTGTAGATTTCATACCTACACCTACTCTTTTTCACCTCGAGGGGGCTTATCGAATATATCTTTGAGGATGGGGAGTAATTTTGTATCCTTGAAGTATATTTAACCAAGGCCCTCGTCCGTGGAATTGGGCATATCAACTTAGTTCCCTTCCAAGTCCATCATCTTGGCCTCTACTTTGGCATAATTAGGACTGCCAAGCTCCACGATCAAAGCTTCCGAGTGCCCCTTTTCCCTGTTCAAATAGAAAGGACCATGGTGGATGTCTTAATTATAACACCATGTCAGCCTAAAAAATAACCTAAGCTCCATATTGTATTTTTAATAGAATTTAAGAAGCACATTTGGAAAAACAATCAATGATCCATAAGCTTTGTCAGCATGCCTTATCACTAAATATTAAGCATCCTTGGCCTCAACCTACTCCTCCATGATATCCTCACCCGTGTACTTACTAATATGTTCATCTTGTTTCTTCTTCTCCACAACCATGTGCTCGATCACTTTCTGATGCAGGAGCATCATAGGAAGCCAAAGCATGCGCCTAGCCAAAGAGACAACTGGATGCGCAGATGCAATTAATTACGTTTTTGTGAAAATGTTGTGAATTCCAAAATCTACAACATTAATGTAATGGATAGGAGGAAAGTGCAGTCGCATTTATATCTTGAAGATCCAAACTGATTTTGGAGCGTACGTTCCTATCCATTGGATGTAATAGGCATTTATGTGTGTTTAATGCAAGTAGGTAGATTTAATTTAATAGATTAGACAGTTTTAGAAGCGTAGGAGGGAAAAGGGATGATAGACACCCTCACCCTTGTATCATTGTAACATTATTCAGAATTCGTAAGTTGTAGAGCTGCAGAGAAGAATAGAGGAGGACAGAGAATTTTATGCATTTTAGTTGTTATTTTCCATGTACAGGAGCACTGGAATTAATAGAAGAAATCTTTGATTCCAATCTATGTGTTTGTTATGGTTGTTGGAACCACCTGTTAAATGGTATGTTGCAGGTTTGTTTGCAATCTCTGTATGCATTTTTCTTCAATGCTATGTGTGTGTGTATGCTCTAGAATTCTATGTTGAATGTTTGAATTCTAGATAAGTGGAGAATGAGTTTCAGTTGTTTCTCTTTCTGAGAACTCCTGCAAAGAGTGAAGTGGAGGGTCCACGAGGAGTGAGTTGACCAGGCTCTGAGTTTCATCTCAAAACTCTCATAGGATATTCAATTTTTTTCTTTACAGGCAAGAGTGCTAGCAGAGCACAGAGCCGTGCAAGGTGTGCACAGGCTGGGAGAAGGGAAAAAATTCTTTCAAACTCACAAAGGAGTTGAAGAATTCTTTGTTGCAAAGAGTGCACAGAACCGAAGACCCAAATAACTTGAGGTTATTTGAAAATTTTCCGCAAGAAGTGCATGCAGGGACCCTTTTGGAAGCCTTGAGTTCGTAACAGAAGGGATAGAACCTTTGAAGTGTTCAAAGGGAGGTGGAGGTCGAAATTGTCTCACATAAGTCCTTGATAAGTTGAATCAAATGGTGGAATCTCTTCAGGAGGAAGTGCCGAAGTTTCGTGGACCGTTGGATTTGATAGACCAACAGAGGGATTAAGATTGAGAGTCTTTCAACACCCATAAGCTCAGGAGGAGTAGTGACCGTTAGATCCAGATCAATGAGGACCGCTGATCTAGTAAGTGAATTCTCCATATCGGGGATTGGGAAGTGGAGTAGTTCAAGGTTGGACTCGAGAGTTGCGAACTCCCAGGGTGTGAAATCCTGATACAACCAGGACCGTTGGATTGAGGGAGGCACACAACCATAGATCTCGTCGAGGGTAAGATTTCAGAATCAAGGATCCATCGAAGAAGAGGAACGACTGTTTGTTGTGCTCTCAAGTTGCGAAATCCAGAGACTCATGTGAACAAGTGGCGAGGACCTACCCCATAAGTAGAGTAAAGCGGAGGAGACAAGTGGTGTGTACGCGTCGCTTTGACAGATTCCACATAGCGTTGACTTATTGCGTTTCAGGGATTCACAAGAGAAGAGCATGAGAGGTTGGTGCTCCAATTCGCGAAGTCGTGAGTTGTGAAAGGTGCTTGCGTTAAGGCTTGACTGTGGTCATATTGGGATAAGGGGATGAAGAGGGGGCTTACGCCTTAAGCCCATTCACAATTTTGTGTTTCATCTATTGCCAAGGGATGCGACATTGTATTCAAGTGCCCAACCCGCGAGACCCGAAATCCTTTGGGGGCTACAACAAAGAGTTCAGTTAACCCTTGTTGTGGTTTAGAGAATATCTTGTGTGGATCTCGGCCTGAGGGCACGAGGTCTACATCAGTTGTGGTATCAGAGACCAGAACAAATTCTTTTCTTTCTACAACAAAGAGAAAAGAGGAATTTTATAGCCATGCCACTGAGAAAAAGAGAAAGGCCCATACCTGATCCAACAATGGAAAGAGAAATGCATGAATTACGTGCTAGACTTGATGCTATGGAGACAACAAAGAGGCGAACAATTGACACTGGGGATATCAACGAAGCTAAAAGTGAAAATGAAGCTGGAAACGAAGGAGAAGAAATTACAGTCGAAGATGCTGCAGAAGAATGCCTATTCAGGGCTGTTACAAGGATAGGTGCTAGGGAAAAAATGGAGATTCCAATGTACAGAGGAAACCTAGATGTTGAGGAGATTCTAGATTGGATTAGGACTCTAGACAAATACTTCGATTATGAGGATGTCGAAGAAGTTTTTTTTTTTAAACATGTCATTACTAGACTTAAAGGGCATGCAACACTGTGGTGGGATGAACTGCAGGCTGAAAGACGTTGCAAGGGAAAGAAGAAAATCAAGAGCTGGGATAGAATGGTTGAAAAAATGAAATCCAAGTTTATACCCAGGGATTATCAAATAAATCTATTTTGGAGGATGCAAAATTTGAGATGGAAGCTAATGATAGTGAAATAATACACTAAAGAATTCTACAGGATAAACATCAGAGCAGGTCATCGAGAAAGCGATGATGAGAAAGTTTCCAGGTATATGAATGGTCTACGATATGACATTCAGGATGAGATGAGGATGATGACCATCCGAACCATAGAAGATGCTTATCATATGGCTCTAAAATATGAAGAGAAGCTGAGCCGAAAGCAAGGTCAAAGAGGCCGAGGTAGAAGTCAAAGTAGAGGCAAGAAAATTGCCCAAGATAGAACTCAGAAGCTTAAAGAAGAGGGGAAGAAACCTCAAACTCAATATAAGAGAGGAGGAAGCTCACATAGGAGGCAATATGCTGACCAAAATGCTTTTCCTCGAGCCAGAGGAAGAGGAAGAGGCAGAGGAGGTGAAGTGAAATGCTTTGTCTGTGGAAAAATCGGACATAAATCCTATGAGTGTCCAGATAGGAATAAAGATGGTCATGAAACTCACATTGTCGAAGCTCAAGGATGGAATGTTGAGGCAGAAGACGCCGAGGGTGGAATATCTTTGATGATGTGGAAAGTTCTCTTGAAACTGTAGAAGGAGCCAGAGAACCCAGCCCAAAGAAATAATCTGTTTCAGACTGCTTGCAAAACCAAAGACAAGGTATGAAAGCTCATAGTGGACAACAGTAGCAAAGATAATCTTGTATCTATGGAAATGGTAGAAAATCTAGAGATGGAGATCGTTGCACATACAAGCCCATACAAAGTTTTGTGGCTACAAAAAGGACATTAGGTAAATGTCACTAAACAATATTTAGTTGAATTTAAAATAGGAGGATATAAAGATGAGGTATTATGTGATGTCATTCCCATGTATGTTTGTCATCTATTGCTGGTTAGACCGTGGCAATATGACAAAAATGTGGTGCATGATGGGAGAAAGAACACGTACACTCTGGAGAAAAATGGTAGAACGCACATGTTGCTGCCAATTAAGGATAAAGAGGTGGAAACAGAGATGAAAAACACTGTACTTCTCATGAGTGGGAAGGAACTTCTTAAGGAAGTCAAGAAGAAGGAAGACACACAATTCATTTTGGTTAGGAAGCCCAAAATTGTTTTGAACAACACTAGGATAGATGATTTACCGGAAGAAATCCAGGAGTTGCTGGAAGAATTTGTTGACAAAGTGGTGGACGAACTACCTTGTTCATTGCCACCTATCATGAGTATAAGTAATCACATTGACCTTATACCTGGAGCCATTTTTTCGAACAAAGCAACTTATAGGTTGACGCTGCAGGAGAATGAAGAAGTTAAGAGACAGATCCAGGACTTAACGAACAAAGGATTGATTCGGGAGAGCTTGAGTCCATGCAATGTTCCTACAGTGCTCAGCCCAAAGAAAGATGGATGCTGGAGAATGTGTACAAACTCAGGAGAAATCAACAAAATTACCATCAGGTATAGGTTCCCATTGCAAGGGATGGATGAATTGATGGATTTCTTGAGTGGAGCAAAGTTTTTTTCAAAGATTGATTTGAAAAGCAGATATCATCAGATTATAATGAGAGAAGGTGATGAATGGAAGACAACATTCAAGACAAATGAAGGGCTATATGAATGGCTTGTCATGCCATTTGTCTTGATGAATGCGCCCATTACTTTCATGATATTGATGAACGAAGTCCCGAAGGATTTCATTGGGAAATTCGTCATTATATATCTTGATGATATATTAATTTTCAGCAAAACTAAAGCAGGAGACTAGAAACATTTAGCTGCTATGATGAGGAGATTACAACAAGAGAAATTGCTAATAAACATGAGGAAATCGTCATTCATGAGGACATAACTCATTTATTTGGGTTTTGTTATCTCTGCAAATGAATTGAAAATGGATCTAGAAAAGATAGAGGCGATTAAGGATTGGCCATCGCCGAAGAGCGTGTTTGAAGTTCAAAGCTTCCATGGTTTGGCTAGCTTCTACAGGAAATTCATCTGAAAATTCAGTGGAATTAGCACACCGATGATGGATACGGTGAAAAAAAGACATAAATCTTTTCACTGGATGGAGGGAGCGGAGAAGAGCTTCAACCTGCTGAAGAAGAAGATCACTAAGCAACCAATTCTAGTTTTACCAGATTTCAGCAATACATTCCAGGTCAGGTGTGACGTGAGTGGATTTTCCATTGAATCAGTCTTGAGCCAAGAGAATAGGCCGGTCGCGTACTTCAATGAAAAATTGAATGAAGCAAATATTAAGTACTCCACGTATGGCAAAGAATTATACGCAGTCATACAAGTGATGAAGAAATGGAGGCACTATTTGGTCCCAAAAGAGTTTGTTTTGTACAATGATAATCACGCTTTTCAATTCGTGACTCGACAGGAGAAGTTGAACCAAAAACATGCTAAATGGGTTGAATACATGCAAAATTTTACTTTTGTGATTAAGCATATTTTTGGAACTGCTAACAAAATTGCTGACACTTTGAGCAGAAAATGTTTGCTTATGCAGAAATTTAGAGTTAAGACTTTGGGTTTTGATAACCTCAAAGAAATGTACAGGGATGATCCAGATTTCAAAGAGGCATATGAGGCATTTGAGAATCCAATTCTCAGGGAAAAAATCCTATGGACAGAGTACATGATCCAGTATGGACTATTGTTCAGGGGAAATCAGCTATGTATTCCAAAATGCTCCATGAGGGAGAATTTGTTGAAGGAAAAGCACAACGGAGGATTGGTTGGACACTTCGGTCATGACAAAGAGTTCTCAAAGTTGAATGGCTCATACTGCTGGCCAAGGATGAGGACAGATGTGAAGAAATTTGTGGACAGGTGCAGAATTTGTCAGCACATGAAGGGAAAAAGGCATACCACAGGGTTATATCAGCCATTACCCATACCCGAAAGGCTGTGGGATGCAGTGAGAATGGATTTCATATTAGGAATTCCAAGGACACAGAGGGGATATGATTCAATCTTTGTAGTGGCAGACCAATTTTCAAAGATGGCACATTTCATACCATGCCAGAAAACCAGTGACGCAACTCATATTGTGAACGTGTTTTTCAAGGAAGTCGTCAAACTTGATGGCTTTCCAAGGAGTATCGTTTCTGATCGAGACACCAAGTTCGTAGGACATTTTTGGAGGACCTTATGGAAGAAGTTGGGGAAAAATTTGTCTTTTAGCTTGGCGTATCATCCTCAGACGGATGGACAGAAAGATCTCGTGAACAGGAGCTTGGGAGATTTGTTAAGGAGCTTAGTGACTGAACAGTCAATGGGATCACATTTTGCCACAGGTGGAATTCCCTTACAATGATTCACTCAATAGAAGCATAGGGAAGAGTCCATTCCAAATTGTATATGGGATGCAACCAAGGTGAGTCTCTGAATTGAAAGATTCAGAACAAGATGAATTCAGGAGTGCTAGTGCAGAGGACTTTGCAGAAAGAATGAAGGAGATTCACAGCAGAATCAAGGAGCGATTGCAGAATTCAAGTCAAGAGTACAAGCATAGAGAAGATCAACACAAGAAAGAACTTCAATTTTAAGTTGGGGATTTGATTCTTGCACATTTGAGGAAGGAAAGGTTCCCAAGGGGAACATACAACAAGCTGAAGATGAAGAAGATTGGACCATGCAAGGTGATAAGAAAATTTGGGGAAAACACATATGAGATTGAATTACCCGATGGGGTGGGAATCTCACTGATATTCAATGTCACAGATTTGTACCCTTACAGAG